>JAVXUP010000504.1:0-442991 GCA_033070095.1 Escallonia herrerae | reverse complement strand
CACAAACCAAATCACAAATTTAAACATTATAAAAGTTC
This sequence comes from Escallonia herrerae, assembly GCA_033070095.1. Lineage (NCBI taxonomy): Eukaryota > Viridiplantae > Streptophyta > Magnoliopsida > Escalloniales > Escalloniaceae > Escallonia > Escallonia herrerae. The sequence goes on along the minus strand of JAVXUP010000504.1, from coordinate 442,953 downwards.
AATTTATACAACTGAAACATTAACCCTAACACTCTTCCTCATCATCGTCCTCCTCGACCATACTGCCAGGTTCGATACCTAACACTTTATAATGGTTTCTCTTGTCATGATCAGTCATCTTATTACACAACGCACACTTTCGTAATTTTTTTTGACCCGTTGCTTCTTCAATCGGATTCTTCATGCGTATTGCTCGTTTTCGCCCTTTTGTTTGAGAAATAATTGGATCAAAAATGTCGTCCTCCTCACCTTGTAGGCTAGTGCCGTCAATGACTGGCTGTGAAGTTGGCTTGATTGAATCTACCGGCTGGAGTGGTCCGAGTAGTCGGAGTGTCCCGTTTCTGGTAATGCCATCCTAAACTGTGCAAGCTTAGCCTTATCCCGTGCGGCTGCTTCAACTTGATACCTGTACCCATCAAATGTTGACGCTGCATCCATTGATAAACCGTGCATGATGTTACAAAGGTGATTATATCGCAGCGTCTCAGATTGCTCGAAATCAACTGAAACATTGGGCACGTAAGGAATGTGACCGTGGACTCTATTGGCTTCCTTCGTCCACCGTTCCAAGATATACTGTGGAGGGATTTCACTAGCATTCTTGGCGCTAAAAACCCTCAACGCGTGTCGACAAAGTATACCTTTATGCTCAAACAGTTGACAGTTGCAATTAACCAACCCGGTGTCCTTACAAACTGCTACGGTAAAATGTCTTCTGTTCCTCGGAGCCGACGAAGAGCACGGATTGGCGAAATTCGTCACATTTGTCAAAGCATAAACCTTGAGATCTCTGGTGGAATACTCGTGCAACTTTGTCATGCTATATTGATTCGACTTTAGTAGTTCCTCTTGAAACTGTCTAAACATTTCCTTGGTATAGACTTGAGCCGCATGAGCCTCCAAAGGTGAAAAAACTAGTATGGCTCTTTCTTTGTAAACTGTAGCCGCGTCGGCTTCTCTCTCAAGGTAAAATTGCCTGTCAAGGGCTTTCTGCATCTCTAGTACGAAATCCTTTATACTTGAAGAATGGCCTACGTACCCATCAAAGAATTCATTCATACCTTCGCTTCTCGAGGTCGTAGTCATTCCGGCTGCAATAAACTTTTTGGTGTAGGCACCGACCCATTGTGTCTTGATCTCATACAACGATTGTAACCATTCATGATTGTGCAAATAGTAGTCATCCATTAACTTGGCCCACCTCTCCTCGAACACGTCTACCGTCAACGATTTCTTCACACATGTATTAAAGTCAGTCTTGAATGTCGGATGGTTTGCATATACATTGTGAAGCCGTTCGGGATATTTGTTGCTTATGTGCCATGTGCACAGGCCATGGTGAGTATCTGGAAGGACCTTAGCGATTGCATTTTTCATTGCCAGATCTTGGTCGGTGATGATGGTCTTTGGAGGAATATGATACATTGCTTCAAGCCACGTTTCAAATAGCCATGTAAATGACTCCTTCGTCTCATCCCTAAGCAGGGCAAAGCCAAACAAGATTGATTGATAGTGGTGGTTCACCCCGGTAAATGGAGCAAAAGGCATAGAGTATTTATTTGTGTGCTATATGGTGTCAAACGTCATAACATCGCCAAAGTTTTGGTCAGCAGCTCTAGAACCGGCATCTACCCAAAATATATGCGGTTCTCATCATCCAGTTGGAGATTATAGAAAAAGCCAGAATTCTCACCCTGAAGGCACTTGAAGATATCAAGTGTAGCTTGGGAATCACTCTTATTGAAAGACTCTCTCCTCTGAGCATGGAGTAAATTTCGAAGGTCTACTTCATTGAAACTCAACTTGCCAATCCCCCCAGCTTGGCTTGAAAAAACCCCATCATTTTAGAAGGTAGAATTTTAGCCTCGGCCATTGTAAATTGTCTGTGTGCCGCACTTATTTTTCGGTGCAAATGAATTTGACTGATCTTACTAGGGGTCATCAATTGACAATTATGGCTCAACTCGACTCCCGTCACAACCCAATGGTTTTTATTTTTTTGGTGTACTACATACACATGGGCCTTACAGCCGGTACCCAGAAATGTGTCCCTTTTTCTTTGTCTTGTTGGCCCTTCGTCACTGATCCGAACAGTCGGGGTACATGTGGTGCTCCTCTATGACACTCAAATAGTCGGGAACAAATTTGGTCTATTTTCGCCCATTTTCTAATTGTCTTAATTCTAACACCGAAACCTAGCCTTTTCGAATATGCTCTATAGTATGCTTCAACTTCGTCCAGTGTTTGAAAAACTTGACCTTTCAAAGGTGGGTTAGAATCATCACAAAAATTATTTTCTCCAATTGCATCCATATTTATATTGAAATCTACATAAATATTTTTTTTATAAATTATCAACACATCATAAAATTAACATTAATTTTTGTAAAGTAAAGAAACCGAAATGAAAAGGAAAAACTTACTATGTAGTATTGTTGCTTTCAATTGTCTCCTCCTTCAAGACCCTTGCTCCAATTTTGGCTTCAAGATAATATCACCAACTATGGATAAGCTAGTTTCAAGATATAAGTAAAAACTTACTAGATCACATTGAACTTGGATTCTTGCTAGAGACTTAAAGTTTGTGATGTCGGAAGAGTTTAATAGAATTTTTGTTTGGGGTTGATGAAAGATGTGGTGGTGAAAAAATGAGGGTTTAAGGTTTATAGAGGATGAAGAAATGGTTAGGGCTCAAGAATGAGTGAGTGGGGGAGAAAAATCGAGAGAGAGAGAGAGAGAGATTGCGCAGAAAAATTCCCCCCATTCACCACAAACAGTAGCGGTTAGGGGCCCACCACCGCTACTCTTTGTGGCGGTTTGGTGGGAGTCTGTGGGCCATTAAGTGCTACACTTTGTAACGGTTGGGGGAATTTGATGGGGCCCTAACCGCTACAAAGACCAGCAGTTAGAGGTTATTTTGCCTAAAATGGGGTATTTTTGGGAATACTGTAACCGCTTTAAAGAGTAGCGGTTACCACTTTTTGAAAAAAAAAAAAAAAGGACAGATCTGGTCCATTCACTAGTACACATGGACGGCTCAGATGTATTTTTTTTCTTGCAAAAGTGGCAACCGCTGCTCTTTCTTGCGGTTGCAAAATTTTACAAAAAATGCGCCGTGTAAAGAAAAAACCCCAACCGCAAGAAAGACTAGCGGTTGGGGGCCCACGAGCAATACACTCAACCACAACGAAGTGTTGCGGTTGGTCACCACACCCAACCGCAACACTTTGTTGCGGTTGGTCATTTCTCCTTTCTTTTTTTCCTCTTGTCTTCTTTGCTTCTCATTTCATCATTGTTGTTTCTCTTCTTTTTTCCCTAGCTGCAATGATTAAGAGCTTTCATAAAATGGGTCAAGAAAAGTCATTATTGAACTTTTGAATGAGAGTTAATTCTTTTGAACTTTTGTATATATATATATATATATATATATATATATATACGGGAGCTGATTTGTTACTAGCGCTAGCAACTTAACTCCAGTTACTAGTGCGATCTGATCGTCCACGCGAGAGAATGGACGGCCAGATCGAGCGCCACAACAAAAAAAAATTTCACCGTCCACAACATAATGTAGCGAATGGTAAAAATTGTCCGCTACATTATGTTGCGGATGGCTAAATCGCGCTAGCAATGGATCATGACCCTATATATATATATATATATATATATATATATATATATATATATATATATATATATATATATATGTGTGTGTGTGTGTGTGTGTGTGTGTGTGTGTGTGTGTGTGTGTGTGTGTGTGTGTGTGTGTGTGCGTGAGTCTTTTTTTTTTTTTTTGCATCTTTTTAAGTACGTCCGCTACATTATGTAGCGGACAATTTTTTTGACAAAATATCCTCCAGCTTAAAAAGAGTATGTCCGCTACATTATGTAGCGAACTAGTTTTCAGACATTTTTTCTCTCTCCGTCATTAATGTTCTGACTTATTTCTCCTTTATCTCTATTCGCTACATTATGTAGCAGACTAGTTTTCATACATTTTTTCTCTTTATGTCATGAATGTTCTAACTTCTTTCTCTTTCTCTCTCTATTTTATCTCCTTCTTCTGACTTTTCTCTCTATCTCTCTCTCTCTCTCTCACATCACTTTTTTAACTTGTTTATCTTTCTCTCTCTCTTTTCTCTCACCATTTTCTCTCTCATCCTCCTCTCCCACCTTTCTTATTATGTACATGGGTCGTTAGCCAACAGTGAGACAATGAACAACCTGTAATACTGGATGTGTATTCACTATATAGGTGTGTAGAGTAGATTGGCAGAGTTGATTTATTTAAAAATGATTTGAAGGCTTAGTGGATTAGAGTTTTTTAATTTATCTAAAAATAATTTCAAGGGTCAGATCTCAGATAAGCTTCCATTGAATCTCTTCAAATCTGTCCGCTACATAATGTAGTGGACGATTTTTTTGACAAAAATACCCTTTTAAGTATATCCGCTACATAATGTAGCGGACGAATAGGCAGACATTTTTTTTTCTTTCTCTCTCCTTTCCTCATTATGACATGTTTCTCTCTCTTATTCTCTCTCTTCTGTCGTCAATTTCTTACTTTTCTGAGTCTTCCTCTGTCCTTTCTCTCTCTTTCTCATCCTCCTTTCTTCTCTTCTCTCTCTCTCTCTAGCTGGTGCAATCAAGTCTTCGAGGAGATGAGGTTGCTGGTTATCTACGAGTTTGAGGAATGTTTCTAACTCATATAACATAAGTTTATTTTTTCAGGAATTAATTGTATTGTACAAATTTCTTTTCCTTTTAGGAGACAAATTCAAGGAATGCATGGAAGAAAGGAGGATGAGAGAGAAGAGAGAGAGAAAGGACAGAGGAAGACTCAGAAAAAGTAAGAAATTAACGACATAAGAGAGAATAAAAGAGAGAAACATGTCATAATGAGGGAAAGGAGAAAAAAAGAGAAAAGTGTATACCTACTTGTCCGCTACATTATGTAGCGGACATACTTAAAAGGGTATTTTTGTCAAAAAAATCGTCCACTACATTATGTAGCGGACGTACTTAAAAAAATGCCAAAAAAAAGATCTGGACCATCCACAGATCTCGCGCTAGAAAAAAACTCCTATTTTGCTAGCGCTATCAACGGATCAGCTCCATATATATATATATATATATATATATATATATATATATATATATATATATAGAGAGAGAGAGAGGCCGATCCACATCTATCAATGAAAAAATAATTATTTCTCCACCGATGATCTAGCCGTCCACTAGAGGTTATGGACGGCTCAGATTGAATTTTTTTTAACTGTTAGGGGCCCATTTAGGCCGAAGGTACCTTAAATAGCGAAGGGATTCAGGAAAATAGGGAGGCAAGGTTGACCACTACTCTTAGTAGCCGTTAGACGAAGTGTTGGAGATCTCCACCAGTAGACGTGGATCTGCTCCCTATATATATTGTTACTCATATCTTGCATTAAGGGTTAGTTTGGCATTTTACAACTTCTGTGGGTGGATTGTAATTTTTCAAACCTTATACAGTCAAATTTAATACTCTCAAACCTGATGTAACTTCACTGAAAGTAGCCCTAAAACACTGCGTTTACATGATGAAGAAATGTGTAGATGTCCGCATCGTTTGTAAAATGTAAAGGAGTGTCAGGGAGTCGGTGGTGTAGTGGTACTAAACTTTGGGGTTGTCAGGAAGCTAGTTCTTACTTTTCCGATATTGACTTTACTTGCTATTTTCACACTTGACATGCGAACGATATTTCTTTTATTTATATTAGCTATTTGAGCTTAATTTGATATTTACATAACACTAAATTTGTAATAGAAGTTAACAAAAAGTCAAAGGGAAAAATTGATCAATGGAAGAAAGGTAATTTTTATTTTCATAACAAGAGTGCAAATTGCCTACCAATACAATTTGATTTTTTATTTTTCTTTAATTGAAAACTCTTGAAAATAGGATTGAAAGTATGTTGATTAACACGCCCTGCCAATCGAGTCTGTATATATTATAAATAGATAAATTGATTTTTGTTTCTTCTACCATGTCTCAATCTTTCCCTTTTCACCACAATGTGCTACTTGCTACATAACAAAGTATGTTACACCTGCTCAAATGTTGACTTTATAAATAGTATTGACCCAAGCAATGACTTTACGCATTCATTTTCACATGTCAAAATATACGTAAGTGATTCTTAAGTGCTATTGGATTCAATTTGTAACGGGACAAAAAAAATGAATGATTATGAAATAACGAGACTAAGAGATCGACGTAGAAACTGGAAAAAAGGTAAATTTAATCTTAAAATATGCCTCAACCTTATACGGATTCCTAACTCGAAGAAATTGAACAAAGTCAGTTCATCACAAGATGCACCAGACATATTAGTGTTGCAATTTTTTTTGAAATGTTGGACCGAGACAATCCAAACTGAGCTTCGAACTAGAGTCAAGATCGACGTCTAGGTCATTAACACATGGCCTAGTACGTGGAAATCCGACACATTTAACAACTCTAGGGTAGGCGTTCTTGAAAAATCCATCGTCGCGGCCATTACATCAATATTTGTTGACGTCACTAGACTATCATATCCAAAGGGATCGATACAACTACAATCTCATACTTCAATTACTCCAGCTCGTACATACTATTTACGTATGAAAAAATGCAACAATACAAGTGACGTTATTTCAACAACATACGTGTAAATAATAGCCGATAAATCTCTTAAAAGAGGGCGAATCAAGATAAGTGAGATTTCGATTCTCCTAACCTACGGATCGAGGGAAGACACTAGGCAGCCGGAAGCTGAATCTAAGGAAGAAAGGTCTGCCTAGCTCGTGTATACAAGTCCAAATCACAAAGAAGAAAGAAAAGAAAAGATAGATACAGGCTGCATTGTAGTTTAATGCAACCATAAACCATATTAGTGGGACCTCACATTTACTTCCCCATTACTTGCCACCAATAGAGCTGATCGCACTCTTCACACACAGCAACACACACACACACTAACTAAGTTGCTCCCTCGCTCTCCTCATCAAAAGTGTATGACCGAAAGTTGGTTGTTTGGTGAAGACAGTTAATTTGTCAATGATCAGCATTCACACTACGTGCGGACAATATGAGTTTCCTCTTTCATGGCATCTCTAGAGAAATGTGTCTTCCCTTTATGTTGAAGGCTGTTTTAGGAGATGGGGACTAGCATGGAGATAGAGGGGGCGGCATTTGCAAGTGCTAGTGGTGGTGGTGGTGGTGACGATGTTGAGAAGGGGGGTGGTGACGATGTTGAGAAGGGGGAGGCGGAATCAATCGGTGGAAATGAGGGGGTGGCGTACTTGGTCTGGGAAGATCTGACGGTGGTGCTGCCAAACTTCGGGCACGGACCAACCAAGAGGCTGCTTCATGGACTCAGTGGCTATGCCGAGCCTGGTAGGATCATGGCTATCATGGGTCCTTCTGGTTCTGGCAAGTCCACCCTTCTTGATGCCTTAGCAGGTCTCTCTCTCTCTCTCTCTCTCTCTCTCTCTCTCTGTCTCTCTCTCTCTCTCTCTTCCGCTTTCTCTTTTTATCACATAATCTTCTTTTTATGGGTATATATGGTGAGCGAAAGGAAGATTTTGGTTACAAGCTGCAACAAGTTTGGAAAGCAAAAGAAAATCTTTGTCTTGTTTGGTGTTTCCTTTTTATTTGGGAGAAGTCTGTCCTTGCTTCCAAAGGCCTTCTAACTTTTAACCATTTAAGGAAACTCTATCTTTTGGTCAAATGGGCTGTTGATCTACCTTTTTGTTTGGGTGCATGGGCATTGGGCAAAGGTAACCCTTATAAAGGATCAGAGTGTTCCTTTTAATTTAATCTCTTTCTCATAATGCTTTGCTCCTTTGTTTTGGGAGATCCTTTGGTTGAAAAGAAGACCCATTTGCTTCTTTACAATCCACCTTTCTTGGGAGACCTGCAAACCAGACCACATAAGATACCCTGCAATGGAATAATTCTATCCCCCCTGAACATGCCTTTCTTGTTTGGGTCATCTTATACGTCTAACGTAAAAGTGAGCTGTAGGCCTTAATAATGGTCATATCCTCAAAAATTTACACCACCATTAATTGGGCGGCAAAGTTGTTGGGCAGGCTGACAATTAAGTACTAGTATATGTATATCTAGAAAGCTGGCGTGAAGGCACTGGGGCCAGCCTAGAATTTTGCTGCCAAAGTATAATTTCTCTTCTCTTTGGTGTAAAAAGCATTTTCCTTCCAACAATGCCTAATTTAAGCATTTTCAAATGCTAGGGCCACTGTATTTGAAATATTTGGATCAAAACCTTAGGACAACAATTGCGGGAGGTGAATAGAATGCAAACATATATCTCTTCCTACTGATGGAAATAACACTGAACTGTTACAAGAAAGCAAATTACTATAGCTTGTATGTGCGCTGCAGTGCATTGTGCAGAAATTGACTAAGAGGAGTGCCTGGGCTAATGCAGGTAGATTTATTGGATGACTTAAAAATCTATGCTAGCAGGTTTATGTTTAAGATCAGAACTGGTGTCTTGAAAGTTCAGTGATTACCAACTTGTTTTTCAGTTCTCAAAAATCAGCAGCTGAAAGGCTCAATAGTTGTGTATCAAGTGTTCAACATCGAATTTTCAGTTTTGTAACATCACCTTAATAAGCGAACGAGTTTGAGCATATGAAATGGGTCCTTATTTACAATGAGAGACGATTTATTTGGTTAAAAGGTTTGATAGATAAGTAGCTTAGAAGCATTACATACTCTTCTTTACAAAGTAAACTGGATAGAGATCACTTGAAAAAAAGGGCATTTCAAGTCACTGGTCTCGGTGTACCATATGGCACAACATGCCTTCAATACCCTATTGAGACGTCAAACACAACACAATGGAATTGAGGTTGGAGGAGATCCGATGGTGTTAAAGTTCTCGTAATACCCTACCTTGACTCCTAGTTTTGCATGAAGTAACATACCTCATGACGAAGTTGAACTCCAGAACTCGTTGTTTGGTTTGTGATTGTCATTTGTCATTCAACTAGGCTGAACCTATGTGATAGAAGAAGAAGAACTGGCCCATTATGGATGTTTTGCTTCATCTATATTTAAATGTTGAGTAATAATTGAGCTTGCCACAGGTAGACTCTCGACGAATGTTGTCATGACTGGAAATATTCTTCTCAACGGCAACAAGAGGAGACTAAACTATGGCGTTGTTGTAAGTAATTTCAGTGCCTACAAATTCATTCCAATGACACATCCAAGATCAAGATTTCAAATCTTGAGTTCTGGAAATGACAGGTACCTTATCCCATGGAGTCTGATCGTGACCAAAACAGAAATAATGACAATTTTGGAGGGTTAATTTTGGGGGGGGGGGGGGGGGGGGGGGTGGAATTCAAATAAGAATGTTTTACTGCGTCTTCCAAACTTCAAAAGAAACTCAATTAGGCTTCACTGTTTATCGTGCGGTCTATGCATGAGACACTCACCATTGTATGATTTTTGGAGGGTTAATTTTAGTTTGACTTCTTTTGATTTTAAATCTTTCAAAAGCAATGGATGGAGTCTTACACAAAGTAAAACAGATATACAATGTTGGCCATGTAAACTAGAAGTCCTTTGACACATCAAGAAAATTCAAGTGAAATAATCAAATGTTGTACTGACTTAATCAAAATGACCATTGTGCAACAGTTGCTTGCTTACAGGAATATGTGGTATGATAGTAAGATGGCCTTGTTCACAAATTTTGATTTTCATTTGTGGAAGGACATTGTGTAACACATGCTTAATATGTAAAGCAAAACATGCTTAATAGGTTTTTAATTTCCTTGAAGAAACTGCAATTTCTATATAAAATAGATTAAGTATACCAGACGATCCTGTAACAGGATGAAATCAGAATTTCTTTTCCCCAAACTACATCAAATCCTTTTGCCCAGATGGGCCTATTTAGTTTCATGTTGCTTTTCATGCACTTCATTCATGAATGCTATCGTACTTTTAAACATATCATTACCACTCTATAATGTTTACAATTTGTCATTTCAGGCTTATGTAACGCAAGATGATGTATTATTGGGAACTCTTACAGTTAGAGAGACTATCACTTACTCGGCCCATTTGAGGCTTCCAACAACCTTGACAAAAGAAGAAGTACAAGAAATCGTAGAGGGAACGATCATGGAGATGGGGCTTGAGTATTGTGCTGATCGGCTAAGACCCCGTCTCTTGTTTCTTGACGAACCTACTAGCGGCCTTGACAGGGCCTCAGCCTTCTTCGAGGTCCAAGCACTTAAAAGCGTTGCTCGTGATGGAAGAACTGTGATCTTTCTATTCACCAGCCTAGCAGTGAGGTTTTTACACTGTTTGATGATCTTTTCTTACTATCCGATGGTGAAACTGTCTACTTTGGGGAAGCAAAAGTGGTTATAAAGGTATGGTAGCCAAATTTGAGTTTTGATGCCAATATTGAGACTTACTTATTTCCAACTCAGTTTCAGAAATGTGCATTGTATTGTACTTAAAAGGTTAGAATCTTTCATGTCAGCTTATGAAAAGTCTAGTGATTGGAAATTCTGTCAATTTGTTCTCTTTTCTATGTACCCTGACAGATAGCGCTTCTCTTACAGTTCTTTGCGGAAGCTGGCTTTGCATGTCCAAGTAAAAGAAATCCTTCCGACCACTTTCTACGCTGTATCAATTCAGACTTCGACATTGTAACAGCCACATTTAAAGGATCACAAAGAATTCGTGTATGTAAGCATCAGTTTATGTGTTACTTCTTTTATCATCTCTTTAAACAACTGCCTCCAGATGCCAGTGGATGCTCTCTACAGTAATGTATTTCTAAAGCACGTAACAGAAAGAAGATTTCCAATTAAGAGTTCTACAGCCTAAATATAAGTCACTTTAACCAAAAAGCTTCAATTAACCCACGGCCTGCCCAATAAAAAATATAAAAAAAAGTCCACATTGAAAACTTGTTCACAGTTATATTTTGGGTTTGGCTTACAGGAAACACAAAAAACATCAGATCCTTTATCCATTATGGCAACAGCACAGATCAAAGCCATGCGTGTTGAGAAGTACAAGCATTCTTGTTGAGAAGTACAAGCGTTCGGAATATTCAGCAAACGCAAGATCTAGGATGTGGGAGCTCTCGACCATCGTAAGCATTACTCAATCAAGCTCTTTGAGTTCGTTACGTCCTTCTCTCTTTTACTCTCCTCAACATGTTACTCTAGCCTCTCCTAATGATGCTTAAATGCTGTACTAACAAAAATTTAACTTTATTTGGAATTCAAAATAGCTCAACAAAATGTTCCTTTGTGTTGAGATGCATCCTTAAGGAATTCGTGAAACCTTTTGCATAACTGAGTTATGACGTTTGATTTTAAAAAGATGGTAGCTTTACTAGTTTATGTCCTCAACATGCACAAAGCCTGGCCACCTTTCCTTCTCAGTTGGCCAAGCACTTGAAAGTAGTACTACAATATCACAATGGTAAGGGGATCTAAAGACCTCACTTTGCCATTAACAATTTAATCATTGAAACTATTTGCATTCAAATAGAGATAGAGGTCTATATATAGAGAGAAAAGCAAAAGATACTAGAGCCAAGAGTTGTGAAGAGATCAAGCTAATGTAGTGTCCATTGTTACTAAAGGCGCAGGTGCATTTAAGGCACAAAGGTTTGGTGGAGCTTAGGCGCAAGGAGCAAGTTTGTGCCTTTTCAAAGCGAGGCACAAAATAAAAATAAAAATAGATCAATGAGAAGAATATGGTCCTTGGGCTCTTCTTAGTTTTTATTGGAACTATGATACTATGTATTTTTGTTTCTGACTGGTCAGGGGCCAATAAAATCACATAAAAAAGTTGCTCAATATGGCAATATAACTAAGTTCCAAATCTAGAAAGAGTTTCAAATTCAATGCGAAGTAGTTAATTCCAAGTGAACGTATCATCAGTGAGGGCCAAGCAACAATACTTTCTTTAATAGGAATCATAGGCTCCAAATCCAGTAGATATTCATCCTCAATTTCATCATCTTCATCGACAAGGTGACTAATGGAGTTGATCTACTTGAAAGGGAGTAGCAGTCGGCGACGGGGCACTATCATAATGAACTGCAAGAGAATCAATTGATTGGGATTTTGGGTTTTATTTATTTATTTTTTTTTGAATTAGAAAGAATCAACGGTTGAGATGATGACATGATGGCAAAAATCAAGGACTTTGACTTTTTGGGCTTTCATTTGCACCTCCACTCCTACCTTACGCGTGGGAGCCCAAGGCGCGCGCCTATTTGAAGGGGCTTCCCCTAGACCTAGGAGAGGCGCGCTCCTTGCTCCTAGGTGCACTTTTGATAACACTGGTAGTGTCCCAAGAAAAAGAAGGGCAATCTCATGATACAGATGTACGTGCTTCGGCAATGTGCCGAAGGATAATGGCAACAACTTCTCAGACCGGCTTCCTATCTGCCACAAGTTTTTTTTTTGGCATTGATATCCTCCCTCCCATTTCGAGAATAGATAGAAAACCTTGGAAACACATGCAAGTCAGCCTAAGGCAGCTCAGCCGATCACTAACACAAGTCAACTTATGCTCAATAGTTCTCAAGACCTCTTGCAAAGAGAATCATTTGAACTTGATATGTACACTCCTCAAACTTTTGATTGCATCGAAACTTGCATGTACTTGGATAGTTTTGTGAATTTATGTGTTGATGGTTGAGTCATTCTTGTACTTCAAACTATTCCTGAGCAATTCGTGTTTTGCAGCAAGGACTTCAGGTTGAAGCAAGTAGTGGGAGTCAAGTAGGATGGTGGAAACAACTCTGCACATTGACGCGAAGATCTTTTGTGAACATGTCCAGAGATATGGGATATTACTGGCTGCGTATAATTATATACATATTTGTGTTTCTATGTGTTGGCACTATCTACTATGATGTGGGCACTGGCTACACTGCAATCTTAGCTCAGGGAGCTTGTGGTGGATTCATAACAGGTTTTATGACTTTCATGTCCATTGGAGGCTTCCCATCCTTTATCGAAGAAATGAGGGTATAGTTAAATGGAACGCCATCGCTTGTGTCCAAACTATTTATGAATTACGTGAAAGTTGTTTGCGCTGATGCATCATTAAATACCGTTACTGACAGGTGTTTTATCGAGAAAGGCTCAATGGATACTATGGAGTTGATGTGTTCATACTATCAAACTTCCTCTCCTCCTTCCCATATCTGGTTGCAGTTGCATTCACTACCGGAACTATCACTTACTACATGGTGAAATTTGGGCAGAGAGTTTCTCATTATGTGTACTTCTGTCTCAATCTTTTTGGATGTATATCTGTGGTTGAGAGCTGCATGATGATCGTAGCTTCATTGGTCCCCAACTTCTTGATGGGAATTATAACTGGGGCTGGAGTGCTTGTAAGAACACTTCTAAACATCCTTTAGTTGCTCTAGTCTAATCTTCATCAACTAGTTTATTACTGTAGAGATTCTTGTCACAATTTAAGGCTGTGTATGCAGGGCATCATGATGCTGACTGCTGGGTTCTTCCGTTTGTTGCCCGATCTTCCCAAGCCAGTATGGCGATATCCAATCTCATATATAAGTTACAGATCATGGTCACTACAGGTACTTCTCTAAGATAGCAATTTTTAGCATCTACCTCTCTTCGATTTGATCAATTATATGGTACCTATTGGTTGATTAGTTTGGAGTAGTTGCTCCTGATGCAAAACTTCTTTTTGTTACAGCAGTACGAATATGAAATCAAGATCTAAATGTGAAACTATGTACTGATTGCAGCCAAAATCCTTTAGGGATGATGTTGGATTATTATGAGATGGCTTTGTAACTGAAAGAGGATCGGCTTCGAGGCACGTTGTAAAACGCTCTCCTTAAGTTTATATTTGCCCCCACCTAAAATTGGTGTGCAGCGGGTTACAGGCAAATACCCTTCAAGATACAACGAAGCGCACGAGTGAATAGCGCTTGCACACACGATATTCACTCCACAGAAAAGTGTATGAAATACTGGATAACGGGTTTACAACTAAGAAATTCTGCAGAAATTTCTTATTGTAAAAGATCTGCAAAAAGGAAAAGAGAGTAGAGGCTCATCTATATATGGTCAGATTTTCGGACCATTGTGCTCTATTTAAAGCACTAGTGGTTGCTAATCAAGGGTCATACCCTTTCATCATGCACCCAAGCAATCTGGACCGTCGGATTAGAAACCGTTAAGATTAACGGTCTAGATCTGGACTGGTAACTAACCAGCTCTCAACAGGTGGGTCTGGCCCGAACTGGAACCACCCAGCTGCCTAACAGGTGCAACCGTTCGGGCATAACCCGAACCAGTGCAAGTGTAACCACTCAGCTGCTAACGGTCGGATCCGACCCGATGCACCGACGGCCTAGTTTTCGTCATGAAAACTTACGAAGTGCAAAGTGCGCCATCAAAGCGCCACATTGCGCCTCACAGCCCACTGCCACGCGTGCGTGGGCGTGCGTGCGATCGTTCCTCGTATGGTGCTTCGCACCATACTCGGTGCACATGCATACACCTTAGCATACCACCTAAGTATTAAAGTAAGTAGAGTTCTTTATTATATACCCACTTACTTTTCCAATTCCCTTCTATGTGGGATTCCTCCCTCTTTGCCTCTTCATCTTCCTTTCATCATTTTGACAAAGAAAATGAACCAACTTTGACACTATATTTTGAAAAAACACTAACAATCCCCACCATTTTACAAAATATAAAATAAAAACAAAACAAAAAACCAGATCTTATTATCCAGTGAAGTACATGCATAAATGAAGATGTCTTACGACTTGAATCTTCACTTAGTGATTACATAACAAGACTAATCTGAAAAAGTGTGGTAGATAAACTTTGAACCACCTATCCTTGTTGACTAGCCGGTCACATATCACACATGAAACTCCTATCTATACACAAATCCAAAAAACTGCTTATACAATAAATGGCCATGTAATTTGTATCTTGTTTTTCATGAGTGCTCTAGAGTTAAGCCCTTTAAACTCAACAGAAGCGGCGCCACTTCACACTCACTAGTCAGGTCTATCAAGAGTGTACCGTAACTAACACTCCAAAGAATGATCCTTTTATAGACCTATTAAGAGTATCACCCTAGTTCTTCATTACGGTTACCAAGCACATTACTTTGGGATGACTAAAATTTGTGCTTGCAATCACCATCATAATATACTTTTGACTCGTTGAACTCAAGACTTGGTGTTAGCAAGCGTTAAGTCGAGATTTCCATCATTGGTGATCCTTGACATGGGCTTGAGTCCCATCCATCGTGAGGTCCTAATAATCATTTCCCTTGGAAGCCCTTTAGTTAACGGATCCGCTAAATTTTCTAATGACCTCACATATTCCAATGTGATTACACCTTCGGTAATCAACTGCCTCACGTAGCTATGTCTAAGACCAATATGTCTAGACTTTCCATTATATACTTCGCTACATGCCCGTGATAGAGTTGATTGACTATCACACCTTATCGATATCGGAGCCATAGGCTTAGGCCACAAAGGAACCTCTAAAAGCAAATTCCTTAGTCATTCTGCCTCCTTGCCCCCTGCAGCTAAAGCAATAAACTCTGCTGTCATGGTAGAATCAGTAATGCAAGTCTATTTCTTCGAACCCCAGGATATTGCTCCCCCACCAAATGTGAAAATCCATCCACTTGTGGAAGCATAATCCTCCCGATTCGTAATCCAACTGGCATCTGTGTATCCTTCCGAAACAGAAGGATACCCATTATAACATATGCCGAAATCCATGGTTCTTTTAAGGTACTTAAAGACCCTATATATTGCATTTCAATGCATATTACTAGGACAACTAGTATATCTACTAAGTTTTCCTACTGCATAAGCAATATCCGGTCTAGTACAAGTCATGGCATACATTAAACAGCCTATTGCACTCGCATATTCTAGTTGTCTCACAGCTCTACCATCATTAGGAGACAACTTAATACTCTCATCGAACGGAGTACTAACTGGTGTGCTATCCAAATGGTCAAACCTTTTTAACACCTTCTCAATATAATGAGATTGTGACAAGGTTATGCAACCATTATTCCTTATGATTTTAATTCCTAAAATCACTCAGCAACACCCATGTCTTTCATTTCAAATTTATTGGATAAGAATTTCTCTGTCTTTACAACTTGTTCCAAGTCAGTTTAAAAAAATGAGCATATCATCTACATATAAGCAAATGATAACTCCCTTACCGCCATCGAATTTACTGCACACACACTTATCCGATTCATGTATTTTAAAACCATTAGACATCACAATTTAATCAAACTTTTGATGCCACTGCTTAGGGGCTTGCTTAAGTCCATACAATGACTTAATCAACTTACAAACTTTATTTTCTTGCCCACGTACAACAAACCCTTCCGGTTGTTGCATGTATACCTCCTCATCTAATTCACCATTTAAGAATGTCGTTTTAACATCCATTTGATGAATAACTAGCTTATGGATGGAAGCTAGTGCAATAAGCACCCTAATAGTGGCTATCCTTGCAACTGGTGCGTAAGTGTCAAAATAATCAACACCTTCCTTTTGGGAAAAACCCTTAGCCACTAACCTTGCCTTAAATTTTTCAATCGATCCATCAACCCTTAACTTTTTCTTGAAGATCCATTTACAACCAATGGGTTTAGAACCAGGTGGTAAATCCACCAATTTTCATGTTCCATTTCCCATGATTGAATCAATCTCTTCATTTATTGCTTCCTTCCAAAAAGAAGAATCTTGAGATCTCATGGCCTCTTCATAAGTCCTAGGGTCAGATTCCACATTTAAAACAATCGGTATGGAGTTTTGTATTGCTGTCCTAGTTCCTTCTACCAAATACATGTAGAAATCGGGTCCATAGATTTTAGCAATTCTCATTCGTTTGCTCCTTTATGTTCCACTTCATTTTCATGGTTTTCCTCAACATCACGTTGACCTTCCTTTTGCTCAACTTGCTTAGGAAGTGATTGAAACCTACTTTCGTCAAAGATGGCATCCCTAGATTCAATGATAGTGTTTTTAGAATAATAATCATTTTGTTCCACTACCATGAACCTATATGCTTTACTGTGTAAAGCATGACCAATGAAAATACATTCAATGCCTCTTTCACCCAATTTCTTCCTTTTTGGTTCCGGAACTCTTACAATGGCCCTACAACCCCAAACTTTAAAATAATTCAGATTAGGCTTCCTTTTCTTCCATAATTCATAAGGAGTAACGTTATTTCCTTTAGTTGGAACTCTATTTAATATGTAGCAAGCTGTTAATAAAGCTTCCCCCCAAAATCCTTTTCCTAGACCCGAGTTAGAGAGCATGGCATTAACCATTTCGACTAATGTCCGATTCTTTCTTTCCGCTACACCGTTCTGTTGTGGTGTATACGGTGCAGAGAGTTCATGCACTATGCCATTTTCTTCAAAAAATGGTGGCTCATAGTACTCTCATCCCCTATCGGTTCTAAGTATTTTTATTTTGGCATCACAAAAATTTTCTACTTCTTTTTTGTATGTGACAAAACTAGGCATGGCATCACTTTTATTATGCAATAAATAAACATAGCAATACCTAGAATAATTATCAATGAAGGTCACATAATATGAGTTTCCTCCTAACGAAGGAGAAGAGTGAAAATCTCCTAAATCACTATGTATTAAATCTAAAATCTTAGACTCTCTTTGTCCATTTGGAAAAGGAGCTCTAGTGATTTTAGTGAGCATACATGTCTTGCAAAATCCTTTATCTACATGCATACTAGGCAAAAGATTTAATTTAATCATGTCATTAATTTTTCAAGTATTAACATGTCCTAAACGATTATGCCAAAGAAAAGATTGTGACTCAATAATATAAGCAGAAATAATATTCTTATTATTAATATTAAGTTTAAACAATCCCTCACAAAGATATCCCTTTTCCCACAAAAATCCCTCCCTTAGAGAGTACAAACTTATCAGCTTCAAAAACAAGTTTGAAACCAAACTTGTTAAGCATACAACCCGAAACTAAATTCTTCCTAATTTCGGGCACATAACAAACATTGGTAAGGGTGACAACTTTTCCGGATGTAAACTCGAGCTCGACATTTCCTTTACCCACAATTTACACAATTGACGAGTTTCCCATGTAAAGAAGGCTTCCATCCTTTACCGGTTCATAGGTTGTAAAAAACCTCTTGTCCTTGCACACATGCTTTGTCGCACCCGAGTCAATCCACCATGAGTCGTCATCTTCAAGGACATTTACCTCACTGATTACCGCGACTAAATTATTTTCGGTCGCCTTTTTTTGTTTCTTCAAGGCACGGCAATCACGCTTATAGTGTCCTAGTTTGCCACAGTGAAAACACTTTCCTTTGTGTTTTTTCTTCTTGTCCTTGTCCTTGTGGTCGTCTTCACCCTCCTTGAAGCTTCCTTTTATTGTTCTCACAGGAGTTCTTCTTGGATGATTCTCCTTCTTCCACGGCCAAGATTTTAGAAACACCCTCGCTTTTAGGCTTTTCTTCCTTGCGCAAGTCTTCCTCAATCCGAAGATGAGTACCCAACTCGTCAAGGTTGATGTCTTCCTTGTGATGCTTAAGGCTGTTCCTAAAATTCTTTCAAGAAGGAGGCAATTTATCAATGATAGATGTAATCACGATAAACTCATCCAAGGCTAACTTGTGTTGGGAATAACGATCAAGAATACTTTTAATCTCATTAAACTGTTCCGTAACCGACCTACCATCCACCATTTTGTAATCAAAAAATTTAGAAACGATGAACCTTTTACTGGTGGCATCCTCGGTGATGTAGCGACGCTCCAATTGGTTCCAAAGTTCCTTAGCGGTGTTGACAGTATGATAGGCATCGAATAGCGTGTTGGACATGCCATTCAGAATATGTCCTCGACATATCTCATCATCTTGATCCCACCTCAATCTTTCACGTGTCTTCGCAACACTTTCCTCCTAATTTTCACCGGGTTCCGGAGGTCTTGGATTCACGATCACATAGTACACTTTCACTGTTACTAGTAGAAAGTGCATCTTCCTTTGCCAACGAACGAAGTCCCCACCATCAAAACGCTCCAAGCGGTGGAAATCCGAGCCCATGTCTTTCAACATCACGAACGTCATTGTTGCAGAATATAAACTTAAGATTGTTGGATTATTATGAGATGGCTTTGTGACTGAAAGAGGATCGGCTTCGAGGCACGTTGTAAAACGCTCTCCTTAAGTTTATATTTGCCCCCACCTAAAATTGGTGTGCAGCGAGTTACAGGCAAATACCCTCCAAGATACAACGAAGCGCACTAGTGAATAGCGCTTGCACACACGATATTCACTCCACAGAAAAGTGTATGAAATACTGGATAACGAGTTTACAACTAAGAAATTCTGCAAAAATTTCTTATTGTAAAAGATCTGCAGAAAGGAGAAGAGAGTAGAGACTCATCTATATATGGTCAGATTTTTGAACCATTGTGCTCTATTTAAAGCACTAGTGGTTGCTAATCAAGGGTCATACCCTTTCATCATGCACCCAAGCAATCTGGACCGTCGGATTAGAAACCGTTAAGATTAACTGTCCAGATCTGGACTGGTAACTAACCAGCTCTCAACAGGTAGGTCTGGCCCGAACTGGAACCACCCAGCTGCCTAACAGGTGCAACCGTTCGGGCATAACCTGAACCAGTGCAAGTGTAACCACTCAGCTGCTAACCGTCGGATCCGACCCGATGCACCGACGGCCTAGTTTTCGTCACGATCGCGAGATGCGCACGTGCGAAGTGCAAAGTGCGCCATCAAAGCGCCACATTGCGCCTCACAGCCCACTTCCACCCGCGCGCGTGCGTGTGATCGTTCCTCGTATGGTGCTTCGCACCATACTCGGTGCACATGTATACACCTTAGCATACCACGTAAGTATTAAAGTAAGTGGAGTTCTTTATTATATACCCACTTACTTTTCCAATTCTCTTCTACGTGGGATTCCTCCCTCTTTGCCTCTTCATCTTCCTTTCATCATTTTGACAAAGAAAATGAACCAACTTTGACACTATATTTTGAAAAAACACTAACAGATGATTTGCCTTTCTAAAAAGGTAATATTTCGGGGTCTCATCACCTGAAGAGAGATCAAAGAGGTGTGTTGAATGGAAGTACAAATTTCTTTTAAAGCCTAAGAATGGCCAAACGGGAGAAATTACAGGCAAAGCGCCAAAAGCCCTGCTCACATTGTAAGCAAGCTAATGAAGTGGGGCACAAGCGAGTAAAGCCTGGCCACTATGAGGAGATGTATCTAACACTATCCCAGTCTCTCTTACAATGGAGGCAACTAGTTCTTCCCGAGGTCTAAGACTCACCTAGGGCAAAAAGCAGGCACGTAGCACCAGGACCTTGAGGATTCCCAAAGATAAAAATCCAACCAGCCGGAACGCCCCTGTAGCACCTCCCTCTTGACCCACCACACCACAACTTGGAGATCCCTAGACAAGTTTGGCCATGACATGGCAAATAAACAACCGTTTGACTTCTTTATGGGGTCAATTAAGGATTTCATCTTACACAGCACAAATATGTGGAAAATCAGTGATATGGCATCTTATAATGTACATGCCTTTTATATCCGTAGACTGTACCTGATTGACATAATGGAAAGTGAAAAGCATCACAAGAAAAAAATTCCCTTCTTTTCTAAATCTGCTGAGAGGTAATTAGAATGTTCTCGTAGCACATAGGTTGTGTGCTGATATGATTTTATAATTGAAGCACTTGCTGCAGAGACTGGTATGCCCTTTTTTCAGCCTAGGCATAATCCTAGAAATGTGGTCATAATATGTTGCTGTCATAATTGCAAATGCAGGGAGCATACAAGAACGACATGATCGGACTCGTGTTTGATCCCTTGGTTCCTGGCAATCCAAAATTGAAGGGCGAGGACATAATTAAAAATATGTTTAGGATGTCGCTGGATCATTCCAAGTGGTAGGACTTATTTGCTCTATTTGCTATTCTCGTATCATACAAACTCACCTTCTTCATAATTCTCAAGTTAAAGGAGCGGGTTTCCCCCTTTTTCCGGTCACTTTATGCCAAGAGAACTCTGTATCATCTCAACAGAAGGCCCTCATTCAAGAAGAAGCAGTCTCTTTCTTCCAGGAGGCACTATAATGTGCGCTCATTGTCTTCACAAGAGGGTCTTACTTCTCCAATCCCCTAAAGCAGCGCGAGAGGACACTTGAAATTTATTGGCCATGACACTGATTATACTGCAGGTTCTGCTGCTGACGCTAATGAAGTTTCGGCGGTTCATGTTTCATACACTTCAAGGAAAGTAGGAAGTTTTCATTGATGTGTATCATTGTGGAGCAATTTGAAGATGCAGTGGCATCCAGTAATCATGCCCTTGTAAATTCGACCATAGATAGAAAGTTCAAACTGGCTCCTTTGCACGAGAACGTGCTTGTTATTGGTTCCAGAGCAAATGAAATAAGTGGCACCATGAGTGGACTTTACCAACTTTCTTTTGGTACCGGTAAAGAGTACAATGATATACAGATGTTCGGCTTTACGAACAACAAAAATGCAGGCAAAAGGAAACTTGATCACCGCCGACAGAATTAACGTGGCAGACCCTCGTAGACATCCACGAAGGATACTGACCAACTTTTACTTGTTAATTATATCCTGTGGCAGGATGTGGGAAAGAATGTGTTCGTGCACTGTGTTATTACTACTACTCCATTGCTGTGGACCTGAATAGCAACCCTCCATCAGACAAAGCAGATAACGAAAAGTACAAGAGCAAGATAATGGCAGCAAATTACCAGATTTTTGTATGCTTAGGTTGGAACAATAAGCATGCATGCCTTGGGAAAGGTTGTAATTTTACCATTTACACAATCCTGAAGATCTCTCAGCTAGCCTCCCTTTGAAAAATGTTCTAGTCACTGCATGGAAGTAATGTTTCCCCTAGTGTTAGCTCCATTTTTCTCTGTATACTTGAATGATTACGAAGGAATGTCATGGAGCTGTCGAGTTTCACTATGCGTATTCAGAATCATCCGTTACTAGACCTTATCACCTATACGAGAAGGCAAGATACTGCTAGTGACGGTTGCTTGACAGCCGTTTACCAGAAGCAATCGGGGCCTATGGAGTCCGAAAACTCCATTGTAATACATAAAACAAGAATATGATTATGATATGAAATTTATCTAACGCTACAACTATCATAAATACCAATGTGCAGGATTAAGAGAATAGGGTAATGAAAAGGTCCGGTCAAAGTTAGAAGCGCCCAAAAGTGAATGCCACAATTGGCATACATAGCAGCAACAATGTATTAAGGGAAAAGAGGTGTAATTTCTGGTGGGGCATGGACAACGGGCATAAGAAAATGCATTAGATGAGGATGAAGGAAGTTTAGGATTTCATTGCCTCAAAGCTTTTAATTTAGTACTACTAGTCAATGGACCCGTGCAAATGCACGGGTAGAGACGTAATTTGGTCGGTTTGAAATATAATTTGTTTCTCATTAATCGTATATTATAATATAGTTAACAATGCTTTAAATTTAAATAATAATAAATATAATGACTTTTGCTGCACCGATGCATATATACATATTAAATCATAATTATCGAGATTACTCATGAATATAGATTTCACGAATCAAATAAGTCATTATTTAATACGATTAGAATCATATTGATAAAACTGTGTAGAATACTGAAAATGTATCTCATTTTGGTACATCACTATGCTAATAGATTATATCAAGGAATCTAAAACTACTATAAAAGTAAAAATTTATTTAGTTTTCACGAACATTCTAATTCTTTATATCATCTTTTAATTATTACGTAACGTATATTACTAGAAATAATATTTTACAATGTGATTTGAGTAAAAGAAATGTCAAATGGAGAAAAACTTTAGCTCAGGCCTAACTTATCGTACTTACACATATACCGATAAGAAAAAAAAACTTTGTATCTTATAAAATTTTTACTGTCTTAGAATTTAGATTTGTAAAATTTAATGGGGACATTTGCATATAGTTTTGTAATCGTTCAATTTTTTTATAAACTCAAAATTATTAATAATATTAATATTAAAACATACAAAATAAAGCATACAAAAAGTAAATCATGCAATAGATAGTCAATTATTGCACATCAAATTATAATTTTATTCCATTTTAAAGTAATGTTAGTACAAATTTTAGTTCTGTACCAAAAAAAGTGAGCTTACACATTCAAGAAATCAAACATTTATATATATATATATATATATATATATATATATATATATATATATATATATATTTACTTATTAACCGTTGAATGAACTTTTTATCAATATTCTATCTAAGTAAATATAGGCATTTTCTTCTTTTTCATTTTACAGTTCACATCAGTGATCAACATTTCCATTTTATGGATGATTCTGATATAGTTGATGACTATTATTAAATTGAATACAATTGAGAGTCATTGGTATTAAAACTCATAAACGAAGGTTAAAAGGACACAAATTATTATTTAGTAAATATTTGGGTAGACTTAAATAACTTACTATAACATACCATGAAACTTTGTAATAGAAAATAAAGCACGTGGAGTTATTTCACTTACTTTCAAATAAACACCCTATAAGAAGAGATTATATAGCATTATGCATTAGCAATATCTATGTGTAATTGTTTTCTTCAAGGTCATGTTTGATGATTTTTTGACCATTCGATTTAATGTATTTTTGAAGACTTTCTAAGACAATCAATTTAAGCATATGCTTACAAAGTAGTACTAATGATTATCTTCATTCATTATAAAATTTTTGAGTTTTTTACAAAAATTTAGCATATGATTGAGGTCAAACAGTTATAAAGTGAAGACTATTCTTACCCATGTAACACTTTGCAATATTGAGGTCAAACAATTATAAAAGAAGAAATCTTTTATCTTGTGAAGTATTAATATTAAATTTTCACATATGATTTTCATAATTTACCTTGGTGATATTTTGTGTTGTTGTTTTAATTATTTTTTTTGAGATGTTGAAAGTGAAATTTAAGGCCTAATATGTACATTTTCTAGTTATTAGCTAACTATATTTATCATAAAAGTGTCATAGTAGTTGATACAAAGTTTACAAAAAATTGAGATAGATAATCATATAATGATGATTATGCTTATTGTCAAATAGACTGTAAATGGTTAATTGAGTTTATATTAGATAATATGGTTAAATGATTATAATTTTAGGCTTATGAGTTATATTGGT
The DNA here is from genome assembly GCA_033070095.1 of Escallonia herrerae. NCBI lineage: Eukaryota > Viridiplantae > Streptophyta > Magnoliopsida > Escalloniales > Escalloniaceae > Escallonia > Escallonia herrerae. The sequence goes on along the minus strand of JAVXUP010000504.1, from coordinate 418,593 downwards.
TTAGGTTTTTATTTCACATACTATTGGAAACATTTTTTGAATTTAAAATTTATTTAAGCTTTAGTAATCAAATTAAATCCTAATAACTTAATTAGTTCATGAGATGAACCTTTAGAATGTGAGGTTACTTAGTTAAAAAATAATTTGTAGAATAGCTTGCTATTTTTATATCTTAAAGTACTTTTGAAAATTTAGTCATATTAGGTATTTTTTTTTTTTTTTGCGTCTATTAGAGAATGTGACTTATAAAAGAGTTTGAGGTTATATAATTAAAACTAATTTTTTAACTATCCTCTTATTTTGATATATCAAAAATACTTTTAAATTTTATATGTTCCGTAAAGAGAAAAAAATAGTTAATGTTTCTTATGTGTACATTTGTCAGATTTGATTTTCTTATATTTAAGTACTTTTAAGGTGTTATTAGTCAAATTCAAGGCCATATATATATATATATATATTAGATAGAGATTTAAAATACGTAAAATTAAAATTCTAGTTTTGTAGTTAAGGTTTACAAAACTTCGGCCAAATAGACTCACAAAATGTTTAGTAAAAACCATTGTAAAAACTTAAGAAGTAGGATTGTAAAAATTTTATTTTAAAGAGAAATGGTACATATTGTTGTAGTTGCAATACATAATTTTTAAGTTGATGTCTGATGTATTGTAAAAAAGACATAGTCTTGTATAAAAAGTTTTACAATTAAATGAAGTTAAAATAATTACGAATTAATTGATTATGCCTACATTTGTATGATAGATTATAATGGAACTTTGTAAAATTACAAAAAGAATTAGTAAATAAGGTATGATTTTCGCACTTTATATTTTTGAGATTTTATATTGTTATTTCAAAGTACTTTTGAGTTTTTAATAAGCAAAATTAAGGCCTAATATATAAGTATATTGATTAGGTAGAGTTTTAGAAGATGTAAAATTAGTTTATTAGTTTTATAAAGTTTACAAATATAGAGTAAAGTAGATCTACGAATTTTTTTAATAATAAATTATAAGAAATAGTTAAATAGAGTAAAAAAAAGAAAAGAATACTAAAACAAATAGGATTCTTGATTATATATATCAAATTCAAAAGAGTTGGATTCTAAATAAAGAGACCAATTAAGTTAGGGGATTACCACATTCAAAGTTGAAACTTATGTGTCAAAAGGAGAAGATTCTTAAAAAGTCCTACGTGGCGTAAATATAGAATTCTAAAAATCCTACATGTCGCGTTTCTAAGTTAAGGTTTCAGCTTTTTATATATATATAGATTAGCAAAACAAGGGTGGAGGGTTGGTTACAAATCAGCTTTTTTTTTTTTTTTTTTACTCTTTCATATACTTATTGCAAAATACTTTCCAGAACACGACTTCTTCATGGCCCAACTTGACTCTCTACCATCACTTACTTGGAAAAGTATCATCGCAGCTAGACCAATATTATTCGCGAGAACAAGGTGGAGGGTTGGAGATGGAAGGAAAATACAAATATGGCATGATAGGTGGATACCGTTACCAGTTACATTCAGGGTTCAATCTCCAACTAGTCATTTGTGCAAGGAAGTGACAGTTTAAGAATAGATTGACAAGGATACCAGAAGATGGAGAGTAGATCTTATAAACCAAATTTGTTGACCCCATGAAGCTTTACTAATTCCAAAAATCCCCATCAATAGTTATTCTGGTAATGACAAGTTGGTTTGGCACTACAGTAAAGACAAGAATTCTATGTGAGCAGTGCCTATAGGGTAGCGATGCATTAAGGACTAGCGCAATAAAAGCACAATCTTACGGGAGAAGTAGCATGGCGGGAAAGCACCATGGAACTTCTTATGGAAACTACAAGCCCAAATAAAATCAAACTTTTTGGGTGGCGTGCTTGTTCAAATATACTGCCTACGATGGAGAATCTTCATAAAAGAAAGGTATCGGCTCAAGTGGAATGTCCCATATGTAGAAACGACAAAGAAACTATCTTCCACACTCTTAGAGATTGTTCCTTGCCTAGAAAAGTCTGGGCTCTTTGCTCTCACAGCCTTTACATTGACAAAACAGAATTCCAAACAGTACTTCAGTGGTGGAAGGATGTTGCAGGCCGCGTGGATGGAGTGGAGATGGAAATGCTAGTAATTCTATGCTAGCAACCGTGGTACAACAGGAATGAAATCATCTTTTGAGGGACTCAAACAAATGCACTGGAGATCTATAAAAAAGCTACCAGATTCATTGAGAAATACAGAAGTGCACAAATATGTATCCAAAAAGGGTGGACGCAATACCAAAGGTATGGCAACTACCCCTAGCGAATTTTGTCAAAATTAATCTCGGTGCGGCATTTTTTCAAGAAGATAATTCTATGAGATGTGAAGTAGTCGTAAGAAAGTGTAACGGTATGGTACTGGCAGAGAAAGCTAAGCATGCAGAGGCGGTGGCGGCTTATGAAGCTCAAAATCTGGCTTGGTTTGTAGATTTTGATTTGCTCAACTTGAAAGTGATGCATCAAGTATCATTCAAGCTTTGACTTCTTCAGAGGAAAATCTATCTAATATTGGGTGCATTATAGAGGATACCAAAAATCTAGTTCACTGTTGTGACTCTCGTATGTTTTCGTTGGTTAGGTGTGCCTAGCAATTGTGTAGTCCATAAATTACCGAAATTTGCACGGAATGTAATAGACTTTAAAGTCTGGATAGAAGAGGTACTGTACTTTATAATGTCTGACATCCACAAAGATTGTAACCCTCATCATAAATAACACTGCTTTCTTTGATAAAAAAAAAAAAGAAAGAAAAAAAGGTGTAATAAAAACAGGCCTAGCAAAAAGGTAGGTCAATATGTGAATTCTACTATTAATGAACATAAATTTTGGGATTTCTTGCATCTGTTGGGACCTATATAACTGTAGCTTGTGGGACATTTTAGTAAAGGATTGCACTAGGAGACAAGAAGTGTAAAGAGGGTTGTTCACTTGAGTCCTAAGTAGATATGCTCACATTAAAAGAAGAAAGAGACCTTATATTGATATGGTATACCTATGTATGACTAGCATGGCACCAACCTTAATTCGAAACAGACAATGCTGTTGGCAACGGTACATTTTCAACAGATATTATTTTACTTTGCTTGCTGAGCCCATTATTCCTTTTGATCCAAAGCTCTTACCCAAAGTCAAAGTGTTAGAAACGGTATTAAGTGCTTACTTTCAAGTAATGAAGTTTCATCAGCAAAAAATCATTTATGAAGTGAATGAAATTCATAGGAACGAGCACGGTTTGGTTTGGCTCGGAGGCCACATCGCAAACCGAAGCGTCATCCACCGGCTTGAAATTTTGAATATTATTGCCCATGCTTTTAAAAGTTGTCGCTTCGCAAAAGCGATTGTTCGATCCAAATATTATTCAAATTTAAAGTTATTATTTTTCTAAGACATAATCTCGTCATATTTCATATATAAATACTCGTGTTAACATAAGATATAACTATTATTCTGGATATATGTTATGATAAAACTCAAGTATGCATTTGCCATTGACGTACAAAACAATGAGTGAATCAATATACAAGAGATATTTAGACTTGTATTACAAGTGCTCTCATTGTTTTACTTTCTTTTAGCTTTTAAAGTTTTGTTTATTTAGTTTTGTCAGGTAGAGTATCATGTATGTGATAATAATCAATGAATGTCATTGAAAGTAAATTAATATATTGTAATGTCAATTCGATTCAACTTGTGATCAATTTCAAAAAATTGATTTGTGAATCAAATACATTCGAGGCCAATTTGAAAAAATGTGGAACCAAAACGTGATTTTCAAACAGTTCAAATTCGATCGGTTTAAGTGGTTCAGGTCGGTTTGAATGCTATGGGCAGGTCTTGTTATTCCTCAGTTTCGGATTGATTGACCTCACACTCACGTATTTTTACAGGACCAACGAACAAGAGTTCATATTATAATGTTTGGAAGAGCAGTATTATGTGAAGTGCAGATTAAATTACCCAATCAATTACCCTCGCTTAATATTATTTTTCCTCTTCTGATCAAATCTGTTGTAGAAAGATCTTAAATCATGAAAAATGCTCCCTCTATCAACTTGCATGCCTTCTCACCCTATTTTGATATCATTGTTTCGGTCGCAATGATACATTTTTGAGCAATAAATGATAAGATGACATATATAAAGCGTGAAATTATTCTCTCTCAAATTGTTTGTGCAAATAATATGGGCTCTTTGCTCCGCAATGTAACATGTAAGACCCGTGGAGAAACCAATTTAGAATCAAATGACTCGTTCTCAGTATTTCATTCTACCGTGGAATTGTTCTTAAGAAAAACTGTATTCTTCTAGCAATTTATAGAAACAGGAAAACAAAAAGAAAAACTAGCGCTAACATCTTTGAACATATTTAATTGCAAACTAGTCTGCAAAGTGAGATTACGACTCTCATATTGCAACAATAATAGTCGTCAGACATATTTAGTAACATTTAATAGCAATGTTAAAAAAGTAATGTTGCGCTTACAAAAATGCAGCTAATTATTTTTAAGTAACAAACACTAGCAGCTGCAATATGAGAGGATTGTGGCTCTTATTACTGTTTGAGTGGCACCCAAAATTCATTCACTATCTCCCACGGTACTTCTGGCCTCACAGAGACATTAGCAAGTTGAAAAGAATATTAGGAAATTGCAAATTTGGAAAATCACCCAAAGTTGTATACCAGAAAATGCAATATATTTGTGCAGTAACAAAGTTTTTAGCTTTCGTGTTGGAACAAAAGTGCTCCTACGTTCTATTTAATTTGTCACGTGTTTGTCCACCAAGAAAACGAAAGACTTGGCAGTAATAAAAAATGGAAAGTACCAAGAATGCCAATGTATAGCGACAAACAAAATTTATCCTCCACGCCGTATTGCCTGTAGGAAAAAAATATTGCTGTCACGTTTGGAGGAAGGTAGTTACAACTCTTCGTACAGGAACAATTAATGGTTGCTAGATATAATTAGTGATATTTCTGCTAATATTTTTAGTTACAATTTAACAGCACGTTACTTAATAAAAGTCGCTTTAAACTTTAAGTGATAGCACCATTCGGAGAGTTATACCCTTATTTTTACAAGTGGAAGGGCAGTCAAAATTTGTCCCTTTCACAGGTACATGGAACATGTTACTTTTTGGCCTTGTGCCAAAGCCTCTTTTGCCTCGAAAGAGGAAATCCAGATCTAACTTTCAAAAAAAAAAGGTACAACGAAGATCTCTTTCTTCTCTCTTGAACTTTGATCCCTGCAGCTAGCCCCATAAATTCATGGCAGCATTGAAGCATGTTTGGTGGCAACAGTTACTCCTGTAGATAACTTAAATTTCTCATTTTACCACCAAGGCACATGGCCACCCCTAGACTCTTCACTTGTATATATAGAATGAGGCCCTGACTTTTCTCTTCTATATATTCTACTTTGCTTCGAATGTTTAGGGTGCTCGTGAACTCTTGATCGTGAATATGGAGATAGAGGTGGCAGAAGCAGCAGTTGCAGCTGATATTGGCAGCGCTGCTGGTGGTGATCTCGAGAAAGGGGTGATATCAGACGGTGCAGCTTACTTGGCGTGGGAAGAACTGACGGTGGTGCTGCCAAACTTTGGAAATGGACCCACTAGGAGGTTGCTCAATGGGCTTACTGGGTATGCTCAGCCTGGTAGGATCATGGCTATTATGGGTCCTTCTGGCTCTGGGAAGTCCACTCTTCTTGATTCATTAGCAGGTTGGTGACTCTCCCTTTCTCATGCATGCATATGTTCTTCTCTCTTTCTTTTTTTCACCCTGGCCGGGGGATTGACAAGACAAGCAATATATCAAAAAGAAATGGGGGGTGCCATCGCTACGAGGATAAACCCTGATATCCGATAGTTACTGCATCACTGTCACCAAGTTTCATTGTTTGAAACAGTACTGGTTTTGAGTCGGAGGTGTGACCTATAATTAAGATGACTATGAGACCCGTTTATCAAATGAAACTGGATAGTGATAACATGACATTCTGATCAGTGTTGGAATCAATACTTTCCAGCGTATATTCTCGATGTACAGGAAGCCAAGTGCATCCCATTCCGATCTCAGTGCATCCCATTCCGATCGGATGAACGCTGTAGTGCCAAAATGCCATAACAAAATTCTTGGTGTACCGGCCTGGCCTGTTGAGGACCAAAGAGTACGTATCAAGAAAATGCACCTATGTTTGTCACATAAATCATGTGGTCGTGAGCTTGGATAGATAACGCACACACAAGCTCACGACCACATGTTGCACGAACCACAAATGAAATTGGGGCGCACCCAAAAACAAAGAAAGAAAGAGATTAGCTATACCTCACCAGGATCTTGTGTGAGCTTTTTACCCATTTTCTTCAAATTGAGACAGTCTAAATTCAACAGGTCCAACATGTCCTGAGTCTATGTAAAAGCGCTTTAACGTAGGAGCATTGATCTCATCTGTCCTAGACAAGATTGGGGTCCATTTACGGCGGAAATAGGACTAACTTATTCAAGTCTCTTGAATTGGTGTTATACTTGGAAGTAAGAGGTTGTCCTTTGCACCTCAATAAATCAGAGTGCTGAAGACGAACCTAGAACGTCAGATTATTCATTGACTTGTTTTATCCAGCTCCATTAGTTAGGGTGTGGTAGCTCTTCCGCTGTTGTGCATAATAGAGAAGCATGGGGAATAGTACCTGCTCGTTTGTGTTCAATAGGGAACCATTTTAAAAAAGGTTCGTCGGGAGTTGCCAGTTTCGTATCAGTAAGGCATGTGGAACCCCACTGCCCAACTGCTAAAAATCAGCACAGTTTTATTGCAACGCTACGGCGATAAGCGTGGGGGAAGAACACGATCAAATTTATTTGTCGTTAATTCGTTTGGAACATTCTGAACGCACAATCTGAAGGCTTGTTGAGTACCATGATTAGGGGTGAGCATTTCAACCGTTAAAACCGATCCAACCATAAAAATTGAACCAACTAATCCGTCTATTTTCAAACCGATCTAAAAATCAATCGATTTGGTGTTTTTTTTTTCCAAACCATACATTCGGTTCGGTCGGTTCGGTTTGAATTTTCCAAAATCGCATAAACCGAACTAACCGTATATAATAATAATAATAATATAACATATCTATATATTTACCTAATTCTAGTTATTTTTTATTAACTCCAGTTATCTAACCACTCATATAAAATGAGATAAATCCTAAATCTCTTAAAGTAACACACATTTTTCATTCGTCGTCTACATCTTACTTAGTATTGATAATTATGATTAAAAAAATTCAATTTTTTTGGAGCTTATTAGTATGTATAAATTATTAATTTTTGGACTTAAACTTGTTCAAAACTGGGTTTGGCCTAAGCCGATTAAACCGTCCAAACCGAACCGTTCAATCTGTCTAATCCGCAGAAATCGAACTGTGGAAATAGAACCGTTCAACCACAGTTGAGTTTTTTTTTCCTCCAAACCAAGGTTGGTCGGTTCGGTTTGGTATTCAGCCTCCAAACTGAATCAACCGAACCGTGCTCACCCCTAATTATGATACATGCTTCTTTTTTTTTTTGTAGGTCAACTGTGTTCTTGGATGTTGGACACCACTTTTTTACAATTTCCATTTGACTCAGCTAAATTTTCGAATTATTTGCATCAGGGCAATCCTTTTTATGGTTGTCATTTCTTTTGGTGAAGTATGGTCCATGTACTACGACTCTAGAAGAGTAATACAAATGTCACCATACACAGAGTATTGGACTATGTACAAGTAGCTAGCAAACTTCCATATGCACAATATTGCAGTAGGAGGAAAGTCATGTGCAACTGCAGTGCCTTCAAAAGTGAGTTCCATATTCATAGGTGTGGGGTTGAGTTAGGTCACCTCATTAAATATATGCAACTTCCCATCTTATAGTACTGCCCATGAATGCTTCCCGGCCCTTTTGAGATACCACACCATCAAGAAGTGGTTTTTTTTTTCCTTCTCTTGGGAAGAGTAGGGGGGGTGATCAGGAGTTAGTTGCAGTCATAATTGCATAGCATTGATGCTGTTACAAGGGGGAGTCTGCAGCTCAACTGTGTGCTGTAACACAAGGTTTAGGCCTGCAACAGCGTACGGGCATGCACTACTGCTTGTACATTTTGTGGCAAGATTTTTAGCCGTGACAACATAATTCAAAGAGGATTAATTTTGAAGATCTTTGCAGGAAGGCTTTCAGGAAATGCCGTAATGACCGGAAACGTTCTTCTCAATGGGAGGAAGAAGAGGCTAGACTATGGAGTTGTTGTAAGTATTATCTCATGCTATTTCAGATCATGGAAAGAAGAGACACTACATGAAAAGAGCTCTTTACCAACGGACTTTTAGCAGCGGACCAAAATCCATCGCTAAAAGCCACATTACCGACGGCTCTACCCATTAACTAAGATCCGTCAGTAAAAACCTTTATCGACGGACAATTCCATCAGTAAAATCTTTTGCCAACGGATCTTAACAGACGGGATATTAGCAACGAAATATCCGTCGCTAAAAGAAATTTTTTTTCTATTTTCGTTTGATAATTTTAAATTGAAAAAAAATATTTAGCGACGGTTATTTCCGTCGCGAAAAGTACAATAAAATTTAAAAAAAAATACTTTTAGTGCCGGACTAAAAGAGATTTTAAACTTCAAAAGAAGCAAGGCAGCAAGATTATTAATCCAGAGAGTACAAGGGTCATGAATCCACAACAAAGATAGAATATTCAAACTTCGATGCTGCAGGGTGCAGCAAGAAGATTTTGGACGTGAAAGGAAAACTTAAAGCATATATGTCCATATAAGGCAGTATTCTGGAATTCAAATCAAGTAGCGATTACCAAAGTATACGGTCCCTTAATGATTTTATTAGCAGTGAACAAGGTTTAGAAGTTTACGCGGGTAGCTCAGATGCTGAAGTTTGGCCTCTGAATGATTTGCAAGTATGAAACGAATGGTAACCAAGATATGGAAATCCTGATAATGCAAGGGTTAATTGTCTACTTTAAGTTCTTTTCAATTTGCATATGAACTTCGTATCGAAGCATGCTATTTTCCATTTTTGAATCAGCTTATTGCTATATCTGAAGTAAAAGATCTGACCCTTTTGTTTCATTTTAACCAGAACAAGAAAAAGGCCCAAAAGGGTAAGAATAAAAGAGATCCACACACTAAAGGTAAACATAAAAATGAAACAAAAATAGTAAAGATAAACTATAAGCAGAAATGTCCATGTTAAGAAGATAACTGATGAACTATGAAGTAAGTTTCTTAAATTTCCAGGCGTATGTGACCCAAGAGGATATACTGCTTGGAACTCTTACAGTCAAAGAAACCATCACTTACTCTGCACAACTGAGGCTGCCAGGAAACATGACCAGAGATCAAGTCAATGAAATTGTAGAAGGAACAATCATGGAAATGGGACTCCAAGACTGCGCGGATCAGCTCATTGGAAACTGGCACCTGAGAGGCATAAGTGGCGGGGAGAAGAAAAGACTTGGCATTGCACTGGAAATCCTTACGCGCCCCAGCCTCTTGTTTCTTGATGAGCCAACAAGTGGTCTCGACAGTGCATCGGCATTCTTTGTGGTTCAAGCTCTTAGGAATGTTTGCTGCGACGGGAGGACCATTATATCTTCCATTCACCAGCCGAGTAGCGAAGTTTTTGCACTTTTTAATGACCTTTTTCTGTTATCTGGTGGTGAAACAGTTTACTTTGGAGAAGCAAAGAAGGCTCTAGAGGTACAAAAAGATTAAATGTGCATATTCTTTTATAACCAAAGCTTTTAACTTTGTTTCAGATTCCCTTTTATCCAAAATATAGTGACTTGCTTAATCGACCTTCAAATTGTTCAAGTATATGAAAAAGAAATCAGAAATGCTCATGCTTATGATATTCAGTGTTAGTAAGAGTTTGCAAATTTTAAAAATTATTCTCGTTGAGTAAAATGTCTGTCGTGACCATTATTCGGTTCTGTGTTTTTGTTTGATTTGCCATAATGGAAAAGATAAAAGCGTATGTTGAGGTGCTATGAAACATAACATACTATCGACTTTTCGACTTGTCTTCTTTACACAGCACGTATATCAGCAGCATTTAATCTAATCTATTGTCATTTTTACAGTTCTTTGCTGATTCGGGGTTTCCATGTCCAAGTAAAAGAAATCCCTCTGATCACTTCCTTCGATGTATCAACTCAGACTTCGACAGTGTCAATGCCACTCTTATGGGATCTAATAGAATACCTGTACGTAAGCAGCTGCAGCGTAACTACCACTATCGTTATTTCTCTTAATTCTGTAAGGTGGATATCGTTTTCGTGGGCATGAGCATGCATTTATTCAAGTCTATATGCAGATATATATATATATATATATGGCATACTGGATTTTGTCCAGTATCAATTCTTGTAACAATTTGAGCGTTTATCTTCTTTTGGCAATACATGCACATATAGACATGCTTTTAAAACTGAAGCAATGTAAAAAAATGGAATTTCTCCACAAAAGGATCACATGATGTTGGCATTCCTCCGCGAAAGGATCGCATGATGTCAATTAGTTCCATCATGCAGGCCAAGTGTCTTGTGATTAAATACTGAAACTGCGGAAGAAAACAATTTATGAATTCACCATACACTTCCTACAATCATTCATTGATACTTTGTCCAAAAAAAAAATATATATTTTCTGCATTCCTCTCTATAATTCGACATTAGCAAGGGACTTTTCAATTTTTCATGACTAATTTCTCGGTCCTCAGGTGCAAAATATCCAAAGCTCTTCTGGACCATTTTTTAATTTGGCGACAGCAGAGATCAAGGCAAGGCTTGTAGAGAGGTACAAAAGCTCGGAATATGCAAAAGAAGCTAGATGTAAAGTTAGAGAAATCTTGATAACTGTAAGTGTTTGTCGATTAACTAATGTTTGCTGGATCAGGATCACCAGTTGTAACCATTGTTACAGAGGGGGATGAGAGAGAGGGGGGGTAGGTTTTCTGACTATTAAGCACAACATGGACAGCAACCCTGCTGTAACCATGGTTACGGCAGGGGACCTGATCCCCATTGTTGTGAGAAAACCTACAGCAAGAGAGATTTTTCCTCAGATGCATGCTAAAAGTAGCAATAGCACTTACCACTTTTGTCTGTTGAAGCCAAAGCTTAAAATGGCATGGAGTAACTTTGCTGGTAACAATCTTGAAAAATACATGTTTTCCCGGTTCTTTAATCCTGAAAGACAAGAAACGATTATCCTTAAGTTCGTCATGTAGAGAACAGAGATAAGGAAAAAGGAATTAGAAGAATAAATGTTGCAAATGTTTTAATACGTTATACGCTGCAGGAAGGACTTCATATGGAAACAACAATTGGTAGCCAGGCAACATGGTCCAAGCAACTCTGTACGTTAACAAGGAGATCTTTTGTAAACATGTGCAGAGACTTTGGTTATTACTGGTTGCGAATAGTCGTCTACCTAGCCGTATCTTTTTGTGTTGGTACTGTCTTCTTTGACATTGGAACCAGCTATAACGCAATCTTGGCACGAGGGGCTTGCGGAGGATTTATATCTGGTTTTATGACATTCATGTCGATCGGAGGCTTCCCATCCTTTATTGAGGAGATGAAGGTAAATGATCTTAGTTTGAATGATAAAACAGGATCCAGATGTTCTATCGTTGATATGGTACAAGTCTTTGAACAGTACAGATTAGCCAAACTTCAGAGGATCTTGATTCAATAAAAACATGAATTTGCTCATTCTGTTAAGACCTCTAATTCTAAGCATCTGTTGTTCATACATGAAACAGATCTTCCACAGAGAGCGGCTCAATGGTCATTATGGAGTTGGAGTGTTTGCTCTTTCCAACTTCCTCTCTTCATTCCCATTTTTAGCTGTGATGTCGCTTGGTACTGCAACTGTCACTTACAACATGGTGAAATTCAGGCCAGGCTTCTCCCATTTCATCTACACCTACCTTGATCTTTTAAGCTCCATTGCTGTTGTGGAGAGCTGCATGATGGTTGTGGCTTCACTTGTTCCCAACTTCTTGATGGGAATCATCGCAGGGGCTGGCGTCATTGTAAGGATCCTTTTAGCATTTTTCGATCTGACCTTCCCTTCTTCCCACTGAATCATCAAATCAAATAGTACTCTTTATATAATTTTCATCAATCATATCTGCGCTTGCAGGGAATTATGATGATGACGGCCGGCTTCTTCCGCCTTTTTCCTGATCTGCCCAAACCGTTTTGGCGATACCCTTTTTCATATATCAATTACATGGCATGGGCCTTGCAGGTAACTTTTCATTGGGATGACTTGAATTGTCAAGCTTCCAGCAGAAGTAATTCTGTAAACAGGTTCTTGAAAGCAAAATGAAAAAGATGATACGATTCCACTACTTAAAGCCAACGACACTAAAAGAATCTAAACGCAAAAAGTTGTGTGTTTATGTACTCAAACCTTCTACTTCATACGGCCTCAATTTGAACGTGGAGGGATAAGCGTAGGTGTATTGTTATGCACGAATGCAGTAAGAACTAGTGCGGCAGGTTTGCTTGTTTACAACAGTAATCATCAAAATGCACATTTTTCCATGCTCGAAACGTTTCTGAATTATGGAGTCCTAATTTTTTTACTGGGACATTGGTAGGGGGCATACAAGAATGACATGATTGGAATCGAGTTTGATCCTGCTCAGCCAGGGGATCCAAAATTGAAGGGCGAGGTTATCCTCGAGACAGTGCTTGGCATTTCGCTGCGGCATTCAAAGTGGTGGGATCTCGCTGTGGTCATATCCATTCTCTTGTTCTATAGGCTTCTCTTCTTCACCATTCTCAAGTTCAAGGAGAGAGCATCACCTGTATTTCGAAAGCTTTATGCGAAGAGAACTCTGCAACATCTCAGGAAGAGGCCTTCATTCAGGAAAACACCACCTTTTCCTTCAAAGAGGCACCAAATTGTTCACTCACTGTCTTCTCAAGAGGGTCTTAACTCTCCAATTCATTAGGAATAGCAAGTTCACTTATTTTTATCAAATTATTATTACCATAGTTGCTTCATATTACCAATCACACAGAACATAAGGTGCTTCTAGGTACCGCAGTAGAAAGGTTACTACCCTTGAGGAGAATTTTGGTTCAGTCAGCTCCAGATTGACTCAAATATTAACACTCGTTTCAAATTGGGCCACATGTTGACTTGAATACAGCGCATGGTAAAGTTCGTTTATTTACCTCGTCTATGAAGCCCTTTTACTTGAACTCTCGTCCGTTTATCTACTACTCGACTCAATTTGGTTAGACGTGTTAAGATTTTCTTAGCAATTAGGTGTCTCAAGCTTGGGATGTCAGGCGTAACAACTAGAAAGGTCGATTTTTTCAAGAGGTGGAGATGTCAGGCAGGCTTAACAACTACTCAAGTCGGACATGATTTATGCCCTCAGTCCTAAGTAATTTATACATGTTAAAAGTCAAGAGTGGGTTCTAAACAATCAACCGTGGCTCGCTAAGAGCTCGCGGTGTTTTATCGTGTAGCTCAGGATGCTATCCTTCATCTCACATACGACAATGCTATGTAGACATGTAATCTGTAATTTGTCGATGGACGACACAACTCATTGCGTGTTGCTGCTTCTTTCTCCTCGGCAGTTAAAACACAACCCTAGTTATATTGGTTCATTGAAGAACCCACAAATCTTGACAGTACAACTGCAGTTACTGCTCTGTCATCTTTTCTTAGGGACCAAAAGACGGGCAAATGAACTCAATTGAATGCAACAACATTGGGCATTGGGGACATGGTTGAAATGATTTACAATTCTGATGGTCTTGCAGAAAAAGGAAAAAAAAAACTGTACAACTCTTGCATAAAGGAGATGCTTGCATTAAACTCACATCGTTTCGAGTGCTACTAGGTCCTTGTGTTGTCCTTGCCTTGATGGAGGATCATTTTGGAGTCCTTTATTTGGAGGGGGCTCATCCTCGAATTTCGTTGCTTCAGAAGAACATGGCAAGTCAGGCATTTCACGCTAGCAAAGAGGGTTAAATGAGTCTGTTGGGACACCATTGTGGTGACTGCTGCCCATACGCTTTTTGCCGACTTAGTAAGAATGCAATGTGGGAACTTTAATACCATTACAACATAACCAACAAGCTTTATTTATATATATACTATTATATAATGAGAACATCCATTTTAGCGTGAGGTCTCTTTTTGATGTTATATAACTACCAATCTAAAATAATGACAAATGATATTATAAGAAAATTCTAAGAAAATAACACAAAATTAAATAATTACTTTAAAGACACGTTTGGTTTTCGTATTTTAAAACACTTATATACAATGCTTGATTATATAACAAGTTTAAATTTAACAACTTTATTTTTACACGTGGAGTGATTTACGGTTCCTTCCTTTTGTGTCCATTCCATCTGATCAAACACAGAGAATGAAATGACCATTATTTTGATACCAGAAATGAAACAGTTATCGGAGGGGAACGAACGTATGAGCCAGTAGTGCTTGAAGGAACGAGTCCAAAGTTGTAAGTTCAGTGCTCAATTTTGGCTTATGATATCCTAAGAGAATTATGGCCGGTTGCATGACCATGGCGCAATCGATATCTTAGATATTCACCATCCAAAAATACTAATATTCATCGGTCACATGCCTTTCTCCCTCTATGTTCCCTGCTGTTCCACATGCCCCCGGAATTGAACAGCCCCTAAAAATACTTTTGTACATGAGATGATACTGATCACTATCCTCATGATTAGTCAAGTGTGCCTTTCTTCATTACGGAACTAAAAGCGACTTTTTTCCCACACTTCGATTGTTCTTACTCGTGCCCCATTATATTTTAGTTCAGCCATTGATTGTTCACAGTCGTGCCCCATTAAATCTCTGGCATTCTCTCTGGTCACAATCTTCGCATTACAACCTTTTTGTAAGATGGCACAGAAGTTATTGTGCCTTTCATAGGCACAATATTTGTGCATTCTCTATTGGTCTTTCCAGTGTACATTTCATAACGTCCCTGTAACAAAACTATTTGAAGATTATCAAACAGAACCATTTTGAAACCAATGCAAGTATCATCATCGCGCAGCTGATTGTTTGGGATAATGTATCTCTGGAGGATACAGAACTTCTCTAAACATCCAACTTTCAAAGAACCATTCATGTCGAAGCAGCTTCCAAGTCCATTAAGACAAGCTCCCAAATACAACAGTGATAAACATTATGTGAGCATAAATTGTAAAGTAGATCAGTCAGGCACAATCCCACAAATGCGGATGTTAAATTGTGGGCGTCAACTAGTTCAAGTGGTAAAGTCTCTCGGCCAGTACTACGAGTTTTGGATGGATTCCTACCTACACTCGGAATGAGAGGATTAAGGGATGAGAGGGCATCCGGATGGACCAAAGAGTTAGCTACCAATTGACCCAGCATAGGAAAAAATTAATTCCATAACTTTTGCTAGTGGTAGGAGTAGAACTGTAGAAGTGGGGAAGCCCTTATAGATTTAGAAAGAATCTAAGTGATTTCATCAACTTAACGTTAGCTTCTTCAAAATGTATGCTGCCGGTTATACTTCTCGCAATCAAGACCTCTCTTAGTACTTCTGCACTTGTTGTTCTTGATCTATCGCATCTTATGTCTACCTTGGATTGTACATGCCATCTCAAGCAATTCTCTCTGAACTTGTCTCCCATGGCTGTTCTTCCATGTTAGCATTATTTATGAGTGCAACGAAGATAAATCAACTAATCAACAGATACGTTATCATCACCGTCGTCTAAAGCCTCTGTACCAACCAATATGTAATTTGAAAATTAAAGCAAAAAGAATGTACACAGAGTCACGGGAGTGTCATGACCTAATGTTTGTTAGCTCTTTCCTAGAGCGACCTGAAACAACTATGTGATCTTAATTATCAATACAATTCTCATATTCTACCCCACCCCCCAACCCAAAAAAAAAAAACAAAAGGAATGGAGTTTCAGTTTGATAAACATTATGGTGAATCTAGGACATTTCGAGAAGATTGTCTAGTGTATTCTAGGGTATTTCAAGGCTTTGCTAAAAAGGTGCATGCAGACTCGAGGTAGTTCGGCAAAGTATCTCCAATTCTATCTTTGCTTTATTGATGGAAGAAAGGCTCGATAGAAAAGAAACTTAAGGGTAGTTCTAGACGAAGAAAAGTAGAAGTCAAGGCCTTGTTATAGTAACTACTTCATTACTTAATTGCATGGACAACACATTTTTTAGCAGCTTGCATACTTATATATTTACATATTTGAATAAACACCAAGGTCATGTTACGAACTTTTTTCCATCTGAACTCTCAACTCCAAAATCGCTTAAATTCCCTGCATTGCATGTGTTGATTAACTAGTTTTACTAAATTGGTGTTTGATACCTTTATTCTACCTAATCCCATGGATGTGGATCCTGGTCAGTCGGGGTTTTGTAGCCTCTTTTCTTGTGCACTTTGTCAACCTCACTCGGGCTTAGTGGTTGGCCCTTACCAACCCTGGGTGATTTTATTAAGATATTAAGCGAGAACTATGGTGGTTTGGGTCAACCATGCACAGTTCGTAAAACGTTTAAATTGATCTGTGATATAATGTTCTTACTTGAAACTAAAATGGCATGCGCTCGGGTTGGCAAGAAGTTCCATAAAACTGGTTTATAAATTATGTTGGGGTTGAACCGGTAGGCTCTACTTATAAAATGAAAAAGGTGTACTGGGTTTGTCAAAATGTAATGAGGCCTGGCACTTCCCGACTAACTTTTGTGTTCGTCATTCCGATAAGAATCTTATCTTCACATCTATGGTTGGGATTATTGGGATTGTGGAGCATCTATGGCTCTCACATCTATGGTTCTCACGAGTAGCCATGCGAACTAGTAAACAAAATCATCTGGCATCAGTTTTGTCCCTTTGCCCTGGGCCGCTTCTATTGTGTGGAAATTTTAATCAATTTTTTCATCTAGTGAGAAGATGAGAAAACGCCACTTTTCTCTCCCTATTGTAC
Source organism: Escallonia herrerae (assembly GCA_033070095.1). NCBI lineage: Eukaryota > Viridiplantae > Streptophyta > Magnoliopsida > Escalloniales > Escalloniaceae > Escallonia > Escallonia herrerae. The sequence goes on along the minus strand of JAVXUP010000504.1, from coordinate 401,491 downwards.
TATCATGTCTATATTTCCTTGTGAGATTTGGACTGACTGATATCGGTTGGATTGGACCTATCTTTACCTCGGTGCAGGGGTCACCTAGGCTAGGTATGTGTACAAGAAGCTGGATCGTGTCATGGGTAACTCAAAGTGGATTCTTTTACACCCTGAGGCAGTGGCTCATAATTTAGCTACTCGGTCCACACTCCTACTCTATGTGATTCTGACCCTTTAACCAGTGGCCTCCTCAGCTTTTACAGTTTGAAGCTATGCGGTTGTCGGCTCCCTTGTCTAGAATTGAAGTTTCGATTAATGGTGTACTTCAAAATTCTGAAGTAAGTGCTTCGGATCTGCAGACAAAAAGTTCTGGCCGCATCAATGACCATAAACAGGCTGTGCAACACTTGCTCGTCAACTCGCAAAGTAGTCCAGACTCTTTTGATGAGGTTCAGGGGGTAGATTCAAGCTCTGTTCACGACTAGACCTCCTTTTGGATTGCAAAGATGAATTCTGGGCGCAGAGGTCAAAGTCTAAATGGCTTGAATTAGGTGGTCGGAATACTAAATTCTTTCGCACCTCTGCAGCTATTACATGCCAACACACGCATGTCTATTCTCTTGAGGATGCTAGGCCTGACAATGGGGTGGGTGGGTTGGTTTTGGGTTTGGTTCAAATGGTTTTGTATATAATGGGTGGCTGACTCATTTAGACCCATTTATTTGTGGGTTAACTATGTCAAATCATTAAATGAGTTAATTTAACTCATTATCTGAACATAACCCATTTACCAAGAGCCAACTTAATTTTACAATCATGAGAACTTTTGGGCGTAAATCTATAATTACATTAACTAAAAAACCCTAAATAGAACCAGTGCCATCGACACTCAACTGCCCTCCTCCACCAACACCAACAGCCGCCATCACGACCAACAGCCACCAAACCCAACTTCCACAAATTGTCACCATCCAACCACCACCACAACCAATAGCTCTCTCGAATCCCTCTATCACAAGTCGAGTCCCTCTCGAATCTGTGTGCCACCAAAACCTTGGATCAGCCTAAACCTCCACCACTGTACCCATCTTCTCCACTAGCCCCAATCCACCTAAGTACAAGATGCTCTTCCCAACGGCACCACTTCAAATGCACTAGACGTTAGATGAGGACGTGGTTAAATAGACGGCAACGGTTAAGTGAAGGAGTGGCAGCAAGCGATGGCGTTGATGATGGAGACACAACGATGATAACAATAGTGGTCATTGATGATAACAATAGTGGTCATTTATCGAGGAGGAAGAGAAGAAATGATAAAGATTACAAGAATAGGGTTAAATTAGGTTTTGGACTTTAAGTCAAAAAAAATCTGATGGGTTAATAGGCACCCATTTATAATCCTGTAAACCGGTGGGTTGCAAGATCTTTAACCCATTTAGACCCAATTATTTAATGGGTGGTTTGGGTCATTATTAAGTGAGTAGATTTGGACGGGTAAACAGGTTTGGGTTGTGATTGCCACCTATAGATAGGGGTGTAACTTGGGCGGGCTGGACGGGCCCAAGTGTTGACCATGACCAATCCGGTCTCCAAAAGTTGTGCCCATGTCAAGCCCAGCCCACCTAAGGGCCAAATAATGTGTCCACGCCAAGCCCATCAAAATTTTGGTGGACACGGGTTTAACGCAGACTGTTCACGGATTATCCATGGTTACGAATTACTTTTTTTTTTTAAAATGATTTCAAAATATATCATTGACCATCCAACTCTACAATTTATTCATGATAATAAAAAAAAGTACATTAAAATCTAAAAATGAACTTAAATATAAGCATGGAAACAAATGTATGGAACAAAATAAGAGAGAAAAAGACACGAGTCTCCAATCCTATAATTTTAAAAAAATAAAGTAGGAAAAATAAAGTCTTTAAAGATATCTAAACATAAACGACAAGTGGGAAACCAACTTGGTTCAGAAAAATAAGACAAAAATATGAGCATACCTTTGGCTTTAAGGCTTTGACTTTGTTGAAGTGGGGGCTAAGAGTTCAAAAAGTTCAAAACAGTTAAAAATTGAATTCTATTAGATTAAGAGTTTGACGGTCGAGATTGTATAAACTTATGTGATCTACTGTTTCTAATGATTAAAGGAAACAAAATAAATATATTATAACATGAATATATATATATATATATATATATAATATATATATATATATATTGTAATTTATATTATATAATAGTGGGCTGATTTTCCCACGGGCTAGACGGGCTTGTAAAAACATTTTCCCATATCTAGTCCATATTTTTTACGGGCTCAAAATTTTGAGCCCGTATCCACCATGGTCACTACAAAAGTAAGTCCATACCCATATTTTTACGGGCTGGCACAGGTTGCCTGGCCCAAGTTGCACCCCTACCTATAGAGGATGCTGATGGGGACCAGGTCACAGCAGAAGCTGATATTCGTGCCAACGTTCTGTATTTTCATTGTCTTTAATCCTCTAAGCATTCCAGCTCCACTTGAGAGCCTTTATGGTTTCCCAATATGTGGGTTGATTTAGGTCGGGCTCTCAGCTTCCCAACGCTAGGAGTTAGTAAAGTGGTTCATGGCGGCTGAGGTGCGGCAAGCAGCCTTCCATGTTAGGGCACTAAATGCCCCAGGCCCCTGATGACATTCCAGCAATAGTGTTTCACCAACACTTTATGAGTTCTGACACTCGAAGAGCTTTGCCATTTCTTAATTTGGGTGTTTGCTCCGTGAGGTAGGTCAAACCGTCATCATTAATTCCTAAGAAAGCCAATCCTTAGTCAGTTAAAGATTTTTGGCCCATTACTGTATGCAATGTGGTGCATAAGATCATCTATAAAGTCCTAGTTGATCAAATGAGGCCCTAATGGGCTTGCTAATTTCCCCCTTACTAGAATGCCTTTGTGGCCGAACGGCTTCCCCCTAATAATCTTCCGTTAGGACAAGAACTAATAGACTATGTACATGAATGTCATAAAAGGAGGCGTAACGCTAGTGGCTCTCAAATTAGACATGGGCAAGGCGTAAGACTGATTGCAATGGGATTTCATTGAATGGGTCACTACAGTGTCTTACTGGGATTTAGATTTCCTTCACAGTGGGTTCATCCTGTCATGCAAGACATCAATACAATGACTTACTCAATTCTGGTCAATGGTGCACTCAAACCACATTTTTATGCTCATTGTGGTATCCGTAAGGGAAATCCTTTGTCTCCATTTTTGCTGATTCTTTGCAAAAGCGTTATCTGCAGCTTTAGTGTTTGCAAAGACGTGCAAAGCATTCATAGGGATCAAAGAACGAGGGACTAGCCTTCGCTACTTCACACACGTGATGTATGCAGGCAATGCTTATTTGTTTTTCACGTGAAGGATGTTTAGCCTACTGCGGCTATAGTGAATACGATTTGGCATATCCTATATGAATATTGTCTTCGCAACAACAAATTATCTGAGGAAAATCAGGGGTCTTAACATCACCCTTAATGCCTCTGCACGTCCAGGTCTGGTAGACGGATGCTTCAATTTCAACTTGCAAGATGGCTTCGGCAAATACAGGGAAATCAATTTGACATCACCAGTAGTCGTCGGGTTGTTTTCCAAAGCTGGGTCTAGTATTTGCAATCTAAGTGCGGGTACTTATTTATTAGGTCTAATTTTAAATAAGGCTGCCAGGGTTACCCTTATCCAGTCAGTCCTTTCATCCTTTCTAAATGATTGTACGTCTGGGTAGAGGCATGCTTCAATTTCAACTCGCAAGATGGCTTCGGCAAATACAGGGAATTCAAGTTGACATCACTACTATTCGTCAGGCGATTTTCCAAAGCTTAATCCAATATGTGTGCAGTCTAAGTGCGAGTGCTTGTGATATTAAACAAGGCTGACAGGGCTACCCTTATCATGTCAGTCCTCTCATCCCTTCCAACTGATTATATGTTTGGGTACAAGTTCCCGACGGGTGTGTGTCGACTAATTGATCATAAAATTGCCAGATTTTGGTGGTCGGGCAATGATTTCACTATATCTCTTCATGAGGTCTTGGCCCTCCACTCGTCTCACTAAACATTTGGAGGGGCTAGGGTTTTGTGACTCAAGATTTTAACGAGGCGCCACCGCAGAACAGGCATGAAAACTTTTGGTCTCAGCCCTAACCACTCGTGGCTCAGGTCCTCGAAGCCGATATTTCAAGAGAATTTCATTCCTCGAAGTTCAGAACCCTTGGAATTGTTCACGGGTGTGGCATAGCATTCTTGTCAAGCAGAGAACCATAAAGCAGGGTATATACTAGCAAATTGGCAATGGTCACTCGATATCTGTTTGGATGGATTCATGGCTACCAAATGTTTCTCCAACAGATTGACAAAACTAGTAAGAATGCTCAGATGAGTGTCGCGCATCTAATAAACCAAATACCTTCACTTGGGACCAAGGACTCATCTTTAATATTCTTATAACTTGTGAAATTATATCCATTCATCTCTCTCAATACAGGCTTCCCAATCATGCATTTTGGCCTTTTGTAAAAGGTGTCAAGTCTCTGAGACCTACAAGTCCTCCATTCCATTTATACAAATGGTCATCCGCCGAATACTTGTATTCCGGTCTGTTGTGGCATAGGTTATGGCAGCTACCATTGCCGACAAAGATTATCACTTTTCTTTGGCAATTTATACGCCAATGACTATCCTTAAGATCAAAACTAATTAACTAATAGTGACCCACTTTTGATGAATGTCATCTGTGCCTAGTGGCGTGAAATACTTATGATCACCTTTTCCTTGATTTGCGCGTGTTCAGCCTGTTTGGAGAGATTCCTTCATTGGATTGCAGGCCCCTAGCTAGGCAATAAATATCGTGCTTGAAATCGTTCTCCTTTTGGTTAGCTCAACCGATCAATCAAGAGCCCAGTCTTTCTATAGCATCCTCTAGATTGCTATTGCTCTTTAAGCTTGTTATGAAATCGCTCTAGATAAATATATATAGAACAAGATAACCAAAGAAGAAAACACAAGAAATATGAGAGAACTCAAATCCATTATGCACAAGTCAGATTTACAACGCTCCCTCACGTGTATCTCTCAACTGTTTTTCTACTCAGAGAATGACTCTTCTATCTTGGCCTTCCCAAAGGACTCTTCTTTGGGAAGGTCAGAGAAGGACTCTCCTCTCTTGGCCTACTCAAAGAAGAACTCTTCTTTCTTGGCCTACTCAAAGAAAGACTCTCATCTCTCCTTTGCCTACTCAAAGAAGGACTCTTCTCTCTTGCCCTTAAACACAGTACAAGACACCTTACTTATACTTGGAGAAAGCAGTGATCTTCTCTCCCCAACCAATGTGGGACAAGATGTCTTATATACTAAAGGCCTAGTTGCAACCTTCTTTGAGTAACCGATGTGGGACATAAATACAAGACATATATCAACAATCTCCACCTTGGCTTGTATTAATAAACCACTCCATGAGAAAAGTGAAATATGCCTTCAATACCTTCTTTATGTACTCCACCTTGCATCCCCTTTAAAGGTAGGAATGCACTCCACCTTGAACTCAGCAAGAAAGAAGATGAATCAAGTTCAAACAATGCTTGAACTTCTCTGTCGTGATCGTCTTTGTGAGCATATCAACCAAATAGGTCCTCGGCCCCATCTGCCACTCAACGTAGCATAGCATCAATCCTTCGTCCAGCTGTAACACGGTAATCCCCTTACGTGCGTTAGCCCCATCCTTGGACACCAACATGATCATCCACTTCGGTTGGCCTTCTGTACCTACTATCATCATCATCACCCCGCAATATGGATTGAGCGCAGTGCTCGACTTCTTCATGAAGTCCATCCCAAGCACCACCCCAAGCTCATCCATGTCAATGATGTTGAAGTCCTTCCCTGTCCATCCGCCGATCCTCAAATCAACATTCTTGATGACTTCCTTCTACGGGCAATACCTCCCGTAATGCGGACCTGCACCGTAGAAGCATCCTCCTCTAGGCCCCCCATGAGCCTTGTAGTCACGAGAGTCACCCTGCTTGTGACTTCCCTCGTGCTTCTTCTCCCCTTTGTGATGGTGGCAACGTCCCTCGTCCCCATTCCGCTCATCATCGGTTGCCTTGGGCGAGCCACTCTTTGACCTCCCGTCTCCCCCATCTTTGGCACGCTCGTGCCTTGGAGATCTCAGCCTTTCACGTTGCTTGAAGTCTCCTAACCTCTCGACAATCACCATGGCGGAAGACAAGTCGTGAGGTTCCCTTCGCCGCAACTCTATGGCAACCCACTGCTGCAACCCGTCAACGAAGAAGCATAGTTGCTGCCTCTCGGACATCTCCGGTATTTTAAGCATCAAAGCCGAGTACTCCTTCACATACTCGCAGATGCTCCCCTTCTTTTTCAGCCATTGAAGGTTGATCATCACTATATCTACGACGCTCTCCGGATAGAACTGCCTATTAAGTTCATGCTTGAACTTCTCCCACGTTTTGACGTCGTACCCATCCGTGTAGCGATGCCTCCACCATGAGGCAGATGTATCCGTAAGGTACATGACCGTCGTATGCACCTTCTTCTCCTCGTCGTCGATGTCAAGGGCTTCAAAACACCGCTCCAAGTGCCAAAAGAAGTTATCCACCTGCCTTGCCTCTCTCGCTCCATCGTACGATCTCGGCTCTGGCACTTTCTTTCGCCTTGGCTGCACCACGATACACCCCTGCCTCGTATCACTTGTAAGTTCATTCTTACAAGCACCTAGTTCTTCTTGGAGCTCCATGACGTGTCCCTTGAGGTCCTTGTGCCGTTACACCTCCCACTTGGTGAAATGGGCGACCCTTTCCTCGATCAAGTCATCTAGCTCCTTCGCGAACACATTGACTTTCCGTTCCAGCATAGTTAATCGACTGTCTACCTCCAAGTCATCTAATCTATTAAAGATTAACTCAACCTGACTTGCGACAATCCGTTGTACCTTCTCCTCGTCAATGTCGAGGGCTTCAAAGTACCGCTCCAAGTGCCAAAAGAAGTTATCCACCTGCCACGCCTCTCTCGTTCTATCGTACGATCTCGGCTCCGGCATTTTCTTTTGTCTTGGCTGCACTGCGATACCCCCTGCCTCGTAGCTCTTGTAAGCTCCTTCTTACAAGCAGCTAGTTCTTCTTGGAGCTCCATGACTTGTCCCTTGAGGTCCTTGCGCTGTTTGCACCTCCCACTTAGTGAAATGGGCGACCCTCTCCTCAATCAAGTCATCTAGCTCCTCGGCGAACACATCGACTTTCTGCTCCAGCACAGTGCCTCGAGCTCGCTTCTCATGCAGGCATCCCTGTCGCACTGCTCAAATCCTTTACCGTGCTCTGCCATATGCCAAAATTCGTCTTCCCATCGAATTGTCACAGGCATACTTCATGGTCGTGTCTTCTCCATATTTATCCTCTAAAATCGATTTCAATTTTGCCCAAAAATAAACCTAGAAGCTCTGATACTACTTGTTACGAAATCGCTCTAGATAAATATGTATAGAACAAGATAACCAAAGAAGAAAACACAAGAAATATGAGAGAACTCAAATTCACTATGCACAAGTCAGATTTACAACGCTCCCTCACGTGTATCTCTCAACTGTTTTCCTACTCAGAGAAGGACTCTTCTATCTTGGCCTTCCCAAAGAAGGACTCTTCTTTGGGAAAGTCAGAGAAGGACTCTCCTCTCTTGGCCTACTCAAAGAAGGACTCTTCTTTCTTGGCCTACTCAAAGAAAGACTCTCATCTCTTCTTTGCCTACTCAAAGAATGACTCTTCTCTCTTGCCCTTAAACACAGTACAAGACACCTTACTTATATTTGGAGAAAGCAGTGATCTTCTCTCCTAACCAATGTGGGACAAGATGTCTTATATACTAAAGGCCTAGTTGCAACCTTCTTTGAGTAACCGATGTGGGACATAAATACAAGACATACATCAACAAAGCTATATGATGCAATCAAAATGAGTGGTCTTCCGTACAGTATAGTTCAATCCAACCACAATTTCGACCAAAATTAAGGCCTTAGTTATTGACTACAGGTATCACCAAGGTAACAGCGACGGTTAGCCAATTTGTTATGGGTTGCACTCACCCCCAAGCACAACCTAGTAAGGACTTCTTCATGCATATCCTCCCCTCCATCCGATCCACGAATTTGAGACGAGTGGATGTTTTCTGCCTCCTCCACCGATGTTTTGTTTAACGACCAGTGGCATCTGCCATATATCCGTTGGGTCAGAGTCTTGTCCTGGGGTTGGATTGGTTTCGTTTAACGACCAATGGACCCAAATTGGGTAAGCGATTAGTTTATGCTGTCAACAGGTTATGTACCCTTAAAAATGTGTTCTATTAGCCCTTTCTTAGTTATCTAAACATAAATATCCCCATATCTGATTTTCTTGTAGAGATAACAGGTAGGACTGTCATGTCTGTCCATTTTACTTCGCTACAGTTAGATTTGATCCATAGCTACCCATTCTCTAAATATTGCCCCGAGAAAAGAACGCACCCTACGCCTGAGTGTGCCTTACGCTAGTGAAACTGGCCTTTTGATGCATCAAGAATGGCTTGATGTTGTATAGGTTAATGCCTCCTTTAGGATGCCTTGTATATTGATATGCTCTAGTTCTGCCTGTGGTTTACTAGACATGGTAGCTTTTTGCATTTATAGTAGTATGAGCTCATGGGGATGCCGTCCGGCTTTGTGTTTTCTAGCATCTATGATGCCTGTATTTTCTCACTGATTTTTGGATGATGGTACATATTTTTACTTTTAATCAATATATATTATATTTGTGTATACATATAATTAATATGGATCTCACTGTTAAAGAACTTATATTTAGATTTGAGGGATGTAGCAGTTATGGATGTGGAAATATAATAGTTCATAGATTTGAGCAATTAGCTCTTTTGAGTGCAAGATTATAACCGAAAGCAATTACTATACATAACAAATTGTGCTCTGGAAATAAATGCAATGAAAATTAAAACAGAAAATTTATACACCTATGGCTATTAGAGATGAGGTGCAATAAAGTTTCTCAATCCGAAAACCAAAAAGAAATCTTGACGACCCAGCAATACATCCGGATTAATTCTATTAATCAGATCGTATGATAGGCCTTAAAAAAATTTAACTACAAAAAAGAAAAAGAAAATCCTGAATCATAACTAGTAGGTACGAGTGTTCTGATGCCGCCGCAATGGATATGGCTACAAACATATTCCACGTTTTAGGTGGGGGGGGGGGGGGGGGGGAACTTGCAACTTAAGAACGGAAACAACTTGTTTAACACATCTGCTGTGTTAGGAAGTAGAACACCAGTATCATGTCGGCAAAAATGTGTTTATGAAACCAAACATAAAAAGAATAAGCTTGTGATGAATCTATAGTGGCTGCTGACTCTGTAAAAACAAAAATTAAAGCTCCTAATGATTCTCGTACAATTTTAGTGTAAGACAAATGACTTAATTAAAAATTTCTGCTGGTAGGATAAAAAAAGGATATAACACATGAAAAATGATGCATAATGAGAAATTATGATAAGAAATCAAGAGTACCTGCACATACTGAATATTCCACACGACCTCCAACTATTACCAGAGGTTTGAGCAATTGTTAAATTAAGCAGTATCAATTTAAAAAACAAAATTTATCACAAAACTCATATACAAAGTAGTCAAATGCAATGGAGGCAAAGTAAGAGGTAAGGCGCAATTTGCCCAGTAGCAAATGAACAAATCAAAGGCTTAGCTTCTAAGTATGTACTGCCAATATTGCCAACATTACCAGCCTAATTCTTCGTTGCTTTTATCAAGGTCCTCGTGGTTCGAATCGTTCTAAGATCATACCAAGATAAATACTGCTAAAGGCTCCTCTAAAATTGCTGAACCAACAAAAGCAACCAAGCATTCCAGTTTCTAAACAAACTGTTCAAATACCATTATCTATTAACTCATTTATTTGGCTGCCGAAATCTAATACCTGGCTTTACAAGTTCGACCTTCAAAAATATTTATGCATAACAAAAGCCAACTAGTAAACTAAAAAGCACGAATACTAGAGATAGCCAAACAAATTAATATAAATCATAGACGTTCAACAAGAATTAACAAAAACAATTCGTAAAAAATATCCATTGCATAATAACCGAACGTTTTTTTTCCTAATTTTATCTCTCCTCATTCTATTAAAAAATCCCCGTCCCTATAAAAATGGATCATATTTCCTTTTTGGGCTATCCCAAAATAATTGATCACTTTTCAAATTAAGAATGATTCTGTAAGTGTTTTTCCATGTTTACCCTCTTTAAACTTTTTTTATTCTATTTCTTTCTCCGCATTCAATCCTCCGCCAATCCATTTTTCCCTCTCCTAACCCACTTTCTTCCCTCCCTCTCTTTCTCTCTTGCGGTAGAATGAGAAACTCATAAAATATAACTCATACACTAAATAAGCATGGAAGTCAAACGCGATCAATTAATTAGGACGGAGGGAGTACTAAACATACACACATATCAAGATATATGCACATTTCATGTTGTTTGTCTACACGCATATGATAGTTAACTTAGATGTGCTTTTTCCGGTTGAAAGTGACATTGTCTTTATACTAGTACATTTTTTGGATATCAGAACTACAGATCTATTTAGTTAAGACCCACCATGCACATCTTACTGGTCCATCCAAAAGCCCATGGAGAGAATATCCAAGACTAAAGCCATCTTTTAAGGCCTTCTCTGTTTTCCTTGTCCTAGTCTGTGAAACGAGTCATACATTTACAATGAAAGTTGAGAAATGTCGACGTAGGACAGAGAATACAAGCCAAGTACCTTAAAACACTTGCATCTCAAAGGCTGAACATAACCGAGCATTTTCCTCGAGCTTAAATAACCATTTAAGCATCTTCCACAAGTTTAGCTCCATGCTCTTTAACTACTTTAAGCCTGTGGCGCATTCCGGTAGAAACCCATGGATTACCTGCCATCAGAATGGAAGTACTAATTATTTAAAATCAGCCACCACAAGAAAACCAGCCCCTTCTAAAAAAGTAAGAAAACAGAGACAAATAAGAAATACTTCCAGTAAAAAGAATATCAAGGCCTTCACAGTGCTGGCTGCACCCAGCATTTCATTAAGAATCCACATTCCTTTTCTAAAGCAGCCATAAGGATCTTTAAAGCATAAGATTGCACTACAAACTATTTTGCCTCATTCAGACTTCCAGAAGCTTGAAGCATGCACAATGTTGCTTGTCGAAAAAAAGATATAAGCAAGAATAACAAAAATATAATTAAAAAAAAGATCGTTAAAGGGAGCAAAAAATGGGTATAAAATGTACGTTATAAGAAACGAAGTACAGCAAATAAAAACTTTAGAGACTCAAAATGTCGTCAAAAGTCCAATTCATACTCTTGAAAAGAAAAATGGACTTTACAACATTGAACTGTTCGTTGTCAATCAATTGCAAAGTTACAATTATCGATAAACTCGAGCAAACCCCACTTCCGAATAAATACTGTAATGTTGTTAGAGGATGATAATAGCTAATGTTTCTTCTCTTTGGACACACCGTTCTCAACTCTGCCGTCAAAACCATGATACGGAACCTCGATCATGGGCCTTGGAACAGGGCGGCCACCAAAGTCTTCCGGAAAGGATTCAAAATCAGGGCCGAAGTTGAACCTGACAACGCAATTAGGTTGATTAGGAAGCGTATACATTGAAGCAGCAGGGTAGTAACGACCGCCATAAAGATCCTTGAAAGCAAGCCCTTGACATTTCCCATTTTTGAAAAAAGATATTTCACTACCTGCACAAAATTAGCTTAGAACATCAGCATGAACATTGAAATTTGGACAAATGCTAGTTCAACAAAACATCATCAAACTGAAAATCTACGCTTACAATTTGAATATCTACAACTGCTAATAAGTCTAAGCACATATGGAAAAGCAACTTTATTCTTGAGTCTACTTCTTTCAATGAAGTTCATGTTCATCCATTCAGAACACAAAACGGTAAAGGAAAACAACTGGTATCTGCGGATACATGATTTTCCACAAGAACAGGATATGGGGACAGGGATACGTTGAATATTACATTTTTTTTCTCCCTAGGTACATATATTTTGCCTTCATAAACAGAAATAGGTGTCAAATAATTATAGAAAAATGCATAAAGAGATAAAATAGGATGCCATAATTGAATAAAAAAAAAGTGCATCAAAAATCACGGTTGGACGCAGATGCTGCAGCTTGCTGCCTGCTGGCGATGTCTATTGAAGTCGCCAGTTGCCCCCCGCCCCCCGCTCTCTCTCTCTCCCCCCCCCTCTCTCTCCTCTTCTCTTGATTTCTAGCGGCATATGTTTCAACCCCTCCATTACCAGATACGTATTCCAGCCGTGTCCCGTCCATGTCCAAGCAGCACCTGGTTTCAAAAATAAATTTACAATAGAAAATTTTGGCACGCACCCAGCATTGCCCACACTAATTCACACCCGATGCTGACCAGTTTTTTAAAAGGGTAGGGATGTGACGCAAGCACTTTGAACTACCAGGACCCACCATTCTAACATTACAATGAACCAAATCCAGTTAGAAAACAATTGTAGAGACCATATAGTGGGAAGCATAGTAACATGGCAATTTTTTGAAAACAATATCAGAACAGAACAAATATGCTCCCATGTTCTCGAAACCACATTTTTCTTTTCATGTTTAAAAACATGAATACGGATAAAAGTTGCTACCAAAGATAGCCTTTTTCGTGCTGGGTGATCCCGACAGAAAACCAAAAGCTAGCTTGGATCAACACATAATGGTTGTCGAGACAAGATACTTATCGTCTTCCACATATGGCAAATAGTAGGATAAAAAATCCTCCTCAAAGAGAAGCAATACATATATAAACACGTGAAAAACAAACAAATAAGTGAAAAATTAGTCATCTAACATCATGAATCTAATCTTACAAGTACATCATCTAACTAGAAAGGCCGTTGATTCCCCTTCTATTAAGTAGAGAAGATAGATATCGTGAAGGCCAAAAGCCCAAACAAAATTAAAATACTCAACCCTTGAGACTACAATATTTTACCACCATCATAAAATACCCATTGCTTACCAGTAAGGAGCAGTACATGCCACTTTGAATACAGATGCTAGTCTTTTAATGTTTGTAATCACGTAGCTGAAGATATTGACAATTATACCTTAACGCAGTTAAGGAACAGAAAAGGCAGAATCGCAGTAATCTATGATAAAAGTATTAAGAACTTGAAACGCTAATCTATAACATATGAGTATAAAGAGCCCCTCATAAAACAAGCAACGTGATTTCTTGATCCCTATCATGTGCTCCTCGTTAACATAATGAATTATCTCCCAATAAGAGACTTAGCTATAGAGTGTAAGAATTCAAAGTTGATAAAAACTAAGGTTTATAGTTAGTATTACGAATTGTATAATTATGTACATTACATAGCCACGTGCAGGCATAAACATTATACAGATAAGCACATCACTTGGTGCTTCCAAGTGTATTAAAATCCTATTGCTTAAGAGTGTTGTTTCACTTACTGGCCGGCGGCGTTGTTGCTCCAACAAAAAAACAAGGAGCTTTTGGAAATGAATAAAGTAAATTGAAATAGCTATAGGACCATGAAGTACTTCCACGAAGGAGCGGCGTTGGTGTTCCCACTAAAAAGATATTGTTGAGGGAGGAAGAGAAATGGTGGGCGGGAAGGCCTAATACAAAAAATGTGGGGAGCTAGGAAGCACGGACCCCGGTACGGGTGCAGATACAACAAGGGTGGAAAAAAGGGGATACGGCTATGGCGGGATATGGTGTGTGAAAAAATTAAAAATATTTCCAACAAAAGTAGCAAGAGATTTGTTAAGCTTAATGAACTGCTCGGAAGTATTCTACTTGTATAGCTTAATATAAAGGAGTTTGTAGTATTTTAAGTAGTAAGTTAATAAGTGGGTACCTAAATAATATATCGGAAAGTTGAAAATGACTGGTTGCATACAGTTGTCAAAAGTGAACCACTTAGCGTGTGGATCCTAAAATTTCTTTCTCAATGACTTAGACATGTTTTGAACCTCGACACAATGCTTCGCTGCTGATCTAAATATACTGCAAAAAAGAGCCGCTAACCCCCCAATTTTTATGCATAAGCTCTCAAAACCCTATAATGTACTTTTTTTGTTGCAATGGACAAAAAAGGGAAGGGTATAACCGCCTTTTCAGGTTTCATTGCCATCACTGCCATTAACCACTGTTGAACCACCACTGACTGCCACCACCACCATCCATCACCTCCAACCTTCATTTCTGAATTGACATTTTAGCTTTGTAGGTTTAGAAACTCTTAACCACCATTAACATACCCACCATTATTCACCACCACCACCACCACCTCACCCATCACATGGTGTCACTTAACTCATTGTACAACTCCTGCAGATACTCGCGCTTTCATGAATGTAGTTCAAAATAACCCCCCTTAACCAATGCTCGGTCTTCCACATCCTCTCTCCTATACCGCAACTTTTTAATGAACACGTACAGCATCACACACCAAAACGCTGAATAACCTCGCATATTACTGATCAACATCTTCTTTCTTTCTTTCCTTCCTTCTTTTTGTTTTCTATTCAAAATACAGTCAAAGATAAGGACTCAATAGATTTCATACTCCAGTTGTTTTCTCCAGATCTGTAACACAATCAAAGTTTTAGAGATCTGTAAGTTTGATTATTAATTACAAGGGATTGTGGTGGTGGTGGTAGATTTAGAGAATTTGGGTTTGAGAATCAGCAAAGTAGTTGAGGGCAGGGTTGTGGGTTGTGTGAATTGTATTGGTGGAGGTAAAGGGGAATGGGTAGGACGTGGTGGTTGGCGATTTCAGAAGGTATATGGCTGAAGTTTGGTGTGTCATGTCTGATCATCTTCAAATCAAATCTGAAATTCAGATTTGCTTAATATCAGTACAGTCGTGGTAGAATGATGGACTCTTTTGTAGAAGATGATTCAGAGCTGAATTAACTGTTCTACCCTTGCCTTTTCCATCGATTGCAACGAAAATAAACCTCGGGATTCCAAGTGCTAACGTGTAAACGTCAAGGTTTTAGCTGCAACTTTTGGAAAACCACAGGGTGTGGAATGCAATTAAGGCACTAATAAACACACGTCGATAGCAGGTATGTCCTCCTTCACTAGTAAACCACACTCCTCAAGAATCACTCCCTGACGCGCTACTACCTCCGGACAGCGAGCGCCACCGGTGTATCTTCTGGGTTGCCGCACGCTCCAGCTGCCTCGGGTGACCGGTGGCATCTTCTTCTTCTACGTCTCTCCAATCTCGTCTGTATCCAAATAGTCAAAAACCCTGGGTCATGATCTCTCTTCCTGTTTATTTTCATTTTTTCACCCCTGAGGAAGTCTTTCAGAGTTCGACTTTGACCTTTCAAGTACCCGGTGCTTGTCTCAGCAGGGTCCCAGCCGCACCGGAAATTCAAAAGATAAATTGTAAATGAAGAATTATGGACGCACCTGATGCGCACCTGCACCAGATTCAGACCCAGCGTGGGTACGTCATCCAAAATTAAGCACTCGTTCTTCGTAGGTGAGGAGTCTTGTCCTAGGAAAGAGACAACTGTGCTCTAAAGGTGAGGAGTCTTGTCCTAGGAAAGAGATACCATAGACAAATATCTAGGGCCATAATCTGCACACAAAAAAATGCATTTAAACAAAACTAGGAGGAGGTCCGGGAATGAGGTAAATAGAGATGGTCAACAAGTACCTTAAAAAGAGATCTCAGATGTCTTGGATGAATAATGCACAAGTAGTGAGAGATTGACGAGGATGTTGCCCATGGGGTAAGAGCAAATTTGTTAAACTGGAGATCTGAACCTGCTGTCTGGGGTGTTGTGTGATGGCAACATTCCTCTCAAGTGCAACAGAAAATTTTATAAGACAGGAGTGCGGCCAACAATGTTGTATGGTTCAGAATGTTGGGCATCTAAGAAACACCACACGCGTAAGACGACACCCGTGAGAAGAGGGTACCCAAAATGCGAATGCTTAGTTAGAAGTGCAGCAACAGATGGAGGGATACCGCAAAAAAGCGAGGGTAACGCTGATTGAGGAAACAACAAGGGAACATCTCTTGAGATGGTTTAATAATATTGAATGTAGGCCTTTTAAGACCACTGTAAGAAAAAGTGAATTGTGCTAAGCTAACGGGGTAAGACAAGGTAGGTGATTAGATTGGCACAAATTTATTAGAGAACACGTGCTGGCAGGGGAAATGAAAGAAGAGTATTCACGTAGCCGACCGTAATCATAATGACAATGAATATCCACAAAATATCATGAAACAAAAAAGTACAATAAAAAACAGAAAACGATAACAATGATACAATACATAATACCAAACAACAACAAAAAAATGTAAAAACACAAATCCTAAACTGTTCACGACGCAAGCCTTATCGGAGGATCACAATAGGGGAAAAGAAAATATAACGCCATGTTAGGGCATGGCAACCTCCAACACAACATGGACATTAACACTTCAACCAAGGAGAAGTGTAGATGTTCCACAGGTACCTAATGTTTAGAACTTCCTCATGCACCAAATTTTTTCAGCCAAAAGCCAAACAGAATATCCGATAGAAAGCAACCCTTCCACAGGCACCATACTGTATGAGTCTATGACCAGACCTTCCAACTTCGGCCACACTCTCAATCAGAAGAATCAAATGATAATTCTATAATTTATGTATCTTAGTTCTGTTTTTTTTTTTTACTTCTTTTCTTTACATGAGAAGGGACAGATTTCATGTTCTCAAAGAAAAGGGGTTTAACAAGCAATTAGTACCATTTGACTCCTGCAGAAAAGAAGTGTTATCAACTCTAGCAACTTAATGTATGTGTTCGAGAACAAAATGGGTTAGAATCTCACTTATTTTTCAATAGTTTGAAGCGAATTTTGTTGTTTCACGAATGAGCCACGTTATGAAGACAAGAAATGCTCGAGCATGTATTGAGGCTCGTGTTCCTAACAAACTCGGCTTTAGTTACTTAACAAACTCGGCTCATTTATGAACCTATTTTGTGATCGGTCAATCTTGAGTTGTCAACTCAACTCCTTCGGCAAAATAGTCTATCTTGACCCAGCTCAGCTCATATATGAACCTATTTCATGCTCAAGCACAGAACAACTAATTTTAACTTATTATGACGAGAGTCACGAGACAACTCGAGAGGCTAAGCTTTTCGCAGCAGTAAGGTTGCTCCCTACACGCTGTGCAGCATTAGGGTAAGGCTGAATACATCTTACCCTCCCTCACCCAGCCGTGGCAGCAGCCTCGTGCTTTGGGTCACCATATTACTTGAGAGCTATATTGGTCGAGTTTGTCAAGACCTGTCTGAAATAATTTCCCAGTTCTTCGTAACAAACAAGTGGGTAAAGGTCAAAGGAAGCAAACCAAGTGATGCTTGGTGAGCTCTTACCACATGTTATTATAATTTGAATGAGGATGTTGTTGCTGCATGTAGGAATGGTTCCTACTCCAAGCCACGTATCCTCTCAAGACTTTCTGAAACTACTTAAGTAATTTAGTCAAGCAGCCTGTTTGCTGGGAATAATTCTCAACGAAGTCTTGATGAAGGGTCATATGTGAAATAGCCATGTAGGGATGTTTTTGACAACTGATTGGTCACAAAAAGGTCACTGAGTAGTCATAGATATTCTTCTTATTCACACTACATTAGTTGTCTTTGTCTTAAAAGAGCATAAGCTAGCCTGAATGTATCGTCATTGTCATGCCAACATAATCAGAGGCCCGAAGTGGAATGATTTTGATCCTGCCAAAGTGCACTACCACTAGTATTAAAATGGTTTGATCTAGAGATATGACCGAAAGGGTTAATCAGTAGAGATGTCCCGACAAGTGCGCCCTCATCGAAGCCACACCAGATGGTTCTATGTAGGACCAGGTTTTTACAGAAAGGGCGGGTATACCATAAAATCTGACACCCTTAAAGAACAAGGTACAACCTTAAAAATCGTGAACCCTCACCAGAGTACACACCTTCTGAATGAGAATATATCAACAACAACTCTAATAGCCCTTTTACTTCACTGTCAACCGTATGTGCTTGCACCACCATGTGTGGTCTTCCCTCTTAGTACATCTCCTCCTTTATGCCTTCTTAACTAGCCCATCTTTTCCCTTCTCCACCTATCACCCTATTTTTCCCTGCTAGTACATCTCCCACCATGTCTACCCCCCCATCCCTCTTCCTCCCTGCGCGAGCGCAGGGGGGGGGGGGTGTAAGCTTGGTTGGTGGTTGGTGCTCATTCAGGGAGGTAATTGTCTGGCTTAGGCGAATACTTTCATGTTTGGCTTGGTCTAAGTAGTATTCTAGTAGTTATATTAGGAGGGTAGACATGGGTGCAGTGGTGCACATTCTTTGTGCTGGCCAAGTCTTGTTAGCCACAACTGGTGTCGTAGGGTGGGTCTCCTTCATCTGAGGACCAGTGGTGGTTTTGGGCAAAGACAACCATTTCTTCCCAGGGCAGCTCCCGTTTCTTCAAGTGGCAGTGTGCTGCACACTCGGAATTTGTAAGTGGATTCTGCTGCGGTTGAATTTTAACTACTGTGACAACCTTTCAGCTGCTTGGAGGTCACAACAATTTGTGGGATTTGGCATGGATAGCTGTTGCATTTTGAGTTAGTTTTTATTCTACAATTAACTGCTAAAAAGAAAGGAAAAAAAGAAAAAGAAAATAAATGATCCACCATAAAAGTGTTACTTAACACTTTTATGTTATTTAGGACAGATCAATTAGCCAGGAAGGCTTATGTACTGTATTACAGTCCGATCATTAATGATATTTCTACTAAAAGGAGCTGCAAAACGCCTATCGCATACAAGACTGCATGCACTATAAGAGAGCGCTCTACCTTGTAGTGCAAACACTTAATGATTCAAATAAGTGCATGCTCACGAAATCCAACAAAACATTGTAACACATATGATACCAAAACCCCAGAATGCACACAGTTTCAAGTAACAAACAAAACAGGCAGATCAATCAATACATGGTAGACGATAATGCAGTATCAAAAGGCTAACTATATAAGGAAAAGATACCGAAGAACAATTAACTCACCAGGGACTACTTTGGGAGGATCCTCCTTTGCATCGGGCGCACAGACATACCTCTGCCCTTTATACCAAACCAACTGCACCGGCTTCGGCATGTACAAACTCCCTTCCGGCAAATTAATATAAAACCCAATAACGTCCCCTTCCACATAGCCTTCCTCCCCATAGTTCTCCCTCAAAGCCTTGTGCACTTTACTCCCATCAACATCTCTATACCCAAAACTATTCCCATCATAACCAACAGGCGCCTGCAAGTCCCCCTTCTCCGTTGACCACCCAAGCCTCGTGTGTCCGGTCTCCCCCAACTTCACAACCTTGATCTCGTAATACCATGCCCCCTCACTCACTCCCCTTGTCGTCCTCACCATCCTGTACCCCTTACAACTCCCGGCGCTCAGCCTATCCTCACTCAATTCCACCTTCTCCGCCTTGTAAACCTTCGACAGGCAAATTTTCATGTCCACGCTATCGTCATTCTTGTCCGGAAACCTCGGAATGGGCGTGATCAACACATTATCCTCCGGCTGCGTATTGTTATTGCCCCCGTTGTTGTTGTTCTTGCTCTTCTTCTTGCCTTTGCGCGACGTCGGCTTAGTCCACACATTGTTGCCTGTTTTCTTCTTCGACTTCTTACTTGCAGTGGTGGTGGCTGGAGTGTGTGTTGGTGGTGTGGGGGCCACGGATTCGAGCTCCGGCGGGGCCGGAGAGGTCAGCGAGGAGAGCGGTTTGCGCTTCTTCGGTGGCCGATCGGGGTCTCCTTCGTCCTCTTCGTCATCGTCCTCCGAGATTTTAGGGAATTTTGGGGAACTCGTGGGGGCCTTGTCGTCGGAGAGGTCCTCGGAGGCGAGGGGCTCCTCTTTGACGGAAATTAGGGTTTCGGACTCGGTGTCGGGGGTTGGGGCTGCGGTGGTGGTGGTGGTGGTGGTTAGAGCTACTGTGTTGCCAATGTCGGTGATTGTGGTGGTGGTCAGGGCAATTGTGTCGCCGCAGTCGACAGTTGTGGGGGTGGTTACGGCTACTGTTGGGTTGCATTCTATGGTGGCGGTGGTGGCGAGGGTAACGGTGACGCCGCCTTCTGCAGCGGTGGCGGTGAGTTGATTCTCATCGTCGTCCTCGTCGTTGTAAGTGGCCTGAAGGCTGTCCATGCGGTGTAAGTTAGGGTTTGTAAAAGTAACGGAACCACCCTGAAGGGTTATGCGATTGTCTTTCAAGCCGCTGGGTTACATTACTAGTGTCAGAAGAGTGTCCGCAGTACTTTAGAGATTCCTTATATTAACGATTTCGAGTTTTTTCCCTTAATGGCCTAATTTTATAACTTAATTACCGTTTTACCCCATTTTGAACCTTATTTACCCGAATAACCCTTTTTTGGAAATCGCGGTTCTATAGAGAGATTTCAACCAGGAAATCGTGCTTTGAAAGAACGTTTTCATTTGTTTTTTTTTTTACATACTTTCTCAAAATATAAGAAAACTCCCAAAAAGGAAAAAAAAAAGATGGAGAAACAGTAAGAAAACGTTATTGAAATCTTGGTTAGAAACCACGTTTTCTGTTGAAAACGTCATTTACCATGAAAGCTCTGTTACAAAGTGAGATTTCCGTTTAGGGCCTTTGAAATCTTGGTTAGAAACCAAGCTTTCTTTTGAAAATGTGATTTTGGAAAACGACTTAAATGTGCCAACTTTTCGTTTAGAAGCCAAGATTTCCATTGAAAACGCATTTCTGAACAACGATTTCAAGTGAAATCTCGGTTAGAAACCACGTTTTCTGTTGAAAACTTCATTTACCATGAAATCTCTATTACAAAGTGAGATTTCCGTTTAGGACCTTTGAAATCTTAGTTAGAAACCAAGATTTCTGTTGTTGTCAGAAATCGTGGTTAGAAACCACGATTTCATGAAAACGTGCTTTAAAAATGCGATTTCTAATTTCAGAATTTCTTTTTTTCCACGTTCTTTCAATTTTGTTTAAAGTAGACAAATAAAAGTAAATCAAATGAAAACGTTCTTTCAAAGCACGATTTCCCGGTTGAAATCTCTCTTTAGAACCGCGATTTCCAAAAAGGGGTTACTCGGGTAAATAAGGTTCAAAATGGGGTAAAACGGTAATTAAGTTCTAAAATTAGGTCATTAAGGGAAAAAACTCAACGATTTCAATCGCGATTGATTGAATTTTTGGCTTATTCAAGCTTGAAATATTTTTGGCCCTTTACAAATTACAACATGATATTTAGGCTTATCTCAAGCCGGGTCGAACTGCTCATTTTGGTAATGCAAGGTTACGATGAGTTCACCGTGCGGGCGACTGAGGTTAAGTTGCCCGCTCAATCTGATCATCCATCTATCGCGGATGAATATGTTATGTCTAATTTTTTTAAAACTTTTTCGTCGTCCGCTATATTATGTAGCGGACTGTACATTTTTCAGATTGCTCTTATGTAGCGGATGACCCAACCCATTTCTTTGTTGTTTCTCTCATATAATGAATCAGGCTCTATTTCTCTTTTTGTCTTATGCCATACAGTGAACCAGGGCCTAGAGACATCTCTCTCTCTCTCCCTCTCCCTCTCCCTCTCCCTCTCCACATAAGTAATATGGACAGATGGTACGCGATTGTGGAGCATGAGGAGAAGTAAATGTCGCAGCACGAGGCGAAATCGAGGGCTGAGGAAGGCGGCGTTGCAAGAGGCGACGACGATAGCTACGGGGGTGGGTAGATTTGCTGATGCCAAGTGGCGGGGTGCAAGGCGAGGCGTTGTTGAAAGAGGTGACGGAGGTAGCTATAATGGTGGCTAGATTTGGCGAAGACGAGAATGTAGATCACAGATCGATGCCAATATGGTGGTGGGTTTCAGATCAACAGCAGCAGCTTTTGTGGTGGGTTTGAGTTTTATTTTTATCTTTTATTTTTATTATAACTTCTTCTTCTTCTAGGTGGTGGTGGCGGGAAATTGGTGGTGGTTGTGAGTTTGTTGGTTGTGATGGGGTGGCGTGGAGGTTCCATCGTGGTAATTGCGGTTGTAAGTTTGTTGATGGTTGTATTGTAGCTGTGGGTTTGGTTGTTATGCCTTATCAGCATATAGCAATGACAAAAGACAAAACAATTTGCTTGATGATCTTTGTTGATTGAAAATATAGAGAACAAACATTTTAATCTTGAAAGTTTTGTTTGTTTTAATTTGTGGGAAGAACATCAATACGGATGAAGTTCACCCGAGAAGAAAGAAAATTTAGTCCAGTACATAATGTGGTGGACTAAGGCTAAGATCTCACACGAGGGGCAATCTGGTAAAAAGTATCATCCACTATATAATGTGGTGGACGGACTTAAAAAAAATATCTGAACCGTCTACAGATCGCACCGACAACTTAACTTAAGTTGCCATCGCGGTCAACGAATTAGCTACCAGACACACACACACACATATATGGACGAAGCGGTGTGCGACACATAAGCTTTTTAATTGTTCCTTTTCTTCTATATATAAATTGAGAGGTAAGCCTGATCAGTGGTGGAAAATTATAGAGATGAGTCTAATTCATCAGCAGTTGGTTGATAAAGACTTAGGAACAGTTCAGAGAGTTATTCTTCAAACTAGTATTTTTCAATGAGTTATCCTGAGCACATGTTGAGAGAGTTTGACAATGTGATGCAAGTAGATCAAAAGTCGGTAAACGAGTTTGGGATGAAGTTTTTACGCCTTATTAGATTTATAGTAAGGATGTTACCAATGAAGGCAGATAGATGCCAGAAGTTTGAGTGGGGCCTTAAGCTTGGATTGAGAGATGGAGTGATTTGTGCTCAGTTGATGAGCTATATGGAATATGTAAACTTGGCATGTGCTTTAGAGAAACCCATGCCTGACAACAAAAAGAGGTACGAGCAAAGGAAGGGTGGACAGAAGAGAGATGGGTAAACATTTTCCTAGGATAGATCTTCAGGGGCTGACAGACGTTAGTAATTTTTATCGCCAGCACCATAGAGCTCTAGGTCTCGACCTACACTGAATATTAGTCAGAGTGGAGGGTCAGCTTTTGCGGCTGTCCCTTATGTTCAGTGCGGGAGGATCCATAGTGGTAACTCATGTTACATGTTTACTAGGGGGATGTTTTAAATGTGGCAGTGCGGAGCATCAAGTTTGAGACTGTCTGTTCCTTAGAGAGAATCAATTAACTTTTTGCACCGCAGATATAGCTAGCACAGTAGTAAGCAGTGCTCCTCGTCAGGGAGGAGGACAGAATTAGCAGGGCCAAACTCAATAGTTTCAGTCTCAACAGAGGCAGAGGCCCAAAACATCAGGCCTTCTTTATTCTATATTTACTTATGATGTTGCCACATCTGATGACGTGGTGTCAGGTATACTTCCGGTTAAGTCATTAGATGCCCATATATAGTTTGATCCTGAAGCATCATATTCCTTTGTGTCTCTTACTTTTCTACGACGATTAAGGGTGAAAACCCGTCCTTTAGAGACTAAACTTGTCATTGGCACTCTGTTGGGAGATTCTTTGACTGTTTCTACTGTTCTCTGTGACTATATAGATCTTCCTACATGTCTCATCCCATTTTCTATTCGGGACTTTGATATCATACTAGATATGAGTAGTAGTTTAAGTTAGTGATTTGATTTATGATTGAGGATGGTGTTTTTGGGAAGTGATTGATGTTTATTGTGAAAGTTGGTTTGAGAATGCGATAAGAAGTGTGGGATCCTACCTTGTCATCTCGTTCATTCCTTTATAGATGTCAGAGAAGATGTCATTCTTTTTTAGTCACCTTATCACTTTTTTTAGGATATTAATTTGCTTCTTTCAAATTTATTTGAACTTAGGGGGATAGTATCTGCGACACCCTCAACCCAGGTGACGTCATCGGGCTGAGTTATCGACCATGATCATATTCAAAACCCTGTGCTGATTACAGAGCAACTATATCCTCATACTCATACATCATTAATAGACGCTCCAAAGTGCGTCCTTACAAAAAAATTCCATACATCATACTGCAACGGAAGACTTTCAAGTCTCTAAACAACATGAATGGTTACAACCTAATATACGACTGTAGTCGTGTGGCTCTTATCAACCTATCTCGCAGCTCAATCTTTATCTCACCATTTCTAGCTTGTCTTGCCTCACATAACTTATTCCCTTGCTCAACTTTTTCTAGCTTGTTTCTCTTCTCTTTTCTAGAGGGTTCTCTTTGATCAACCTTATAGCCTGCACAATACAACATAAGGAATGAGTGCAAATCACCCAGTAAAGACAACACGAGGAGTATCGTGTACAAATGATTCAGAAGATTCGGAGGAATAATAATCATCTCAACGATAGCCATGAATCAAGAGTAGCCAATAATTTTAGCATCAACATAACTTGTCAAACGATAATTTTTTTTCTTTCGTTAGACTAAGCGGCTTCAAGGCCCAACAGAACAGCATTATTGCCACCTCCTCATGGACAAGACTGACTGACAGACTGACTATGCAAGTGAACACTAAAACAGAAAATTGAAAAGATAAACATCAATGATATACAAGTCATTAAAATCATTAACATCAAAAGAAAATCAAATGCAATGCAACTCAGACACGACAAACTAGACTCGACCAGACATGACAGACTCGACTCGCGCGCCCTACATCCTTTTTGCCAGTGATCATGTTTCACAGGCCATCCTCCTCATATTGATGTCCCATCTTATGGGATGTTCCTCTCAGTCTCAAGTAAATAGAATAGACATTGTCAACAAGCAGGGAACTCATTTAGAGTGCTTTCTCTAACCACCTTACAACCAACAACATGACTTCATCAACGGGGCGGATTAAGGAAAAATTATTCTACCTTATGTCCTCAACAACACAGCTCAACAAGGAATACCGGATCGGAAGATTAATCGGTGTCCAAACCTAACAACAAGAGTTCAATGTAACATCATCAACAGGACGGACTTGGAAAAAGATTACCGCAAGCCCTCAACAACGTTCTTACATAAGAGAAATGTCGACTACCAATAAATGCCAACATTTCACAACAACACGCAATGATCTCAACAACATCATCATCAACGATAGGGCGGACTCGGGAGAAGATTACCACAAGTCCTCAATGGTGTTCCCAAATAGAAGAGATATCGGCTATCAACGACTGCTGACATCTCGCAACAAACATGCGATAACCCCTACGCAACATCATCATCAACCTCGAGTATGCTAATTGAATCGAATCATAGCATACTAGGACACCCATTATTCTCATTGAATTCTATCAACAGGGCAGACTAAGGAAATTCATTCTACCTTAAGTCCTCAACAGCACAATTCAAATATGCATATATCGGTTACAATGACTATCGGTGTCCAATCATAACGACAAGAATTCAACAACACGTCATCAACATGGCATGCTAATCGAACAATGAATTAGCATATCAGAACTACATTGTCCTTACCTGATTGGCTTATAGCCGAAGCAACTCGCAATCTCTGATCGCAACGAGCTGTATCACCTAGTCAAATAATAATGTGCTCGTTAGAAATTATTCCACATATACGCACCCCAATTTTACCTCTTCCCATTTAATCATTTATAACGACTTACAACAGCTTGTTAATCTGATCCAATAATTGGATCCTTAGCCTAGCTTACCAATGCATTAGCAATAGCCACAATCTCATTATCTCAACGTATTAATATCATTCCTCACTTCCCACCATTTTGACCGTTGAATTACGCGTGTTTCCTAAAATTTGGGGTCAACATGGCAATTACCAAAATATCCCCTGATGGCCGCTACACCACTAACACCCCAAAACCGCTTTAATTATACTTTTTGGATGCACTACATCATTTACAGCTCAAATAGTCCCTTAGAAAACTTTAAAGGGAAAAATTACCAAAACACCCCTTGGCGGCCGTGGCCCCAACAAACATCTCAAAATGCCCCCTGAGGATGTCTTACAACTCTTACCAGACTAAGAAGTCCCTTGGAAAATTTTATCAAGAAAATTACCAAAATACCTCTCTCCGGGTGCGATTTATCAAAATGCCCCTGAGGGCTCCCGGCACTATAAAAATTTCAAAACCACTTTAAAACGTTATATTAAACCTCCTGAAGTCATTCTTGAGCTAAAAAGTATTTTACAAAATTTTCGTCCAAAAATCCTGAACCGGTGTCCTGACCGAGCGCTTAAAAGCCCGTTCGGCCAAAAATAGCTAACGACTTCAAAATGACCCGAAATCTTGCAAAATATAACTTCCCAGTATCTAAGAGTCCTCATAAATTTTTTGCACAAAACCGCGTTTGTTTGATATTTTAAATTTCATCATAAAGTTTCAAACTTCCCGCATCCGTTCACCCCCTTTCCGATCTCAGAAAAATCTAAAAAAATTTCACAATACAGGTCTCCTAAAAACAACGAGGGTCTTTTGTTGTACTTTGGCTAAATCTATTCTGAGCTATTTTTAAAAACTAGATCAAAGGACTGAATTAACCCTACCACTTTTAGTGACTATTACGGTCATTATTCATATATATATATGAATAGCGCTACATTATGTAGCGGACGGTGCTAGCGCTGCTAGCGCTAGCAATGGATCACGATCATATATATATATATATATATATATATATATGAATTAAACCCACACTATTCACGCACCTGCACTTCATCTTCTTCCTCACTACCGAGCCCCTCAACTTTGCAGCCATGGGATTCAACCTCTTTTCTCTCACCAATTTCTTTGTAAACACACACAAACACTACCTACACCCTCCCCACCCTTTTTCCTTCATCACCATGCCCCCTGTACCCACACAGCAGCAGCACCAGTTGTTGCCTTCTTCCTTCTCCTTTCCCCTTCCCCCTTTCAAGCACCCGCAGGGCACTAGCCCTCTCACCGTGCACCCCATCAACACACAGAGCACCGTGCACCATAGCTGTGTACTCACACACACAGAATGCAAGCACAACAACCCTGTGTTGCTGTTCTTCGCCCCTTACCCTCGTGCACACACAGTCGTGCACACACACATCACCCATGCACACACCCAGTCACACACTTACCGCGCATAGAGTGAATACACACATTACCACACATAGAAACACACAATAGAACACTAAAGGGTTGGGGAGTTACCATTCTCTCTCAATTTCTTGTCAGTCGAGGCCCAAACCCCCTCCCCTGTTTCTTGTTTCTTTCTGTTTCTTTCTTCCTGTTGTTTCTTGTTTCGTTCCCCTGTTCAGTTCTTTTCTTTCTTTCTTCCAAATTTTCTTCCTTTTTTTTTCTTTCCTTAAGCAGGTAGGGAATTTTCATTGCATTAGTCACCATGCCAAATGGCCATGTCTAGTGACATGGTTGCTATCATCTTGACAACTAAGTACAATTTTCAAATTTTGCACTTTGGCCCCTCAAGTTTGTAAAATTACATTTTAACCCCCCAACTTTGGAAAATTACAATTTGACCCCAAAATCACCCTAACCCCTCCTTTAGTCTCCTAACACCTCATTATCATCGCAATGAAGCTAATTAGTACAAATATGCTTCCCATTCCCTTAACATTCCAAAATTATATTTTTTGCCCCTTAACTTTTCAAAATTATATTTTTAACCCCCAAGGCCACACTAACCCCTTATTTAGCTCCCTAACACTTAATCATCATCAACATATTGCTACTTAATAAAAATAACACTCTTTAATTAATCAAACTCGCGGTTAGATTAATTTTCAGTATTTTCGGGGTATCACAGTATCTGAGCCACTGACCATGGAAAAGCTATGAATCATATTAAGGATCAATAACCCCTACTAATCATATTTAGTTCAAGTCATTGGGTTGACCTTACATCGTCATACCTACACCATTAGAACTGTACTCGTCACTATTTTGAAATGTCGTATATTTGCATTGTAAATCTTGAGAGCCAATAGATATGATTTCTTTTGAAATTTTTTCGTTTTAGCCGTCTAGTTGCGATTGTTTTATTATTTGTTCCCTAAATGCCTTGATTGAGATAATTGTTTGTTGAGATCAATATTAGATATTTTTTATAATCATTACTTTTTTTTTCTTGTGATTGGTGTTTGTTTAATATGTTCCAAAATGATAAAATGTTATAATTTATATTTATACTTGATTTGATTTTTAAAATTTTATTGTGTTCTATTCTCGAGTGCTTTGAAAATTGACAATATGTTATGTATGTATAATTTTACCTAATATTAGGATTTGCATAGTTTCACTTGTCCTAATATGAGATTACGTAGACTCTTAAGCCTCAAATAATGTCTGATTGAGAGTACAATTTGAGAACATGGATTAGATTTTGACAATTTATTTGATATTTTGGTATAAATTGATTTGGTTGAGCATGCAATAGTAGACCCCATGTTACATGCCTTTATAACCGAAAGATTTTAAGCATTTAACCAAAGCAGATGATAGAAGGATAAGACTATATATTTTCTGTAAGTGAAATGATTGTGAATCGTAAGTGAAATGATTGTGAATCATGCGTGTGTAGAATCATAATTTTTGCATTCTTTTAAGGTAAAATATTACTTTGTGATGAATTCGATAACAGTTTGAACTCGTTGATTGAGATATCAGGGTGCGCAACAAAAGTCTAGTGGTTACAAGTTTTCAGTCTTTTACGATGCACTAGTGCTTATAGAAATTAGTTATCCATATTAGTTTTTGTAGAGTGCAAGTCACACGTAATCATCACTTAGTATTTTAGTACACCTTGAACTTGAAGCTAAGCTTACTATTATTAAGTAGATTGTGCAAATAATATAGTCTTTGCTATATTATTTCTATATTGTAGTGGAAGCATAATGAGTTAGAGATTGATTTAGTTCATTTTATATGCACTGAATTCGGAGTGGCACATATTTAGTTTAGTAAGTATCGTATTAGCTAAGTCATCATTCTTGAAGTTCTGGAATAGTTAGAGCACAAGTGATAACTTGATAGCTTTGAGCTTAGCATTACGATTTGAAACTATATTTTTATGTTCATGTATGCGTGGGACCATGAGTTTGGGTGAGAAGGTTAGACATGGCTCGACTACTATATTGGTAGTTATTAGAATTACGCAGCGGAAGCATAGTGCCTAGAAGTTATAAGTAATAAAAATAAAATAGCAGGGATCAAATTCCTTCTTAACGGGGGAAGCTTGCCATGTAAGACTATTGATATTTGAAGTTTTTGTCAATAAATATTGCGATCAGATATAATTAGGAGCAACAATCTGAGAAATTTCAAATTTTGAGGACTAAATTTTTATAAGGTAGGGAGAATGTAATACCCCATACTTTTCGAGGTGTTAAAAATAACTATCTATCGGTCCAAAAAAAATAAAAAGGGTGATAATTTTGAGTGATACTCGAGAATTAGTAGAGTAAGAAATGTTAAAATCATTTTGGGGTCAAAATAAAATTTTAAAAAGTTTGGGGTTATTTGCAAATATAAAACTCTGGGAGCTGTTTTGTAATTTTAAAGATTCGGTACTTATATGTGTCAAATATTTAGAAAACTTTGTCTTAGAATAGGCCACCTCTTACTTGCTTTATTGGTGACTAATGGAATTCAATTATTAAAAAAATGGATTAGTTATAGGATAAGGGGAAAATTGGGAAAATAAAACAAAACAAGAAGAAAGAACATAAAAAGAAAAACAGAGGAAACAAAGAATAGAAAAGGGAGAGCAGATCTTCGCACGGGGGGGGGGGGGGGGGGTTGAAGAATTTTTCATGGGTATCTCTCTACCCCTTTCATGCGTGCATTTTCATTGAGAGAGAGAAAGAGAGTGTGTGCGTGCGCGTGCGTGCATGTGTGCGTGCGCGTGCGTGCATGTGTGCTCGCGTGCATTTCAGTGTATGTTATGTGTATCGAGTGGTGTAATGTGTGTTACTATGTGTTCAATGAGTGTATGTGTGTTGCCGAGGGTTTTTGTGTGTGTTTGGGGGGGTGGAATTCGTGTGTGCGTGTCCTTTGTGTATTTAAGTGTGTTAATGTGTGGGTTATGAGTGTAGTATTATGTTTCAAATGTTTTAGTGTGTGTTTTAATGGTGAATCAATGTGTGTGAGTAGTGATAAGTGTGGGTGTGTCTCGACAATGGAGAGGTAGAAGAAATTGTGTGTAACTTAGATATAATACATTGGGTTTTAGTGTATATAGTGATTGTAATTGTCACTAAAAAGGAGTTAGGGTTAGGCAGTTTTTGGGTGAATTTTTATAAATAATTCAGATCAAAATATGATAAACTACAAAAAAAAGAGACTTATGTTATTTTTACAAGATCTACACTACGGAATATTTTGAGAATTTTCTACGTCCTCGAGGGATGCTAAATTAGTGTATTGGTAAAAAGGGATTCAGAAACTTATATTACTATTATGTTTCAATGTCTAGAATTCGTGTCATTTCGAGGTCAATAGCTAATTTTAGCGGAATAGGCTTTTGAGCGTTCTATCTAGATACTGGTTCAGGATTTTTTAGCACAAATTTTCTGAAAAACTTTTTAGCTCAAAAATGAATTTAGGTTGCTTAAAAGGGTATTTAAAATACTTTTGAGATTTTTCTGGTGCGAGCGGCACCAGGGGTGTTTTGATAATTTTACCAATAAGAGGTACTTTTTGGTAAATTCACATACGAGAGGAATATTTCAGTGATTTTAATATGGGAAAGGCGTTTTATTGATTTGGATGTGAGAGGGGTGTTGTTGGTAATTTTACACATGAGGGGCATTTTGGTAATTACATATCTGGTGAGGGTCATTTTGAGAAATATGTGTGAGTAAGTATTGAGTTCGTATTATTGTACTATAGACTATATTCTAATAACTGGATTGTTCCGTTTAGGTTAAAACAGAAGATTTTTTTGTTAGCTTAGTTTTGAATTGTGGTAAGGGTTTCTGTTTTAACCCTGGTAAGGATTTCTGTCTGAACCCTGAATTTATCAACTTGTGATGTATTCGTTCTTTTTAATTATTGTGATTATTAATGGACTATTTGATAAGAATTTATATCTGAACCCTAAGGTTAGGATTTCTATCTGAACCTCAAATTCATCGATTTGTTCACATTTGTTCTTTCGATTGGTTGTAGCTATTCTTGAACTTTGAGTGATGAATTAATATCAATATTTTTATTTGCCGTTGAAACCCTAATATTGAGCCTAAATCAATCATTCAAACTCATGTAAATGTTTGTTTCTTATTGCATGTCGAGTATTGCATTATTGTTGATTCAGTGACTGTATTTTTCTGTATATTGACATGTGAGTCTATTATGTGGGAGGTATTATAAGAAGGTATGTTCCTGCGTGAAACGCATGCTAGTACCTTGATGGACTAGTTATTCTATATCATGCCTATGTACTCTATATTGTGCATTGCCTGTGTGGCTTTGCTCATCTGCCCATAGTCAATGTCTTCTGAATTTGTTTACACTGTATCTTAAAATTATTGTTTTGAAAATGATTGTTTGGATATCTAATCAAAGGGGATTGAGTTGAGACCCTTCCTCATATTGTTATTAAACTATGTTTGAGAGTTTGAAACCCTTCCGCAGATTGTCTTTGAACTATCTGTTCTTGTTTTCAAATCCTTTAGAAAATCATCATTGTATCTTAAAATGATGAATTTGAAAATGATCTTCAAATGATTGTTTTGGTATCTGATCCAAGGAGATTGAGGAGAAACTCTTCCTCATGTTATTATCAAACTGCTTATGTTGTTTGAAATGTTTTGGAAAAATTATCATCGAATTGACTCATGAGTCATTTTGTAATTCCTTTGATTGTTCTTTGAGCATGTTATTATTAACATGACTCATGAGTCATGTTGTTACTGAGCTCTCAAAAGCTCACCCTTTATCTGATTCCCTTCAGCATGTTAGTATTAACTGTAGATTGTTCAGGAATGGTCTAGAGACTATGTGAGTTTTTGGAGTGCCCACCACTATTTTGTGTAGTAAGACCCCGTGTGGGTCATCATTGTTAGCTTG
Organism: Escallonia herrerae; assembly: GCA_033070095.1. Lineage (NCBI taxonomy): Eukaryota > Viridiplantae > Streptophyta > Magnoliopsida > Escalloniales > Escalloniaceae > Escallonia > Escallonia herrerae. The sequence goes on along the minus strand of JAVXUP010000504.1, from coordinate 369,272 downwards.
TCACTCTGTAAAGAAATTAAGTTTGAGTTTTAGTAGTTTAAGATTAAGTTTTTTTAGACTGTATATTTTGGAGGATTTGAATTCATGTCTTTCGAAGCTCTAGAGTTTGTATCAGAATATGTCTGAAGTATTATGATGTGGCAGGTTAACGCTTTGGGAGTTCAGGGTGATGGAGTTTAGGAATTTCGGGCCGTTACACTCATTTATTAGTCTACATTTACTACTTCAACATCTGGACTATCACCACTATTGTACAATAAGCTTTTATTATCATCATCACAGTTTGACAACTTGTTATCATCCAATTGATCTCTGGTGTCATAGGCTCTTCATCACTTACCCATAAGCCTTCCTAACTCTCTTACTTCCCAGTCAAAGTCCTCAGAATTATCATTAGATTGATGTATCTCTTCCTCATCAACATCGTTACTATACATCTCATCTTCTACCTCATCATACATGTTAGATGCCTTACAAAACCTTATGTTTCTTGTTGCATTACCACCTTTACCTTTTAGAGCACTAGACCTACCCCTGCTACACCATCATCTCCTGGTCTATTGTCATTTCTAACTATCCTTTTTTTTTATTCTGGATAACGAAGTACACTAGGTTCAGCCCCAACAATTGCTGAAAAACATGTATCTCCTTATAATTCTTATAGATTGCCAACATGTCAAGCAAACCTATATCAAAAGTATCTTAAGCCTTCATTGGTTCCAGGCAAAGTAAAATGCATCTCAATAGCTATACCTCCATGAGGCAGAAGATTTTTCAAACTCAGCTCACTTGCACCAATAACAACTCCATATGGTTGTATCTGGCAGTATCTACATCAAGAATGCTTCTTACCGTGTCAGAGAAATGGACCAGTAGGTCATGTCTGCTTTCAGTATGCATTTATGTAATGTAATAAAATAAATAAATTACTTTAAGTTCATGTCTCAAACATAATATTTTAAATTTGGCGCTTTAATTAAGGTCTCAATTTTGGGGCCCTAAATTTAAGACCTAAAATTAGCTTCGAATTATGGATTGGCGCTTCCAATTAGGGATTCGGGTTAGGACTTCGAATTAGGGCTTTGAATTACAGTTTTCAATAAGGTATTCAAATTAGGGCTACGATTACGGCTTCCACTCAAGGCTTCAATTTAAACATTCAAGCTTAAGAAATACAAAAATTGGAAAATATGGCTTCTATTTAGATGAGGTATTCTAAAAAATCATGCTTAGATTTACTGATGGATAAAGCTTTAACAAGAAGCCATGGATTAGTATGGAGGACATACCTTTAGCGGGTTCGTCGCATTTGAGATGAGAACACAAATCTTGATTCGACGATGTGAGTTCGTCGAATTTGAGGAAAATGCGCTATGGGCTAGCTTCTATATACGATTTCAATGTTTTTATATATCCAAATCATGGTTAATTTTGATTGCTTGCTTTGTTCTCTTGATCATGGACACACCCTACTTCTCTGGCATTTTGTTTTCCCTCAAAAGTCCAACAAGACGTTATGTATTGCTAAATGTAATATATAAGAGCATCGATGTCTTTTTGCAGGGATCCGTTAACACAATGAGAAAAAAAGTTTTTTTGGGGCAGAATGTATCAAAATATTTAATGGATGTCGGATGTCTTAAAGGCAAACCTCAACAGTGTCATGTATAATAAACCCTTTAGAATAATCTAAAAGTTCTTTTTGTCAATTGGTCATCTTTCAGTTTTAGTACCCCTTAACTACCATGGTCCGAACAATTTCTTAAAGACACATGCATTAGGTCGTGTTAGTATGGATCTATTGATTTATACTCAGAATAAACATTGAGATCAGTACCTACTTTGGATACTGAAATGAGTCGGGCATATACATGGAAAGTAAAACTATTAGCGGGCTTATGCATTTGACCATATAAAAAAAAGGTTAATCTCAAATCTTTACCCTAAAGTATTGCCACAGTACAACTCAAGGAATCAACATTTCAAAATATTCAAATGAATATCTAAAGTACCATTTTTGAACCAAATCAGTCATGTTGCTAACAGAAGGTAGAAGGCGTTAAAAAGTCCAAGAGCGTGATTGTCTTTGTGTAAAACAAAAATATCCACGTAGTTGCCCTTTCTCCTCCTTCTTCTTTCTCTCCTCCCTCCCTCATCCCCCTCGTCTCAAACACACCCACACCCACACACATTGTATAACATGCGCGCGCACGAACGCACTCTTCTATCTTCCATCTTCTCATTGGTGTGAAAACGTGTTGTTTTTTTGTTTCAATTCCCAGTATTGCCGGCTATGGTGCAGACCAACCCATAAATCTTGTAGTTTTTTTCCCCCAAACTTCCCGCCATATTTAGCTTTTATATAAAGAATGTAAGAGTAAATATATTTCTTTTGCGACAGTCCATGCTTCAGGCAAAATCCTTATTTGATGAGGCTTATTCAAGAGCATCAGGCTGGTGTTATATAGTGGGTGGGTGGGTGGGTGGAGGAAGGTTGGGGGATTTGATAGGGGTGTGTGTGTTATGGGTATGTGTGTGCGGGGTGTGTGGGTTCTATGCGTGTTGTGTGTTACGGGGGAGTGTCGTTTTGTGTGTGCGCGCGTGTGTGTGAGAGAGAGGGGGAGAGAGGGGGGAGGAGGGGGAGGGAGAAGAAGAAGAAGGGCAAAGGACTGTCACATGAACACTTTTTTATAAAGACAGTTAAGCCTCTAAAGTTTTTAATGGCTTCCACCTTCCATTAGCGCGCCACATAGCTAATTTGGTTCAAAAATGGTACTTTAGGTACTCATTTGGCACTTTTACGATATTTGGTGCTTCAGCTATACATGGATGATACTTTAGAGTATAGATTTGACGTTACCCCTAAAATCCTCCAAAGTCCAAACATCTTATGAACATGCAAACATTTTGTTGCTAAGTAATGATACACAAAAACTTAAATGAAGATGCAAAGGACTAAAAAACCAGCAAATGTTTCTGAAAAGTCTAATACACTTTTTTCTACTTGGTGTAAACCTAAATAATAAGAACAAGGATTACTTAACTTTTAAGCTAAAAGAGGTCTCTAACACTTTGGTAACTTTTGAAAACCATTTGGTTTTCTATTTTTTCTCAAGTTTTGTAAACTGGGAAAAAAACGCATTTGACACACAATTTTCATTTTTTTTTCTTCAGTTTTGAGAACCAGTTTTTAAAGACAGGCCAGTTTTTAAAAAACTCCAATTTAAGAGTGTTGGGTTTTCAATTTTGGTCTTTCTTTTAAGACCACCGCCACTCCCCTACCACCGCCGGCCACTGCCACGCCCCACCACCACTGCCGCCAAAGAAAAAACTTATAATAAAAACTAGGTAATCAAACACTCAAAAGAAAAAACTCAAAATAAAAACTGAGCAATCAAATACCCATTTGTTTTTGTGAAAAAAAAAATTAAACTGGTTTTGATTTTTATTTTTTGGAAATAGGAAATCAAAAACTAAAAGTGATTTTAAACAGACCCTTTGAGTTTCGCGTATCTTGTTGGCCTTCTTTTAAAAATTCACAAGGGAAGTTAAAAACAGGATTTGTTTCTGTAGTCAAACATATTCTCGAGAAAAATTATAAAAATATTTGGTATAACATTCGGGACTAAAAAATTGGTATTTTCTTTATTTCAGATTCTTATACGTAGTCATGTCTCAATTTGTATAAGAAGTTTCATGCTAATAATGGTCATTGAAACTTTGCTGCAAGTTAATGCAAAAAATACATTGAGTATTTGTTGAAAGTAAGCTAGGAATTTCCATTTTATTTCATGGTAGGTCGGTATTGTTGTCATTCCTACCAAGAAAGTGTTACCATTTTACATTTTGTGGAAAGTTGTAGCAACATGTTTCAACTACGGTTAGGAAAAAAAATAGGGCTAATTACACCTATGTCCCTGAGGTTAGGGGGTAATTACAGTCAAGGACACAAAGTTTCAAAATGTAACATTCCGTGACCAAAAGTGTTTCAAATGTATCACCCGTGTCCATCCGTCAGGGTTCCGTCCAAAAAGTGTACTTTTTTTATGATGTCATCGATACGTATTTTTAAAATGACAATGCTACCCCTTGTACTGTATTTTGGTATATTTTTTAATTTTTTTTTATATTAAGATATCAAGCCTTAATTAAAGATTAAGGTAATTCAATTCAATTTTCAACTCAATTAGGGTTTCAATCTACCAATTAGGGTTTCAAAACCCTAATTTACAAACCCTAATTTTCAAAACCAATTAGGGCTTCAATTCATCTTCAATTCAATCTGCAATTCAATTCAATCTTCAACTCAATTAGGGTTTCAATCTACCAATTAGGGTTTCAAAACCCTAATTTACAAACCCTAAATTTCAAAACCAATTAGGGCTTCAATTCAATCTTCAACTCAATCTGCAATTCAATTCAATCTTCAACTCAATCTGTATTTTGGTATTCAATCTTCAATTCAATTCAATCGCCGAAGGTCAGGGTGCAGCGCCGGGGATGGGGGAGGAGGGTCGGGGTGCAGCGCTGGGGATGGGGGAGGAAGATGGGTTACAGCGCAGACGGGGAAAGGGGAGGAAGATGCTTCGTCGAGCCTCTGCGAGCATCGCGCCGAAGCCACCGTGCTGCTACACCGCTGCAACTGCCGAAGCCACCGTGCTGCTACACCACTGCAACGGGCGATCAACTCCGGCGCTCCTTCCGATCGACCAGTGAAGGAGACGCCGGCGACGGGGAAGGGGAAGGGGGATGGGGAGGGTGGGGGGCGATGGGGAAGGGGAAGGGTAGGGGCAACGGGGAAGGGAAAGGGGTAGGGTGGGGGTGACGGGGAAGGGGAAGGGGAAGGGGTATGGTGGGGGCGACGGGGAAGGGAAAGGGAAAGGGGTAGGGGGAGGCACAGGCGAGTGGGGGGGGGGAGACAATGAAAAATTAGGGTTTCATGTGGTCCCAGGGGCAAATAAGGATTTTAACTTTTATTTAGGGGCAACTTGGTCTTTTTGTCAAAACCGTTAAGTATTTTGGTATTCCGTTTGTCAATGGACATAAGTGTTACATTTTGAAACTTTGTGTCCTCGCGTGTAATTACCCCCAAACCTCAGGGACATAGGTGTAATTAGCCCAAAAAAATATTTAGCACTTGTAAAATTGAATGACCCAGACTAAGCTGGTTATAGCATTGTTTAGGATCCTTTCAGACCCAAGATATATGTTCCAAAATTCAGTCTATGCAATACAAACAAATGTGCAAAATTGGTATGTCACACATGCAGAGCTGGTTTTAAATTCTTTAACCTAGCCAACTCTTTAAGAAATCTCCACTTGAGTTATTTTACTCCTGTTAAATGGATATAGTGCTTCATTATTCCGTGCTAATACACGTTAGGAGTTTCATTAGTTAAGCTCTATATTAGTAGACATAGCAACTTCCTGTTCCAATTTCTATTGCATTAATTCCTCTATATTCATGTATTAGATGAAAGCACGTGTGTTGCATGTAAATGCACACTTCGCAAAAATTGATGTTAAATTACCTTTACCTGAAATTATATTATATCTATAAAAGCAATAAACACGACTATGACATTATTTTTAAAATCTTGCTTTTGCTAGAATTTTACCTCATTGTAGAAGCTTCAAAGGCTATAAAAACTGTAATATAGAAGAGAAACAGTGTATCAAAAGAAATGGATTTTACTTTTGGATGTGGCTCATTCATATTTAGAGCTTAAAACTCAGGCTCACTAAGATATTTATATGACAAGTGCAAACTTACAAGTCTTCAAGCAATCTTCACATTATTCATGCAATGTAATTCTAGTGAACTATTCATTCTATTTGTCATGTCATCTCACCAGGTATTCTAATTATGTTATCTATCATTACTCATACATTCCTAATATATATTAACTGCTACTATGTCTAAACAGACATTATTGATTTCACTTACTTCGTCATAACGAAATTAAAAATTATTTTATCTCAGTAAACTATCTTTAGGTCGTAATCGGCTTGGATTTCTTTCACTACACACTCTTCAGGAAATTTGTGTACTCAAATGGGTGGGCTGCATGCAACATTTACCATTTGTTTGACTTCTATATTTTGTTGGTATATCTTCATTTGTGAAACGGGTAATCATCCTAATCAAAATAGATGAAAAGCAAAAAGCTTAGAGTAATGTAACCTACTTTCATGCTAGGAATAGGTTAATGGAGAGGTATTAAGCCAGGAACAGGGTTACAAATAGATTGACAATGAGATCGTTAAATGGAGATTACTGTTCTCGCTTTTAGACAACATCGTGAGAAGCATATATGTGTACATAAATTTTAAAAAGAATTTATGTCTCCATGTGAGCAAAATATCCCTTTTTCTCGTTCAAACTAAGATCTCAAAGACAGGTTGTGCCACGCACAAAATCTTACTAAAGTTGCGTGCTCTATTATAACGACAAAGTTACAACACTTTGCATATTCAACACATATTTTCTCTTTATTACCTTTGTAACGGATAAAATGCTTCAACCCACGATTGCAATCTAGGGTACACTTGGTGTACTTTTTGGTCGCCTTTAATGGTTTATACATCAAGAAAATGAGGTCTAAGGCCTACTTTAAGGATGGTATCACTTTGACTACTTGGAATAGAGAGGGTGAGTCCTCGTTCTTATATTAGGATTAATCCTGGTATTATGTCGCTAATTCTCTACAATCTATAGGTGTTCTGCTTTAAAACTTTCATAGTTGAATGATTTATTACCAAGATGTTTGTAAATCTCATCTTACTTAAAGATATTGTCCAAATGAAGATGCTAATCTTCCTATGAGTGTGAGCGTTTAATTTTAGGTGTAAATTAAGATATATTTATTTTGCTTATTGGTAATGGGCGCCATATATTCACAAACAAAAGATTAGGTAAAGTTATTTATAGTCACAAGTTGAAAATCTTGATGATTGCTGTAATTCTTGAGTTAAGGTGGTTTTGATCATAAGAATATTAATGTATATTTTTTAGGATGTTGCTATATCCATTAGAACACCAAATCAAATTTTTTTTAAGGTTTCCCAAGCTATTTATTACAACAGCAGTAGAGTTTAGATGGAAGGGTGAAAAAAATGTCAAGAGAATCATTGTATGATGGTAATCCTCTTGAAACTTGAGAATCATTGAGATCAAGATTCAATCGTTAGAATTTTATTACAATTAGTTCTTTGAAAAGAATAAGATAGAATGTGGAGGAGAAGGGAATTGCTTAATGTTGTCAACGGTTATTTTGGAGGTGTGAAATACATAAAAGATGTTGAACTTAGGTGTAATTCAATTTTATAATTAAATAAATGACAAAACTAAATCAATTAAATCAATTCTTGGCTTAACATTGAAGAGTTCCATGTATCTAGCATTTGGCGTTAAGTTTGAGAGAGGAACCATGCATCTAGCATGGAGAGATGAATAGATTTTTGGGGGGCTTATGACATTAATTAATAAATGGTTACAATCAAGGTCAATCATGGTATTAAAGCAAAGTTGTAGGGTTAGTTTTATCCAAAAAATGATTTACATTTATTCGTACTTTTTATAAGTAGTATAGATATGATTGTCAAGCAATGAAAAAAAATTGTTACTGTTGTTGGGAATTTCTTCCAAATTTTTTCTATGGTGTTGCCCTTTGAGTATTAGTGTGCATGTTTAAAATCTAAATAGGCGTGGTGTGCAACCCGTTTAAGTGATAGTCTCAAACTGAGAGTAACAGGATACAGCACTGAAATGAAGTAAACCTGCTTACAAAAAATAAAATAAAGTAAACCTAATTCATCTTCCTTCTGTACCCTATGCTCTAGCACTACTTTTCTTTACCAAAACAAAGGACAATCCCTTGCATGTTGGACAGGTTCGTTAACTAGTACTGTTCTACCCACGGTGACAACAAAAAAAAAACTTACGTTAGTTAACCGGTTCATGCCTTTAGTAATTAGGGATAATTATAGCAATGTCTCTGAGGTTATGATAAAATTACAGGCATGTTCGTTAAGGACAAAGCAAATGTTTGACTAATGAAAAAATATTTGATGGTTGTCTAACGCCACGACAAACACACAGACTCGCACACGGCACTTATAGGTGGTGCAAACTAAAAGGCGCAGATAAGCTATGGCCGAGGTCGTCACTGCATACCCCCGGAGAGATGAAAAAGAGAGAAGAACGAAATGCATGGATTCAAAATTTTTAAACTGACGAATGAAAATGTTGGGCAGGAATTCCAACTTTTCTGAAAATCCTAGTTTCTAACTTTCATAATCCTTGATCCTTGGTTAAGAATTAATATCGAGATGGACATTTGGCCCACAAACTACCAACCTTACTCAGTTGACATAATTTTACTGATAGTCTAATACCATGTAAGAAGATGACGTGACAGTCTAATACCATGTAAGAAGATGACGTGACGTTTGAACCACCAAATATTTTTCTCCTAAAAGTGAGAGCAACACGAGAAAAAATGGTGTACCTTATAAAGCATTACGCTACTTTCCATTACGCTTAGATTGGAGAGGGTACATAACGCCAACTCCTCTCTATCTCGAGGGGAAAAAAACCTCTCTATACAAACTCATTCTCTCTACAAATTCAGCCTCTGTCACCACCGTCGGTTTTTATACGATGGGCGGTGGGTGACGTGGTAGCACATATCCCCTCTTTGTTGTGCGGTCTGTGTGAGTGGGATTTTACCATTTTTTCAATTGGGATTTGTGGTTGAGGTGCAACTGATGGCCTTAGCTGTTTGCAGTGGCGGAGATATAGACCGAGCATGGTTGAGGTGCAGATTCGATTTTGACGTTGATGGTGGTGGTGGTGGTGGTGCCGTTGTGCCTACCTATTGTGGGGCTGTTGGATTAAAGTTGATGCGACGGATGAAAGAGGCTGTAGTGGTCAGCTGTAGGTAACTGGTGGTTGTCCAGTGTGGATTGGTGTTGTGGCTGTATGGTACGGCAGGTTGTTCAAGGTAGACTCCCATCGTTGTTAATGTTAAGTGGTGCTGGGCGGCGGCATTGTGAATTGGCGTTGGAGTGGCTCCGACGCTGCAAGCGGTGCTTGTGACGCGTAGCTGTGGCTGCACAAGGGTGGTTTCATGTGGCCTTGGCAATGACAGATGTCTCAGAGGCTGGACATGTGTTTTGTTGGCATTGGGCTATGGGTTTGGGGAAAGGATTTAGAGTTGACTTTTCGTTATTTTTTCTTTGAAAATTTTTTAAATACTTGTGGCGCACGTGCCATGCACCACGTGGATAGTTTGTCTATACAATAGTGTATATATTTCTTAAAAAGCTATATAGTCATTTACGTTCACTTTACTATTTGTTTACGAGGTGAACACTTGGGTTATGATCATTGAATAGAACGTGAATGAGAAAAATGCGCCAATTGTAGTAGAAAGATTTATATCCAAATTTCATCAAGAAAAAATTGTTATCACGTTACTTCTTCTTGATAAATAGCAACATTTCTTATCAAACATAAAACTGTCCTTTTATCAATTTGAAAAACTCAAGTCAAAGCCACCACTTAGTTTAGTCACCCGACCTCGTTTGGGATCTAATAAAATGTATGAATATCACCATTGACAAACTCTCAAACACAAGCATGCACAAACAAGACCGCAAATCAAATTTCAAAGGTCCTTGTATTTCTATTATTGTCAAAAACTGAAGTACCAAAAGTTACAAAAAGGAAAGGAAAAGAAAAATGATTTTCAGCAAAATACGTTCCATGATGATAAAAATAAGAACAACGCCATTTGATACTAAGGAGGGGCATAAAAATCAAAACCAACTATGAACTAACTTCAGTAAGATGTACAAATACACAATGACATTAATTTATTTAATTAGAGCAAATGTCAATATATATATATATATATATATATATATATATATATATATATATCAAAACAAAAGCTATTAAAGAAAAAGAAATATATCATAAGAATGTAGAGCAACTGTAGTCAAACATGAATGTAAGATCTTTATGAAATACATAAAGCATGTATTCCATATTTGAGAGGTGCTCATGCCTCGAGCTCGTATGCCATACACGAACTTCAGAATTGTTTCAAGACTTCGAAAAGATGTCTTGGTTGTTGATGTGATACAATGCTATCGACAACCCCGTATTCATGCCAACAATCGTGTTAGATTTAAGAAGGGTATAAAAAATATGAATAATTAAATGACTGAAAAAAGAAGTCTTTGTTACACCTTGCTTCTTATCAATTTCGTCACCAGTAATTTTATCCCTGTTCAAAAACTTAATCAATGCGTGTAATTAGGTGGAATTATTTTTGATAAACCGAATGATGCGAATATTTAACTCATTATTGATCAAACATTAATATTTATTTAGTTTGTTTAAATCTGTCTTTGAAACTGCCCTAAAGATTTGAGTTCAAGACTTCCAGAACAAATGCAGTCATGTTTTCATAAATATTTTCACAAAGAATTGGATAGCTAAGTCTCACATGAGGGTTTATTTGCTTCTTTAGAAAAGCCGGTTACAATGCTTCTCTACATCTGCTTGTGCCTCTCTTCTCTGGTCCAACAGAATTGTCTCTTCACCTTGTTCCAACACATTTCCACTGGATTCCACACATAACATGTTGGGCAGGTTCCTGTCGCATGCACATCATTTTCTCTATTTTTGGCTGTATAAATAGCCTTGATCAAGAAGGAATAAAATTAAAATACATAAAATTCAACACAAAACAGAATAAGAATAGAAAAAAATATAGGGCATTACTTGCTATTCCAATCGCATTTCTCAATCGTTGGTCATTACAGGTATGCTGACTCTTTGCAAGATTTATCTTGTCCATTTCTGGATTTTGAAAAAGGTTTGTTGTCAGAAATTATAGATAGCCTAAATATATTAAATTTATGGGAGATTGAATTGTGCTACCCAATCTATCTATGTATGGAATATAGTGGCGGTTTCGTAAGTAATAATTACACGTGCAAACCAGATAGGTAGCATTTTATAATAAAAAATGAAGTCTATATTCAGGTCCCAATTTTCAGTTTGCAGTGAGATAGCGGTAACTAATAATCTCGTGTTCACCCCATAGGTCGCACTTGATAGTAAAAAGGAATTCACCAGCCTTACTCAACAACCGTCGCGATGTCCTTAAAAAACATATGCAATATATGACGTTAGAGAACCAATACATGGAAAATGTTGCAAGGAGGTGGAATAGGTAAAAAGGCTACACTGCGGGCATACAAACAAACATATCATCATGTGTTATTTAATGCTAAAAACAGTAAATAGGAAAAAAGGCTAATCCCTGAGGCATACATGTAAGCAAGTGGTGTAGTATCTTAATTACCACATGCCAAAGGAAGGAGAATCAAAGCCATACACGGAAAGCAATAAAAGTTTCTAAGCACAAGCGGGTCCCTATAAGATGACTCCTTTTTTTTTTTTCATTTGCTACAGAGCCAGCATTTTTTTTTTTTTGGGTTCGATAAGGAGCTTCTTTGAATGTGAATTCTCCTCTTTACTTAAGGGAAAAAAAGAGAAATAATCTTTCTTGCCTTAACCTCACCGTTCTTCTTTTTTGTATAGTTGCTCCGCATAAATTTTTCAGTCCCAAGTTAGGCATTTTTTTTTAGCATAATTGAATAGCTTCTGAAATGGAATCTCATAAACGGATGTTGTAATCACCTGCTGTGATATGTAATTTATGATGCCTAAATTTTCTTACCACACCATGTAGAATCACCCATATCTAGAGAGACGTAATGCTTATGCAGAAAATTCTCAAAGTCTCCTAAAAAGATTAAAAACTACTTGATGGCTGATTTGAGAGGAGTTGATTGGCCAAGTCTAACATTTTAAACTTCACAAATTCATCGTAGGACCCATGACCTGTATTCTTTTCTCTACTGGTGAGGGCTAGAAATGGAAATTAAAATTATTCTAAGTAATGAAAGGGAAAGTCTCAAACAAAACAGCTTCTTGTCGTCTACACCGCAACATAAATTACAAAACAGCTTCTTGTCGTAAAATACATTTTGAAAATGGTTTCCATCAGCGCAACATAACAGTAAATGCCAAAGGTACCCATTGCTAACCTAATAAGATGCTGAGACTGGTCGTGAAGGGCTATCATGATGACATCATAAATTAATGATCCGGCCACCTACAAGCATCAATCAAGATGCCTTCTGCAAATTCACTCCGCCCCATAGAAATGAACTTCGATAACGTCACATCATGATAGTTGTAAACTGTTATTTTGCACAGGTTAACTACTTCCTAGCGTACTTCCAATACATTTACAGAATATGAGTTCACTTCCCACACTTAAGGTGCCCTCGTGCTAATATAGATGCAAGGCTTCTTCAATCAAACAAGTGATTCTCTCTTACAGTATATTGTTAAGTGAAAGCCTTTCGAAGTTTGAAACTTATGGAGCAAATCTGACTGGAGCTTTTGCTTATCTGCCTCCAAAGATTTCATATCTAGTTTTTTTCTGCTTGCGTCCTAGACTAATTCTCTCTTATCACTCTTCTATTGGTTAACTCACAATTTGCAACACAAACATACTCATTGAAGACTCGTTTTTTTAATTTGTTCTCTGATGCGGCCTTTTCAAAGGTACAAGATGGCAAAAATCTAAGGCCAAACTTGCAAGTTTCATAAGTTTCAGTAATAGAGAGTAGCTAAGGTAAAGGAGAGCATCATGCAAACTATCCTCATGTAAAACCCAAATAGTGTGTCAACTAAGAAGATAAGTCACAGTAAAAGAGAAAATTACATACGATCCTAGTCATGGCGTGATTACCTTGTATTAATTTTTTGTCGGTAGTTATTCAAAGCAATGGCAAAAGAAAGAGGAAAGATATGTTGGTGTTGAAATGGAGGCATACATTTTGTCAAGTGCTTGGATATTCAAAGCAAGCTACGAAACCAGTAATTACCAGTGTGCTTGCTTTTTCCAAAATTTCTGAGAATGGCTATTATCTGATACAATTACAAGAAAATCATATGGCACATGTGCATGTGTACGCACTCACATAGTGGCTATGAACATTTTCAATCCAAAATGGCACCATTTTCTTTATAAAGTAGCCAATCCAAGCATTTTTAGCTATAGAATAACTCTCAGCATAGAATTCACATACTCCTCCAAGAGATATCTCTTTTTTTTCTTTTCAAAACAACAATCTCATTATTATAGCAGAATAACAAGAGAGAATGTTTGGGATAAATGTAATAAATAGCTTTAGGCATAACAAAATTTGAGGCTTAAGTAGGTCAAATGATTGTTTGGCAAGGTATCCCATTCCTTCGAGTCTGCAATTTCCTAATAAAATATCTAGAATGATATGTAAAATAAGGATTTGGATGCAGCAAAGATGCCGAACGAAAAAAGCATAGAAAGTAGAAATGCAGCAAAGATGTTGAAGACACCACCAGAGACATAAAAGCCTTGTTCTCCGGCTGTGAGGCCTAGGCTTCCAAACACACCGCTCAGCCCATAAATAGAATGTCCTGTGTAAACAGGATAGACAAATATGGCTTACAAAGAAAGTTATTTTCTCTTATCAAACTATTGCCAAATCTCAAACTAAAGTACTGGGCACAGATGATCACCGGTTTGGACTCTTGGTCGGTTAAAATGTACATCCAATAGTAAGAGCAGAGAAAGATTCCCCTGGTCTTTCTAATTCTGTGAAGTGAAAGCCATACGTGGTCAAGTTGTAAAGCGATTGTTTATACATCGGTCTGTTGCTTTTAACAGTAAAAAGTCTAAAATAACACTGCTTCTGATAAATAGTCTAAACAATCTCGAAACCATTTTCGTTTCTTTCGTTCTTTGTTTTGACTCGTGCTTTTAAAGTAGCAATGACAATCGTTGGTTGATGAATCTCTAGTCTATGGACACTTTCTTAGTTTCTAAAGCCTCTTGTCAGTTTCTATAAGCTACCTTCCACCATTTCCTTAACAGGTACAAGATTCTCGATGGTTTACAACTTCGTCATTACCAAATGTAGGAGAAAATCACAAGCTGCTGATTCTGCGATAGTTCAAATAATCTCCGGTGAAATAATATTAAGTAGTCCAATATAAAATTAAAACAAAATCAATGCATCAAGAAAAGTATCTTGTAATCCCACAAAACTTAAACAAGAGTAGATTTGAACCCCAAATCATCCAACAATAATTGAGAATGCAATTCTCATATATACTAAGTTGGATCTATTCCATACCAAGAAACCAGGTTCACGCCACTGTCAGCTGACTTATGAGCATTGCAATATCAAACATCTATGTTCATCGCGAAATTTAGGCACCCAAAAAGTTTAAATGACATTAACTTATTTTTCTTTGTACGTCATGAACTGTGTAACTTTTCAAAATCTTGTTTGTACGTATTAATATGTACTCTCAGAAGCGCGTACCCATATACAGTTCTAAAAGAAGTTCTTTTAACTTCTCAAGTAACTTGCACTTGACAGCATATAATTATCGAATACAATGCATATCTTATTAGTGGGCCAACATCCAAACATAATCTAAGATTTTAGACCACCTGGTTCCCGTTGGGACAGACAATGACGAATGGAACTAAGTGGCCTGACATTTTGTTCGCTCTGACATGTCAAGTGAGAGGTCTTCGAGCTAGCTATTCATTCAGGAGTAAATGAATGTTAAAGCTTATTCTAATCGACAAAGGTAACTATATGCAGTGTTGTTGCTTTTCAAGGTCTCCAAGACCAACAGTGAATGCCAACTATCTTGTTCACTCCTCCTTACCCCCGCAAGCCGGCGCAAGCTTATGGCAGCAAGGCTAAGTCAAAAGCGGTGCTCCATAAAATCTGCATTAGTGACTGTTTCCATGAACATATAAGCTATGTTCTATGTCCTTTCAAATTTACTATCTCATAACCTGCATTGTGTCAGGGAGGTAACCTCATAACTGATATAATTAGGGGAGCGTAATCCATTTACTATCTCATGTCCTTGCAAAACAAATTTGTATGTCACTGCTACAATATGTTTTGTGGTGTATAAAATACAGTGCCGCCATCTCCCTCACCGACGACTTTAATACAGCTCATAACGCAGAATACTTCGAGTTCGGCAAGAATACGTTCCATCTCTCTCTATTAAAAATCACTCACTGCTTAGTAATAATTAATGGATCTACCTCGCTACTATATCCTCGATGCTTTATGCCAAACAAGACCGATGCTTACCACCTCCATCCATCATCGATGACATAACCAAACAACCCATTGTTTGACATATCATTCCCTTTCACACCCAAATTTCACAAACACATCGACCCCACTTTTTCCTTTCTCAACACATGGTAACCTTACAACAAGACACAAGTCGTGATGACTTTACCAAAATTGCGTCTACTCACTTATAATTGCTTCATGAAAATTCGTAATGGCCTCATTTCTATTTCAATTCTCTTGTTGACTAAGAACTCTTTTTCATCTTCCGCAGTGACGAGTGCTCTCACAGACAATTCGTCTGTTATGACACACATTAATTTTTCCTATGTACATATACATATTACAGTACTTTCTATCTTTCTATTTCTATCTAAAAGATAAAGGTAAGATCACCAGACAACTTTTTTTTAGGTCATTTGGCAGCCGAACGGTTTTGCTTCCACATTTCTCCCGTTTGATCACACTTGGGAACCCATCGGAAACACCCTCAAAGTCTGGATCTGTAGACGTGAAGTGCAAATATCGATGTTGTTTGTTCTCTCTCCCCACTTAATTGTTGCATCCACGTTTCCTTAGGGAGCTTGCAACGTCTTTGTCTCGCTATGCTTTCACTCTGCTATCACTATCAGTTGTCAGTTGTGTAGCATCACGGCCATGACGCTCTGCCGTGCCGGAGCCGCATACTCGGTGAGTCCGCCACTTCTGCCCCCTCTAGTTGTCTTATTTTTCTCATTCTTCTACAGCTTTGCACATGCATGTATATTTTGGTTTTCATTTGTCAGGAAGCTAATTTCAGGCTGGTTTTTTGTGATCTTTCGAATGTAGTTACAAATGGGTTCTTTTGTAATCAAAGTTGCTTTGAGGAGAAGTAATCCCTTGTCAGGGTTACTTAATCCTGGAATGCCAATTTTGTCATATATAGTTTACATGCTTTCTGAATTAGTGAGAAATCTTAATCCATTTGAAGTAAGTAGAGGGACGGAGGGAGGGATTGTGTGTGTGAGAGAGAGTGTGTACATTTTGCCTGCATTTGTTTTAAGGTTGCTTCTATTTTTAAATTAGGTACCAGAGCTTGCTGGTTGAATGTTTAAAAACGTGTTGTTCATACAATGTGAATGTCCAAAGGGTCAGTAAGATAACTCGGCTCAGCTTCTGTGGAAGAAGGAAAAGAAAAATTCGACTGCATTTCAATGTTCCGTGTCAATGTACTTCTTTTGGGGTAAAAAGAAACAAGTACGAAAAAAAAAAGAATTTGGCCATGTTCTGCTGGATGGAAAGAGAAACGATGAAAATAAAAAGTGTAAATGTTTGTTGATGGACGGCAAAATTATGTGCTCACGCAATCGCATAATCAGTGATTTCAGCTTCCAGAGAAGCTACCAATCGTCAGCTGTGCGGGGCCAATTTGGACTGGAGGGTTTCCATGCCAGAGCATAACCATATCCTAGTGCAGGCAAGCAGTCAATTCCCCTGTGGTTGATAGACTTGAAGGCTTCCTTTCTGCAGGCAGAGGTGATAATTTGCTGTGGTGCTTGTTTTATTCTAGCACGGTTTTATTCTGATTTTTGTTTTTAGCATATCTGAGGGTATAAGCAGAACATCATGTAATTTCTAAGACTATCTTCAGGAAGGGTACTCTAGTTTTTGTACCATTCAAAAAGCAAAGAGGGGAGCAAAATTTGGTATGGAGTAGTAGACTACATACATGCTTCTCTAGAATATATGGTTGTGTCTCACTTGAAATTAGGTGTAAAGGGATTCATGAAAAAGTTGACCTCTTGTGTCATTGTCCAGACTAAAGAGCAGTAATTCTTATTCAGCCAATGATGATCTTCTCTTACATAGTACTGTTGAAGCAGCTTTACGAACTGGAAAGAAATGCTTTATGCTTTACTTTCGTCCTAAAAGTTTGATCAAGTTACTTAAACATGAATTGAACGGTTTTGAGACAAACCATCATCATTTTCCTTTATTAACTGTAGGTGTATAGGAATTCTGGGTCTACATATTGCAACTTTCCATGGCTTACATTCCTCCCCATAAAAGGCATTCGAAGGACTCAGAGAGTTCATCCCCGACACCGGAGTCCATCATTCCTCAGTTTAAAAGAAATCTAAACCCGAAATCATTTAACGTGGAGAAGAGGAAGAATAAATATTCCTTGCAGGGTGGGAAAATCATATATGGGAATGATGCAATAGACAGATGGTTTACTGTTGGCTTGGGAGACGAGATAGAGTTTTCTTCTGCGACTTGTCTTAAACCTGTCTCCTTGGAATCCATTGAGAGGAAGCAGGGAGAAAAACCTCTGGCTCTAGTGCTTAGTGATCGTGTAAAAGAAGGTTTATTGAAATTTCCTTTTTTCCTCCTAATCTTCTTTCACTGTCAGGTGTTAGGTTTGTAGCTCTAATATGTTTCTTTTTTTTCTTTTTTCGTTCTTCCTTGTGCTATATAGAGAATAAAGAAGTCACAGAGATTTTCTTAAACAGCCCATGGAATTTTGTAGCCGAAAATGTAAAGCAAGACCTGCTTTCGGCATTTGAAAAGGTGAAAAATGAAATAGAGAGCCAGGAGGTGGAAGAGGTGAAACCAACTCTGGTTGCTAGATTTGGCAAAATTCTTTTTCATGGGTTAGTAATCCTCCATTGATCCTTATAGATTTGCGTGCCTTCAAATTATAATTATACAGAAATGTTTACTGTTTCGCCTGAGATCTTTCTTTAATGTTTGGCAATGTTGAATCTAAGTTAATTTTGCTTAACTGGACTAATTTAGATACCCGACAGTACGAAAATGAAAGCTAAGGTAAAATCTGGAATATTCTGGTTTAGGTTTTTCTTTTATGAAAAGGATCACAATTTTGTTATTTATGTTTTTTTTGGGTAATCTTACTTCCCCTGAGGCCTTTGTTCAAACTTGGACTCTCACCTGGTTCCCAGAACTACAGAAAATAAGTGCTTACCCTATCCAATTATTCTTTATAAAAGTTTATATGTATGCAACATTTAATGTAAATATTACCGCTGTGTAAGCTCAAAGTTAAAGCATTTTATCCCTCCATCTCTATGTCTACCAGGGACATAGCCTTGCATCCAGCAGCCATTAAGAATTACTACTTGCAGTGGTGGTTGATAAGCAGTCAATATGCCACAATATCAACGGGCAATAGGTTTAAAATACAAGGATTAAGAGGCATCTAGTTAAGAAGATGGAGGAGGGTTCTTCATTCAGTGGTCGCTGGGAATAGAAAAACCATGCTAACCCAAAACTATGGTTGTGAAAGATAAAAAAGATCACCATATATTTGGCTTCATGAGATAAGTGATAAGAATTGCTGAACCTCACCAATTGATCACCGTAAAACTCTTGGTATATTCACATATGTCATTCTTCTACAGGGTCTTGATTCCATCAATCGTGGTGGCAGTGCTAGGTGGGGTGTTGATGGTCCATAGTGGCATCTTGGTGGTGCTATTTTGTGGTCGGTTGTGTTTAAAGAATGTATAGATGATAAGAGCAGAGAGGACTAAAGAAGGGACAGAGAGAGACTGCAGGGTAGTGGTTTGGAAATGAAATTGTTTTGCCGGTAAGGTAAATAATCAAGAGTATGTTCTGAAGTTGTGATAGCCGCGTAGCACTTTCGAAACGAGGATAGAGTTTCCCCTTTTCTTTCCTTGTAATAATGCAGATAAAAATCGTTTGGTAGATGTTGCTATTTTTAGGGAAATAAAACGAGGGCTAAAACATCAAGCGAGCTGGTTGGGTGGAAAGTCATCTGTTATAATTTTCTTCCTGTGTACTGGTTCTAGAGCAAGAAATGGCTGTGGCTAAGGTTGATTTAAGTTTTTCTTGGTTAGGTTGTTTACTTGGTGCTGAGGGAGGGAAGGAGGGGCGGAGGTGTCAGATTTTCTTTTGCAATTATGATCTGCTCACTGCAGAGTATACTCCAATTCCTTTGTGGCTCCTCTCGAGTTCCAGTACTTGACCATTCTGAGGAAGGATTTCTCACTGAGTAGGAGTGGTAAACATTTTTGGCATCACGTATTCTCTTTTGGTCCTTTTCTAATGGGCACTTTTACGATTGGAAATATTTTCTTTGTTCACGAAATCCACCTCATAAATCAAACCAAAGGAATCGCAAGCAACTCGAGTTCAGATTATTTAATTTGGGTGTACGGTCATTTGAGCTCTTATGGAGTGGAAGAGGATGGTTTAGCGGTTTGTTTATTGGACTACTAACTGAGTTAATTATGTGGATATTTGAGGATGACTTTTTGAAAAAACCAGGAATGGAGATTAGTTTGCTCGGCAAAGGTGGGCTAGGGGATTTAATTACCTAATTTGCAACGACTGAGCATCGAGTGTTTGTAACCTGGAAATTGATGATGCTAGACGATGGAGCTTGCAAGTGGGCAACATGGCCTGGTGATGGAGTTGGACGACTGTCACAAACGACAAATTCAAAATCCATTTTAAAAGTGATGAACGTACCTGTGCAATTATGGAATCATAGAGATGGTAATGCCAATTGAGGAAAAAGAGGGTTTTTTGCACATGTAGAGCTAAGTTTCAAAAGTGGTGTTTGTGTGACACCCCACGTCGGATGTAGGAGATTGTGAATGACCTTATAAGACTTTGCCTATGGCTAGCCCTTTTGAAGGAGGTCTTACATGGGGCCGGTAGCCGACACTTTGAATCTCGGATTTGCGATCAAGTCGAGTTGCTGGAGGTTGGGACGCAAAGGCACTCTCAAAGTGGGTTATCTTTTTGGCTTGTTGGCATTGTTCAACAATGGCTGGCGAGAGGTTTCTGGCTATGAGCGACTAAGGTTGAGATTGGGAATTAACGAGGATGTTACGACATACAAAGGAGATAATGTGACATCACACATCTTTGGGAGATTTTGTAAATGGCCGTCTATGAAGCACAGATGCGGGTACGGGTGCGGATACGCGGATGCGGCATTTTTGAAAATTTTAGGATACGGGTGCGGCGGGGATACGGCAAATTTTATAAATATTTTTTTAATTATATACACTCAGTATTAAATTTTTAAACAGTTTAAATCTCAATAATCATAATATGTATGTTTGATTTGTAAAAGATATTAATATTCCAAACAAAGTAGTGAGGTTTTAAGTTTAATGGGCTCTTTCGTAAATTTTAAAGCTTTCAGTGAGAATTTGTTAAATTTAATGGGCTGTTTTATAAATATTAAAATCTTAAATTTGAAAAGAATAAATTTTTTGTGGTATCACTTTTATTTCTTTGAAGTACTTGGGGGTGATTTATGTAATAACTTAACAATGGGTACTTAAAATAAATTAACAAACATTTTGTCAAGAGTCAAAATTCAGCCTTCCCACTATTAATTAAAAGAAAGCAGCCGGCAGCTTCCAACATAGAGAATATCGACCAAGCGTCTTCTTCAATCACGCTGCACTTCGTCGCCGGTAAATCCTTCTCCTTCTGCTGCTTCTACTTCTTCTCTCCAGTGTCCTCTCTCGTCAGAGTCCTTGCCGGTGTCGCTGGAGTGGCCGTTGGTCACAGATCTGAGCCGATACGCATCCGTTCTGCACCCAGGATTTAAGAAATTAAAACAAAAATAAAAAAAATGGTGGACACACACTAGAGGCGCACCCGCACCTGACGCGTATCCGGTGCCTGTGCTTCACCCTAAGTGCCGCACCGGTGCTTCCTAGATGGCCGTATAAGACTGCTAGATCTTAAGAATTCATACTTGGGTAGCCTTTTGAGGAACGAATTGCTGTGGTAGGGTTGTGGATTGGGTCGTTATACATAATGGTTGGTTGCTTTTTGGATATCTTATGCCAGAATAGATTTTCAGCAGTGAGTTGACTTGAGTTGGAAGGTAGCAAGTGGTGTTTGAGTAGTTGATATGAATTTGTATCTCTCTCTTTTGTTCACGTTAAGGTGGAGGTGAGAGACTTCTTCATGACAGAAGGTAGGTTTGTCAGTCGAATCGCTTCTATGTAGATCTGTGGGGCTGTTGATCACATGGAAAACCGGAATCTATGCAGTCTGGGAAAGGTCTTTTGACTTTTCAGTGGGTTTTTATCAAGGTTGAGGATGAGAAGGCTTCAAGAAACAGTCTCTACATGGGCAAGTTTTTGTCAGGTGTTGGGAAACTTATTACCAGTTGCATGGACTATTATGGGGATCTTCCAACTTCTTCTGCCTCTGTGAGCGGACAGGATGTGGCTTGATAGAAGATCTTATTTGTGCTAGTAGAATGCAAATAGTGAGGCAGACACCTTGGTGTATGAGCATTAGTAAATTGTAGCGGTGGAGAATGGAAGTCAGTTTTTGTTGGATTTTTTAGATATTTGGTCAAGAAGTAGTCGTCCTCGTACTGAATCAGGGCATCCTTCTTGGTCATGGACTTTTTGGAGGCCTCATGCTTTGATGGGCTCTATGCTTCCTGTGAAACCATTTAGGGGAGTTGAGGTCTAATCATCTGAGACATCGAGGCCTAACCATTTGGGAACTTAGGCAGACCCAACAAGTGGTGGACCACCGTCTTCAGATTGGTTGATGACGTTCTGACGGAGAAGCACACAGTATTACTTTGAAAAACAGTGAACGGACTAATTGAGGCCCAGAAGCAACTCTGAGCAATTTAATTTCCTTGTGGTTGTTGTTGAATCCATTTCTCTCTGTTGGGAGCTTGCACAGGTATGTTCTATACAGCAGCAAGCTTGTTTCTGTTACAGGTGACCAAACCTAGTTAGAAGAGGCTGTTTGGAATGATGAACGGGGGCCCAGTGTTGGGATTGCCAGTGATGGTCGTTTGGCCTCATTATTGGTGGCTGATGGCTCATCAAGAATTCTTTTGGGCAACTGAAGCCTGAGTTTCAGATGAGGAATTAGCTGTAAAAACAGTGCTGATATTGCCATATTGGTATCAAAGGTTGGGCGGGAACATGTGGTGTTGCCTTAGCACGCTAACTTTATAATAATGAGGTGGTGTTACTGGAAGATGTGTTTGCTCAGATAACATCTGGTGGTGTGGATTAAATGGATGTGGAGGACATAGAGGATTCTTTTCATGCGGTGACGATACTGGTGACTTGATGGACGATGATTCTGAGAAGTTTGAGTGCCTTGAGCTTGAGGAGACTCCAAGAAGTGCTTCATCGCTGGCCACACTATTACCTAGACTATTTGCGTCGAGGGGGCGGAGACGACCTGACAAAGGTTGATGCCAATGGGTAATAAGGGCAGAAACGAGTGGAAATGTCCCAGGATTGAGAAGTTCTGGTTCAATGATTTCAGGCTTGTCTGAATTTAGCAGATCTTTAGGCGCAGCCCAAGCTCTTTTGAAAGTAAATGGTGAGATCTAGAGAACCTTGCAGAGAGGCTTCTAACAAATGTTGTAGCAATCTTAAGGGCTGGAAATTGAAGAGACTTTATGGTAGGAACAAGGGAAAAGATGGTGCTGTTGCAGTTTGAGCACCCAGATAGGATATGGGAGCATCAAGTAAGTTATACTCCTTAGAATGTGGAAACTTGTCGTGGTGTCTTTGCAAGTGACATAGATGGAGATGGCTTCAAGACAAAAGCGTTCACACTGTGGGGAAATAGGTAGGCCGAGTAGGGCTTTGTTGAGGGTGATGGAATGCTAGGGTATTCTCCTGAACTGGAACAGATGAGTTTCTGGTGTTGGCAGCACAGGTATCTATTTCCTTCTCCTGAACAAGGTTAGTAGTGTGACATTCGATTAGGATGAAGTTTTTGCAGAAGGGTCCGATACTTACGCTGAATAAAGGGTAACTTGTCAAAAGAGCAAAAAGAACCTCAACTTGTACTTGCAAAGAGAAAATAGTAACGGGTTTTTGTCAAAAAATAATTATGATTGAGATTGATTTCTAGTCACCTTGAAACCACTGCCTATAGGTTAGCCAATTGAATGACTCCTCTTGTTTCAACATAGTACATAATAGATATTTTCACGGCAAAACATATGTTGCTCTCAATGTAGCAATCCACAAAGCCTAGTGCTCAGTTATGTGAAACAAACTTTTTCACACATCTTCTGCACCTCAATGGAAATGCGATTTGATTTTGTTAAACATTACTCAATGCAGGAGCCGTTCAGTAAATTTAGAATCCGTCAGTAGTAGTTCTGTTGCTGAATATACGTTGAGGCAACTTAAAAGATCATTCTACACAAATGTGTCTTCTTCATTTGTAAATCATATTATCAATAATGCTGTGCCAACGGCTGGATTTGAGCTTGAAAAGGTGAAGAAGATATACCATGTTAAGGTACCATTTTTCTGGTTTTTTATTTATCAAATAAGTTTTCTGTTAGTTCTTTCACATTGTTTTCTTGATGAAAAATTGCTTAATTAATTTGTGCTAATCTTGTGTAGATCTTTGATAAAATGCGACCTGACTCAACCATTTCATGCAAATGCTCTGTGAAGCAAGATTTTGAAAATCTTGAATTATACAAGGTAGGTAATTTGTTTCTAGTTAAAAAACTTTATGCATGATTTGTCTCTTTTATACCCTCATTTTTATATGTGATTCTGATTGATCAATCTCATAGATAAGAAAATTGTCAATCATATGTGTTTCTAATTAGTGCTTCTGTAAGATTAGTTAAACCCACTGGGGCATTGTTCACCTAAACTTAAAGCTGTTTTGGTATTTTATCCTGCTTTACTTCCTGAAGTAAGAGTTAATTGAGTTTACTAATGGAGGCTTGCTTTGTTGTATCTACTTCTTCTAGATTGAATTGAACCAAGTTCGTTACCTGGTTGCTGACATGTCGTGTCTTGGTAAAAACATAGACCTGAGGCTGATGCTCTGCACCAAGAGAACCATAACTTCTTTGACTGTGAGTTATCTTACTGGCTTGTAGGTCTTGACTACTTAATAAGTGCAAAAATCACTGGATCTTGTTGTTTCTGCTGAAACTCAGATGCAGGGTCAAGCGAAGTATCAGTTAGGTTGTTGCCGTTCTGTACTACAAAAATGGTCCTCCTCCTTTTGTCTTTGCAAGGCCTTTTCCGTTTAGTAGCCTGGACATTGGACCTTATTCATCCCGTCGTGTGATTTTCCTAGTAACTTACTATGGAAAAATGTATGACCATGAACAAAATTAACTCTCTTCTCTTATGTACTGTGCCTGGAGTTGCATGCTGGTACAATTTGCTTCAAGTTGCACAGCACAGTAAAAGGAAGTATCTGTGCCTCCTTTTTTTTTTTAATCTAGCCCATATTCTGGTGTAGTCTGTTTTGAGATAATTGCCAAACAAGGCTATTTTTCAGTAATTTTAAGTGCTGTTCCTTCACTAAACTTCCCTTCAAGTTGGAAACTAGATTGAAACTATGAGATCAAGTAAAATCATCTGAGCTTTCTTAGTTAGTACTTAAAACAAACTTCCCGCATGAAATTCTGACTTGTCCAACTCCATTTACTGTCCACTGTCCAGGATGATGAGATGCATGGCATAAGGAGTATAATCAGTTCAGCTGTTCTAGACCCTGAAGTGAAGGGTGGGTTGAGATGGCCTTTGGGGAAGGAGTCTGGCGAGCGGTACACTGTTGTTGGGATTTGGTATACAGATGCTAAAGCATTTACAAGTTCATCAGCTAGACTTAAAATTAGACATGCAGACCGATTTGATTTTAGATCATCAGTTGGGGAAGCTACAGAAGAGGTCAGTCTGAAATTGAAGGGCATTACAGCACAGTTGCAGGTAAGTTGTTCTGGTAGAGGTATCATGTTATATCCTGAAGTAATATGTTATTATCCGTTCTATGCTTGCTGACAAGATACTAGATGCATTATTTTAAAATTATTGCGCTCTATGAATTTATTTGACGCATTGTTGTTTATCTTGAAACTATTTGTCTTTTGCTGGTAACTTTTGCGCATGCGTGCGTCTGAGTGGATAGGAGTACATCTAAATGAATAAAGATGTCTCTTTGTTTGGCGGTCCTGTTGTATTTGATTGATATTTTTGCAATCTAAAGTATATTCTTTGGATGCTAAATGCCGCTGACTTTTTCGCATTACTAGGATATACATCTCATTTATTATCTTAAAGATTGATCTGTAAATTGCACTAAGGTGACTAAAATGGGGAGCCATTCGATCTCTCTGGTTCGTCTTTCCTTGTTTTTCTCTTGTGACCCAACTCTCAGAAGGTAACTACTGCTAATGGCTTTAAGCTTTTTTGGCTTTGAATACCACATATAATGCATAGGAGGATATGTTCTTGGCAACCACATTGGGACCATAAGGGAACCCAGTTTCTAGCTTCACTGCACTTCTTTCCCAGCCCACCCCCAGAGTACTTTTATATTAGAATTTGACGACACAAAGACATCTACATATGTTGTGGTCATCTATATACCCTTATACAATGAGACAAAGTTCTTTAAGCTTGTCTGCCACTTTTTTGGCAGTTTGTGTATGATGTCAATTCCAATTGAGGCCTCTCCTATGAAGCACAGACATGGGTGCAGGTGCGGGTGCAGATACGATACGGGTGCGGATACGCGGATACGGCATTGTTGAAAATTTTAGGATACGGGTGCGGCTGGGATACGACAAATTTTATATATATATTTTTTTAACTATGTACACCTAGTATTGAATTTCTAAACAAACCAGGGACCATTTGAATCTTAAGAACGTGTAATAAAAGGAGATATAGTGCGACTTAATTTAACCATTCTACAACAGATAGTTAACACTTAACACAATGCCTGAAAGTGAAAAAAATAAAACTGAAACACATAAAACACACGAAAACACTGAAACTATTAAACTTGATTCTAACACACTGAAAGAGGGCAATAAGAGTCAGTGGTCACTCCACTTGCAGTTCTAAGGGCATAATTTATTCGTTGATTTCTTTCTGCCATTGAGGCAGTTGAAATTTAATTTTTTGTTTTGGGAGTCCGGGCGCACCAGATTGGAAGGAAAGTACTATCGATGGAGAAATCACAGGGAACAATCAAAGGCAGTAGTTTACGACAGGTAGGTAGAAAGCCTATTGGAAAGGAAACTTAATCAGAGGACTTACGGGGTCGCCGGTGATCTGCGGTGGTCGCCGGTGGTCTGCGGTGGTCGCCGCTGCTCTCTCTCTCTCTCTCCCCCCCCCCCCTCCTCTTCTTCTCTTCACAGATCTGCTGGAGGTGAGGCCCATCGTCGCCGGTGGTCGCAACTGGTCGCAAGTGGTCTCCGGTGGTCGCCATTGCGCTCTCTCTCTCTCTATTTGAGTCTGTCCACTCTTCAAAGATCTGCTGAAGGTGAGGCCTGTCATCGCCGGTGGTTGCGAGTAGTTGCCGGAGTCACAGGTGGTCGCCTCGTGGCTACCGCCGGTGCCCTCTCAGTTTCTCCTCTCTTCACAGATCTGCCCATTCATTTCTTAAGCAAGTACAAGAATTTACGTTTTGACCCTCGAAATTTCTTTTCAAAATTATGTTTTCAATCCCCATAAGTATCCGGTTCGCACCTGACCCCATATCCGAACCGCACCCGATTTTCTGGAATTGATACAATAAAACAAAAGAAATGGATACGCGCCCGGCTAGCACCCGATGTGCACCTGACCCTAGTGCTTCACCCATTTTGAAGTATCCGTGCTTTATAGGGCCTCTCCTACTCTACAGACTTCACCTAAGAAGTACGGACACGAACCCGGACACGGACACTGGGTGCGGATACGACACGGGTGCGGATACGCGGATACGGCATTTTTTAAAATTTTGGGATACGGGTGCGACGGGGATACGACATATTTTATAAATATTTTATTAATTATATATACTTAGTATTTAATTTTTAAACAATTTAAATCTTAATAATCGTAATAAATGTGTTTGATATATGTGAAAAGATATTAATATTGCAACCAAATTAGTGAGTTTTTAAGTTTAATGGGTTCTTTTGTAAATTTTAAAGCTTTCAACCAAATTTGTAAGAATTTGTTAAGTTTAATGAGTTGTTTTATAATATTAAAATTGAAGAACTGAACATTATAAAGTCTTAATGTGATATCACTGTTATTTCTTTGAAATATTGGGGTTGGTTTAAGTAATAACTTAACAATTGGGTTTCTTTAATAATATAACAAAACTATGTGGCAAAAAGTCAAAAGTCAGACAACCAAAACATAGGTAACATCGACACACCGACTCCTTCTCCTTGGCACAGATCGACTCCTCCTTCTTCTCTGGCAGCAAGCGCACGGCGACGGCGAAGGCGAACGGCGCACTCCGTAGTGGATCGCCGGTAAGTTCCCTTCTCCTTCTCCTTCCTCTTCTTCTTCTCCTTCTTCTTCTGCTACTTCTACCTCTTCTCTCCGATGTCTCCTCTCAGACCGCTGGTGGTCGCTGAAGTTTCCGATGGTCACCGGTGGTGACAGATCTGAGCCGAGCCACACCTAGGATTTAAGAAATTAAAAAAAAAAAAAAAAGTTGGACACGCACCTGATACGCACAGGTGCCGCACCCGAGACGCACCCGCACCCGACGCGTATCCGGTGCCGGCACCAGTGCTTCATAGGACTACACTATTACATACTGCCATTCTCGTACATAGCATTGGATATATCCCCTAATCACATAACCTGCCACTGCATATATGCCCAATTCCCCTCATCCACACCGACTCGCCGCTGCAAACCGTGTTCTCTTCCTGTAAGTTATTTTCACTCTGAAATTTGGGGTGTGTGTGTGTGTGTGAGAGAGAGAGAGAGAGAGAGAGAGAGAGAGAGAGAGAGAGAGAGAGAAAGAGAGAGAGAGAGCATAACCTGCCACTGCATATATGCCCAATTCCCCTCATCCACTCACCGACCCGCCGCCACTCCGCTGCAAACCGTGTTCTCTTCCTGTAAGTTATTTTCACTCAGAAATATGGATTGGGGGGTGGGGGTGGGTGGGGGTGTGTGAGTGAGAGAGAGAGAGGCTAAGTTGGGTTTTCCAGAGGGAATCTGAAGCAGGCCTTTGCTTTACTGAGACTCATGGGCAAACGGGTTTTTTGTTTTTCGTTAATCCGTGGCGGACGACGGTGCCGCCGGTCACGATATGGCGGCGTTCGGTGATGGATATGGCCAACTGTGGTGAGGGTGAAACTGTACGGTGAGGTTGGAATGGATGTGGATGTCAGTGAGGTTGGGAGTGGATGTAGCTGCTGTGGACGGTGGAAGTGGACAAGGGGAGTGGAGGCGACAGCTGACGTGGACGGTAAGACATGGCTCTGTGAGCTGGTCATTTGTTGTGTGGACCTTGGGGTTATGCAACTGATGTGACAGATTGTGTGGGTCAGTGAGAGAGAGAGAGAGAGAGAGAGAGAGAGGGGGACAGTGGCAGATTTGTGGGTTTTTTTTTTCTTTCAGAAAGTCATTGTAAGCTTTATGTTTGTTAGTATTTCGTTTCAACTAAGCACGTGAAGGCTACGTCGAAATTATGGTGCTCACCTTGTATAAATATTTTGGCTCTGCCACTGGTTGCTTGTTAAAAATTGTTTTTTTTTTGCCTGAATGTTCTAAGGCTTTTTTAAATCAACGAGGACTATGATCATGTCAAAATTACTCCCAAGTTTGACTCTCAAGGAGTGAATGCTTTATCTCAGAGCTTCTGGCTTGATTGTACTTTGCAGTCGGTGGTCAATGCGGGAATAACAGTCTTTCCTCTAAATTGGTTTGGTCATTTCCCTTTACCAGGAATAACATAACTCTTCTCGTATGTCTATCTATAACCTGGTGAAGTATCTTGCCGAAGAAATTGGGTGTACATAAATTTTGTTTGTATTAGTTTTGGGGGGGACGAGGGTTAGAAACTGTGGGTTGCTTTAGTTCACATCCCCATGGGGCCAAAGACTACAGTTTCAACTTTCAGTTTACACATGCATGATTAGCTTGGTATCTAAGAAAGCGCAGTATTCTCAATCTCGCAAATACTCAAATCACATTACATTTTCAGTTGTTACAGTAATAATAGCTTCACGACTCCCGTGCGCTTTGGCAATAATGGTTTCCTGACACGCGCATGGGGGTCTTACTAGTTGAGTGAAACACGTATTCAAACACTTATCGTCTTCCACAAAGGCAGTAGTTTTTGGCCCCACCCCACCTCCTGCCACTTCCACACCCCAGCCACAATCACCGCTCACCGTTTAAGTGACCACGGGGGATGCACAGGGCTACTAGGTCTTCAATTGCATCCAATTTCTCTGTCCCTCCCCCTCCCCATAGGGGATTTACAGATACTAAGTTGTCTTGGTTCTTGAATTAAAAGTGTGGCATAATGTGAAGTCTATTGTTGCTAGAGTAATGTAGTTTCTTGCTGGAGATGATTTACGTGCCTCCCATCTTTTGCAGGAAAAGTGTGTCGACATTGACCTGGTGTCTGAAATGCTTAAAGACAACTTGAAGCTTATATGGGAGAGCTTCTTATGTTATGGAGAACAAGTCGAATAAGCGCAAGGTAGATATGGGAGTAATAATGTACAGTTCAACAATTGTGTTAACATTTGGTTATGACGTTAATGGACAGGTTACAGCTGCACATGGTTATATATGTAAAGGCTTATTTACATCCTCAAGATTATGGTTTCATCTTACAAAGCTTGACTGCATGTAGTGTGGGAGATCACACCTAGCACATTGTGGTTTGCAATTGTCTTCACCAAGCCCCCTCCCGTTAAGAAAATGTCACCAAGTATAACGGATAAGTGTTATCAAGCGTAATATGTGAAAACTAATTTTTTTTTGTTGAGAAAATATAGAAATATATACCATGAGAACTAGGAGTTTATATCAAAAATATTAAGTACTTAAAATTGTAAAACAAACCCCTAACACTCATTTTTTCCACGTTTATGCTCTGACATCATTGACCAGGACCACAATCAATCATCGCAAAGCTCTTTCTCTGTCACCACCATCTCCATCCATAAGTTGAAGCCCAATTACTGCATCTCTTATTTTTTTTCAAGTTCCATTGTACCGACCGTCATCTTTTGTGAGGAATGGAGATGCTAGTCAAATTAACACCACCCCTACTTCTATCTCAATGATATGCATTTGAATTGAATATGATGGGCATTTGAATTGAGTCACTTCCGATGGGGCAAGTTGGTATTCAAAGCTTAATTCTGGTCGATCAGGGCAAAGACACCAATTCCTTCAAAACAGAAGCTCGCGTTAAGTTCTGTACCTTGCATGAACGAGTTGAGGTGCTCAATTCTTAGTTCTCGCAACAACCAGATTGAATGGGCTAGTTGGAGACGTAGGTCAAGGATCAAATAGACTTGGCTATGCATCGACCAAGGATCAACCTGACTTGGTTGTGCTGAGCAGATCAAGGTCTTCCATAGGTGGTTAAACCCCTCGAGCAGCAGATCACATATCCGGAATGATGGAGGAAGAGCAAGGCAATTTTATGGTGCAGATACGTGGAGGACGAGATCTGGAGTCCGAATTTCCAGAATTACCATCGGAGTTGATTTATCTGAATATCTTCTTTAAAACTTCTTCCTTACCCAAACTCAAGAACTTCTTCCTTACCCAGTTCAACACAAAAATCACAAGCTAGCGGAGAGTGCAAATTTGTTAATCACTCTTGAACCCTAAGTCCGTCAAAACTAAGATGCAATCAGCAAGTAATTCTGGATCATTCCACCTAAACTCAAGCTACTATCCTCAACCTGAGGATATACAACATCTTAAAAGGACTAGTGATACTTGCCAGAGATCTACTTATTAAGGATTCTTCCAACACTTGCCTATTTCAGAGCAAAAGCGAACAAACATAAACCTAGATTTTGTAAAAGGTTACCTACTTAAAAGGTTCCCATAAACTTGGTGGTAGACATGTGCTTCGAACCTTCTGTGGCATCTCCATGTCGACTGCGAATGTACTTTCTCAGCATCAACATGTTCACCAGATATCAACTATTTTGTCCATTTAAAAATCCACACACTAAAGGTTAACAAATAGCCAAAATCTTCCTTGAAACTATTTTCAAAATGGTATGCCAGCCAACATTATCGGTGATAGACATAAGATACATGTGAGCCAATTCTGCCAGCAAAATCTACAAATTGGTTGAACCACACTCCATCACAACACCTGGTACCACCCTCAAAGGTAATGGAGAAACTGAGAGGGATAATCGATATTTGTAGCAGTACCTCAGGAGCTTAACACTCGTGCAACCCACTGCACTAGAGCAAGTGGTTGGCCTTTGCTCAGTGTCAGTGGTGGTATATGATATTACTTATAATCAATCTTCTCTTTAGATGTCACTATTCAAGGCCCTTTTTGGTTGTGAGCCTTGTATCGCGAGGTTGTCAAACAAAATCACACATTAGTAACTGTATTGGATGAGTAACTGCAACACAGGGCTACTAAATGTTAACAAAGGTAACTTATAAAACGCAGCACAGGATGAGACTGAATTTCGATCACCACCAGAATGATAGCGAGTTTTGAGTGAGATAACATGTGTATTTAAGGCTACAAACATACAGTTAGGCAAGTGAGATAACATGTAGATGGACCGTTATTATGTATACTAACCCAATAACCCGAGCTAAGGTCAGG
Organism: Escallonia herrerae; assembly: GCA_033070095.1. Taxonomy (NCBI): domain Eukaryota; kingdom Viridiplantae; phylum Streptophyta; class Magnoliopsida; order Escalloniales; family Escalloniaceae; genus Escallonia; species Escallonia herrerae. Next base: position 337,430 of record JAVXUP010000504.1, on the reverse strand, counting down.
TTGGTTTATAAAATACAGTATATCATAAGGTTTTAAAGAGTGTACAATATGTATAACATATTGTGAGACAAAAAAGATAATAACATTATTTAAAAAATATCTTATTTGACTATAAAGAATTGATAGCGACACAATGGAGCCGCTAGATACTTACTTTTTTTAAGTTTTTACTTTAAGTTATCAATTAATATTTCAAATGAATATTTGTTTAACACTTATAGTAGTAGAATAATTATGCTGGTGCCATATAGAGCTAAATAAAGAATAGAATTGTGGTTGAAATTAAAAAGTGGCAAGATATGACGTATCTATTTTGAATTGTAAATCTTACATATGAGTATAATTCTTTAATTTCAAAAGATTTTGAGGTGTCACATGTTTTTCGAAAGCTATTATAATGATTAAGTAGAAATCTATATGGAAAAATTTGCATTTTAAATTTAACATGATTTATGTATACACCTTATTACTTTCAAATAAGTTATTATTGTCTGTAAAAATAAATTTGACAAAACGACCACATATTATATATATATATATATATATATATATATATATATATATATATATGTGTGTGTGTGTGTGTGTGTGTTTCTTTAATTCTTGTAAGATGCTAGTACTAATAAAATTAAATTGACGAAGATGATATATCTTTATTTTGAAGTGTTTGGGAATTATTTTTTACATCTTCAATGACTTGTCGTCAAGTTATAATTTTTATATCTACTAAGTGCACTCATAGTTTTTTATTTCATGAAAATTTAATTAAGTATAATTAAAAAAGTCTTTTCATTGATCGTAACCTATGCAAAAATGAACTGGTCAATAGTATATTTTGTATAATTATATAGTATATTTTTATATTCTAAAGGTTTTAAATTTCTTAAATATAGAAATTAAGAATTATTTGATTTAATTTATACCTTTTTTCTAATACATACGTGATTTCTTTTCAAAATATCATATACGGGATGTAGCCACTTTGATTATTGTGCAATATTATCAAAGCAAAAAACTGTCCTATAATTATACTATTGATCATATATATTACATTGATAATTTTCGCAATGATTATATATATATATATATATATATATATTTGTGCGTGTGTATACATTTATTACATTATAATAAACTTAAGTTAATTGTAACATGATTTTTTTCTTCTAAATCTTATATATGATTTTTGTTTTTTAGATATATTATTTTTTATCACTGTATGAGAGAGTTAGTTTTTAGGACATAATATAGCCCTTATATAATTAGTTCTCAAATTATATAAGGCTTTCTAATATAGCCCTTACATAGTTCATGTAAAACTAAATAAACTAAAAAATATGGATCACATCCAAAAAATGTTTGCATACCTTTAGATATACTAACATGTTTAGTATATATCCTTAAATCCTTTTCGACTATCAAATTTATAAATAAGCTTTATCATTATAATAATTTTAATTAATAATAATTAGACAATCATTTGTTGGTCTATGGTCCCACCTAAAAAAAAATGGTCAGTTTTTTATTTTATCAAAAGAATTTTAAAAGCTATATATTATATTTGATAATTTTACATAGATACGGTAAACATATATTAAAATAAAATAATGTTACATTATATTTATTCCTTCAATCTCAATTGTAACATCATTTTTTTTTCTCTTTTAAATCTAAAATGTTATTTTCGTTTTTTTGATATATGAATTTTCATATTTATATTAGAAAGTGCTTTTAAAGATATAATAGTTAAATTAAGTGATAACAAGTTAGTTCATTAATTAGTTAGAGTTTTAGAAATAATTAGTTTTTCAATTATAAAGTTTACTCATATGAAAATTAATTACTAAGAAATAAGGACCTCATCCAAGATAATTATTTTTATTTTTTAGATATATGAATTTATATATTCATATTACAGAGTAATTTTAAGGATACAATAGTCATATTATATTTTTGCATCTTAAAGGTTTTAAATGTTCTCAATATACTAATTAAGAATTATTTAATTTGATTGCACCTTTTTTTTTTCCTAATACATGTGTGATTTTTCCTTAATCTCATATGTGCTTATACATCCACTTTATTGGTCTTTTAGTCTTATCAAAGTAAAAAATCATGCCATAATTTGATTATTGATTTTATAATTTATAAATAATTTTTGCAATGACTATGTTATGTTTAAATAAACATACATTTATTACATCACAATAAACTTAAATTAACCGTGATATAATTTTTTCCATCTAAATATTTATAAGTTATAAGTACTTTTTAGAACACGATAGTCAAAATTAAAATTTAAAAAATTAGTATAATTAGAGTTTTAGAATTAGTTTTCACATATATATATATATATATATATATATATATATATATATATATATATATATATATATATATATATATATATATATATATATATATATATATATATATAACGCTTCCTCATATAGCCCTTATGTAGTTCCTTCAAAATTAAATAAACTTAAAAATAGGGATCACATTCAAAATAATATTTACATACCTTTAGATAATTGACATGTTTAGTATATAGTTTTAAGTCCTTTTAAACTATCAGATTTTTGAATAAGCATTATCATTATTAAAATTTTAATAAATAATAATTGTACAGTCATTTGTTTTTAATGTGGTTCCATCTAAAAAATAACGTTATTTTTTTAATCTTATCAAAAGGATTCTATAAGCTATTATACTCCATTAACAAATCATTACATCAATTACGATAAGCAAATCTCAATTGTAGCATCATTTTTTTTCTCTTTTAAATCTAATTTATTATTTTGTTTTTAAGATATATAATTTTTTATATTTATATTAGAGAATGCTTTTAAGGATACAATAATCAAAATTAAATCCTAATAAGTTAGTTCATTCATCGGTTAGAGTTTTAGAGCATTTCGAATGAGCTTTTCAATTATATAAGACTTAGTAATATATAAATTAACTTATCTATCAAGACAAAAAAACTTCATCCAATATAATATTCTCAATTGTGCTATCATTTTTTTTATCTCTTCTAAATCTACTATATTTCGTTTTTAAGATATATGAGTTTATATATTCATAATAGAGATTGTTTTTAAGGATGCAATAGTTAAAATTAAGTCTTAATAAGTTAGTTCATCAATCAGTTAGAGTTTTAGAATGTTTAAAATTAATTTTTCAATTATATAAGGCTTAGTTCATTATTACAATTTTAGAGAATAATAATTGCACAATCATTTGCTGTTTACGTGGTTCCATTCAAAAAATAATGTCAACTTTTTAATTTTATCATAAAGATTCTAAAAGCTATTATACTATATTAACAAATCATTTCATCGATTACAGTAACGAAATTTATATTTTAAAAAAATAAAAGATTATTACATCATTTGTATTGTTTCAATTTCTATTGTAGCGTTATTTTTTCTCTCTTCTAAATCTAGTATGTTATTTTCATTTTAAGATATATGATTTTTTATATTTATATTAGAGAATGATTTTAAGGATATAATAGTTAAAATTAAATCCTAATAAGTTAGTTCATTCTTCAGTTATATTATTCCGGGGGGCTCCGTTCGTAGTGCTTCTGCATGAGGACCCCTCGCAGCGGGATGGGCTCGTTATCACAAAGCCATCGTCGTCTTCATTCCGGGGGCTCTGTTTGTAGTGCTCCGCCACGAGGACCCTTTGCAGTAGGATAGACTATTCATTCGGGACACTATCTCCGTCAGGGTGTCTTCATGACTGGCCTACTTGCTCTGGTACTGGGGACTTGCATTGGCACCCCTATTGACTATGACTCCCGGGTCACTTCGAGACGGGAGCAGGTCTTCGGAGGGCATCGCGCCTAGTTTGCCTGGCAGTTGGGTGTCGGGTCTTCCCCACTACTGTCAGGCTTGTGGGACTGTGCAAGGGCTTAGACTAGTGGCTAGATCAAGGGGATTCTCTAGCCACACTAACACTGTGGGAGTCAGTCTTTTCAGACAGACATAGCGACGCTGTGCGGGGCAGGCCGAGTGAATATGCGATTCGACAATCCGTGGAGCACCGGTAACTGTGGACCCCTCGGTGATGTGTCACTCCCGGGGAGTGCCATGTGTCGTATAATGATATCACATCTCAACCTCTGTAAAACAGAGGTCTTGAGAATTCATTTGGGAGGCTTGGACATTTTTCTGACAGTTGGACATTCTCAAACTTCTCACTTTCTCACTCTAGAATCCTAGAGAGAGAAACACACCGGACATTGACTCTGGACTTAAGCATGGGACTGCGACTGTCGTCGTGTATTCACCCTGCGCTATCGCCCTCGCAGCACTGCCACCCTCACGCTCTGTTTGAGAAGTCCTTGGTCTCTGCCCTTGTTCCGCCCTTGCTGTGTCTCACATTAATATACTTGGCATCTGACTCGGATTGTATTCCTTATAGTACCTCCACGTCGACTGTGAACCCACTTTCCTTGGCATCAGTGAGTAAGAGGGAGAAGAGCACTGATAGAGAGGTCAAAAACAGTGCGGCCGTCAAATCCACCACCTCCACTGCTCTATTGCTGTACCCAGCTTGACCACTGCCCTACCTCGACCGTCGTACACACCAATACCACCGACGATGGTGGAATCTGCAGCTCCATCTCTCTATCTATGGAGGAGGGAGACAGTAGAGGCAGTGGTGGAGGCGGTGTGGAGGAAGGAGATAGTTGAGAGTGGAAGAGAGGGAGATAGGCATAGTAAAAAGAGAGAGATGCCGACATTTCTTTGGTATAGGTGTTGGTGCTTGATATGACTGTCGTGGTGGTGGTGGTGGGTTGTAGTGGTGAGAAGGCGCGATGTGTGATGGTGGGTATGTGGTGGTGGTGGTGGTGATGGGTTGTAGTGGCGAGAAGGCGCGATGTGTGATGGTGGGTATGTGGTGGTGGAGATGGCTGAAGCACCACGCTGCTATCTCCTTCACTACTACTTTACCCTAGGGACTTTTTAGGCCGCAAAAAAAGAAAAGGGACTTGGGGAGGTTAAAAGTTGAAACTTAAGGGGGGATAGAAAGAATTGCTCATTTTTTTTAAAGAGTGATCTTCTTAATTTACTCCTATAATTTTGTCATTTAAAATTGTTTTGACGCCTTTTATCTTTAAAAAAAAAAATAGACCAAAGGATTAAGAACTTATTGTGCACAGAAAAAGAAAAAAAATAAACATGAGATATTAGGTAAAATCTACATGGCATAGAAAAAAATTACTCCATAGGCATTTAAACTTTTAATGACATCCTCCGAGTAAATAAAGTTCCAAAAATGTCATCCATGACTGCTTCACCGTCCTCGCAACTGGGAAAAAAAGAATGGTAAGACACCAAAACGTGCGTTCGCATGAGTTGACCAGAAGCCTTTGCATGTTTGTGATGTTGTAACTACTGACACCCACCCACACACACACACACACAGATATGGTGATAGTCTTCCTTCCTTTGTTGTCTATCTACTTCTCCGGAAACGCCACCCACGCGGCTACCTCGGGCCCACCTACCCCCCCACCCCATACCCCAACCTCTTGACTCAACCCAGTTGAGAAAGATTTCTCTCTCTACCAACTTCCAACTGATCTCTCTCTCTCTCTCTCTCTATATATATATATATATATATACACACACACACACACACAGATGTTCATGTGCATTTTGGTCAATCAGTGAGAGTCCCTCTTCGTCTCTCTCCTTGCAGCCATGGCCCCAAGCAAGTTTGACTCTAATGTATGAATTCCCCCCCTACATCTCTTTTTATATGTAATCTTGTTCAGTTTCTTGATTCTTTGTGCACTTGATAATGCCTATAATCTCTAGGCTGATCACTATTTCTTGTATTAGGGCTTTAATTAGCTCTTTTTATGTAGTCGCGTATTGTTCATAGCTTCTTCATGGCTGTGAATGCTTTGGGTTTTGTGTTAGCTGACAATCTGTACTAGGCGATCTTTATGCATCTACATATAAAGTACCCGCAGCGGTGACCCCAGAGTTGATGATAAATGAAACTTATAGCAAAAATGCCAATGTAATGTACGGTATTTCTGTGTGGAGAAAAATAGGATATTACTCCCTCATGTTTGCGTGATTTGACTTTTTGCAGGCTATAATTGGAACATCTAAAAATTAAACTAAACCAGGATAGATATTACAGACAAAATGTGCGTTGGCCCAAAAGTTGATGATAATGGAACTCGTGGTATAAAACATGTCGACATTTCTATGTAGAGAAGATTGGGGTATTACTCCCACTGTTTCGTTCTGTTTGCCCCATGTGATTTTTGGGGAACTTTTAGGATGTCATTCGAACATGTAAATGTTGAATTAAACTCCGATTGAGATTACGAATCGAATACAATGCTTGACAAGTCGGTGCTTGCATGTTCAACCTAGTCTTGGAATTTGGAGATAGTCAAAAGGGGTAAGATCATGGAAAAGAGGGAGCAAAAGGAGGAGTGCAACAGGAATTAGAAAAGTTTACATACGGTAATATTGTGTTTTGAACTTCTATTTAAAGATTCTTTAGTGGAGTTGAGATGAAAGTACTATGGTGAAAATAGCTGGAATGAATCAGTCTCCAGTCTCCTATCATTAAAAAATCATTTGGTGGGAATCAAGGAGCAGTTGCTGTAGCCAATAAAAGCAGCAGCATTCTTTAGAGATTTGAACAAACTAGGAGACAGAATTGTGGGTAATTAAATTTACGTAAAATTCCATGAAGGGGAAAAGTTGCACAAATTAGTGAGGCAAGTTAATACTGTTAAGGAAACGGTTTAATAGGAATCACAACGTCCGATCTGTGAGGGTGCTATGGCCTTGTGTATGTATCTATTCTTACTAGTAGAAATTTCTTTAGCTGTTAATTAAGATAGAACTAGTGGTTATTGTGAGCTGGATTACAATACGTTGAACTCAAACTCCAAAGGTTTTCATCTCATTGTAAATCTTAAACTAATTTAGATTAAGAACAAAGGAAACTTTTGTGGGTCGATCCAAGATTTATGATATTGTTGGTTTTGTTGTATTCCACGGATGGTATTTATCATTCTTTATGGTAAATCGTGATGCACACTGAACGCGCTTGGCGACTGACTTGAATTTGATAGGCTATGAAAGGACACAATCATATATGTAGATGAGGTCTTATTTCATTGCTTTTTACGCAACTTCTTTTGACATGATTGCTAGAAGGAAGCACAATATGAAGGATACGAGTTGTTAGCAATCCCCTTTTGCCATATCCTGCTCAAGCAGCCGCCCACCCTGTAATAAGAGGCACCCCAAGTCTGACATGCCCTTTTTCACATTAATTCGTAAAATTCATTTCTTACTCATTTCTGTAATCTTAATCCAGCTTTTTCCTTTGGGTTGTTCCACATCACAATACCTATGTTCCAAAAATCTTCCCTAGTGGTTCCTGTTCTTCGGAAATGCAGCTTGTTTCAGGGCTGTTCTTGAACCAAAGAAAGCAGCTCTTGCCAAGTGAGCCTACCTGGTCAAACCAGGTCTAAAAGTAATGAAAAGCTTAGACATATTTGAATTCATACCCTATCAACAGCGATTGGGTTCTCTACTACAAGATATACTCAACGAAAGACTACTATTACTATGCAATGATCTACTGGGCAAAGTTGTTGGTGAAGTTCCGCTCAGTTCTATAAGGATTACAGAACCAAGAAAATCTTAGTTGCATCGCATTTCACGACTCTTCTTTTTTCCAACTTTTCTCTTTCATTGCATTTTACGACCCTTCCTTTTTCCTACCACTCTCTCTTGCTGAAGAACCTATAGATACCATGACTGAAGTTATGCCCAAGCAGCCAAATCAGGTGTCGAGCAGATTGTCATGATACAAGCACCCTCAGAATTGGACCCCAATCAGGTCAAGCGCAAGTTAGCATTATACTTCATGTGGTTCGGATACATCCCCATCCTTACTGGATTTCCTTGAAACTCCCAACCCCAACCCCAGTCCCAACCTGATTGGTGGCCCCAAAAATCATCCATTTGGGTGGATCCCCAACTTGGAAACTCACTTTCCCGTTCTTAGTTCCTGTTCTTCAGGAATGCTTTACTATTTTGTCCTATATCTATCAGGGTGGTTCTAGTCTGACTGCCTCTTGTTAACAGGGAAATGCCAGTGTTTCACCTCAGGAGATTGGGCTTGTTGATTCACTTTCTGTTTTGAACTCTGAGAAGGCAGTGCAGGAACTAACTGAACAGCCTCTCGTTCAAGGAATTGATGATCATCTTGTAGAGTTCTCAGAGGCTATGAGAAGTATGGATAGATTTTAATTATTGCAGTTGTTCATATTCTAGTTGGAACCATATATGCTGTAATGAGAATCTGGTTTGCAATGTGTTGATGTATTTACCGTCCAACTCTTTTTTAGCTGTTGCAAAGGCATTAAGACAAGTTTCCGAAGGGAAGGCTTCTGCTCAAGCTGAGGCTGCTGAATGGAAGCGTAAATATGAACTGGAGAGGGCTAGGAATCTGCAGTTGGAGCACAAAGGTTCTAAAGATCAAACATCTAATGATCAGACTGTACGCGTTTCTTATATAGTTGTATCTATAGATGCTGCATAAGAACGTAATATGCTATTATAATCTTCTCCGTGTAGTTCTAGTCAACTTAATTATTACTTATTGATATGCATGTCGATTTTATGTACCAAAAACAAAAAACTGAACAAACCATAATTTTGGATTGGAATTACTTAGTTTTGCATTTATGCAGTCATTTCCTTCTGTTCCAAGAAGAAAAGTCATTTCCTTCTGTTCAGTTGTATCTTTACCTCACAAACCTCTACTTTCGTTTTGTTTTAATTATTTATCCTCATGACAACTTTAAATTACCCAAATATCTTATTTTGTTGGCCATGGTGGGACGGTTAATGGTCAAACTTCATTGCAGACTCAGACCATCTTAGCTCTTGTATTCTGAAACTATGCTAAGCTTCTCACTAGGTTGTTTACTCAGTGCTCCTTTCTTGCCATGTATCCATCTCAGCATTCTCATTGTTCTCTACTCATGCCATCCATTGAATCCATTCGTTTCAACATCTTCAATTAGGTGTGCTCATTTGTTGGCCCTAGGTATGCCTGTAAGTTCTTTCTTTAAATCCTTTAGCTGCCTTAAGTTCATCCTTTGTTTAATGTGCTATATTCTAGCGTTTAGAAGCATCTAGCAGCCACGTCTTCGCGATTTCTCTTCTCCAATAACATCTGTTTAGAAGTGCGAGCATGTCTAAGGCAAAAAAAAAAAAAAATTTTCTCTTTTGCCTTGCTCTCCTCCCTTGTTTTTGACATGGTCCCCCTCCTACAAACACGGGAGCAAGAAGTAAGTTCTTCCTAAGCAATGCTTTTCATGATTTGTTACTCAAGCACATTTTCGTGCTTTTAACTTCCATGCTCTCTCTTCTAACTAAAGTATGTGGTGTGGTTAAGATGGAGCAGTAATTAGTATGATAGGAGCTAACTTTACGGCCTTTGAATTTCCAAACACGGCAGGACTTCACATTGATCAGCTTTAAGCACTTACCTAGTTATTGTTATTTTAAGTTCAAGATGAATTTATTGATTATTTCAGGATGAAGTATGTTGGTGTATGCTTTTGTAAAAATGTGGTTTGTGGCTTTTCCATTTTTGGTTTATACATGACATGAATCTGTTCGTATAAAATTGGACGGGACTCTTTCATTCAGTTTTCTTCCGATGGGAAGTCGCTGGCATTGAACTTCCGGGAAATTCAGTTTGATTCTTCGGATAAAACATCATTATAGATATAAAAAATTGGACTGTTATGAATACCTAATTGGCATGACTACTGAAGTATCATGCTTCCGTATATCTCAAATAAAGTGAGTCTTGTCTAGTAGTTCTTATTGGATTTTGTTGGTTCTTTCTTGTACCATGCTATTGTGTTTCCTTTAATACGTTAGCAAGTTTCAACAATTTAAACCGGTATTCAGTACCTTAATTTTTTTTCCCTTGGATGCATAGTCCTGTCGTCCGGAGAGCATAATGATGAGAGGGCTGAAAACTTGGCTGATCAACCGTTATTGTGTGATGCTGGTGAGCAATCTGAAAGGTGTTGTGGGAAGAATGGTATTTGCTCTCACGAGGTTCTTCGGGATGGGGAACCTGACTTCGATTCCAATGCAATTCAAAGTAAATTAATGAGGAAGGTAATTCTCTTCGGTTTCCCAAAATTAGAAAGTTACCATTGCATGCGCGCTTATTTCCTTTTCATATGGAGTATTAACAGTCACCTTGCAACTGTTGGGACGGACAGACCTTTCTTGAGCTATAGCTAATCTGTTGAGTACCTCGGTAACTTTTTTGTTGTTTTTTCTGGTGCTTTTGACGTGAGGCTACTTCTATTTTCCTCTTAGACAATTTTCCTGAAACTAGTAAGTTCAATGTGCTTTGGACATGGAATAGTGATTCGAGAACATGAACTCTGGTTTAGCTAATCTAAAACTTCTATTTTGTTTTCATTATTTTAGGTGTGAACCATCTCTCAGCTAATTAACATGAGGGAAAGTACTTGTTATATAATCTTTCATAGGAAACTAAGAGTTTTGAATGTTTAATCGATCCACGATAAAATTTTATGTCGTGTGCTTGCGCACTTATAGGTTTTGGTGCAACTTTTAATAATAATATTCTGCTTTCAACACCAATAATTATCATTCACATAGAATTTCAATTCAACTGATATCTACTTCCACCTCAGAATATATTCCTGCTTTATTCTTAATATTAGTATACAAACTTGTTCTGTGCGAGTTCTTAAATTTATGAAATACAACATCCTTCATCCTTAAATTCTCACCATTTGTAAGTGCTTGGCTTGGAAACCCCTTGACTGCACCAAGGAAGATACTGTGCTCGTAGACATGAAATTGATCACTAACATGTTCAACTCTATTGGTGCTGGAGTTACATAGGTAATAAAACCAACATTGGTTTTTATAAATTGGACCTCTGAACATTATTTTAAGGCTGTCTTCTTCCTGTATAAGATTGAATTACTTTATCTTTCTAGGAGAATAAACGAAAGGTGCATCAATGCATACCAATCCACGTCTCGAGTTCCTAATTTTGACACCTCTGACCTTTTTCACTCTTACCAATACTTGGTGAAATAGGTTCTTCTAGAATTACTCTTAAACATCAAGATTCCTACGCGCGCACACCCGGCATGATGCCTCTTTGGCTCAGGGATGACGAACAAGGGGAGGAGAAGGTGATCTTTTAGGTTCCAGCATGGGAAGGTCTCACCTTAAATTGACGATTATAGAATTAGATCGATAACACGAGTCTTCGATGTTGAGTTCCTCGCTTGTTCTTATATGAGAAGCAGAGCTTGTTGTAGACTCCTGTCAGTTTCCTAATTAGAGTATCACCTACAATTCATGCAAGACAAGAACTCTTTTACACACGCAATACTAAGCCAAAGTGAACATTAGAGAGAGAAAACTTTTTCGGTTGTTTGGATTCCTTTGGTGGTGGCTACAACCTCATCAACTTGTAGGCTTTCCATGATATTAACAATCAGTTATCCTGAACAAATTTAGGATAGCCTCACTATTCCTCGTATAATTGGCATACTAATTATATAGGCACACTTAAGCCATTTTCTCAATCTCCTCGTCATGTTACTCACGTCATCCTAACAACGATAGTCATTGGGTAGGCACACGTTAACCCTTTTCTCAATCGTCTTCTCAATCTTTGTTGATGTCATCCAGAGAGCAACATTTGTTTGATAGGCACATGTTATCCCTTTTCTCAATCTTCTTTTCCGATCTTTGTTGATGCCATCCTAAGAGCAACATTTCTTTGATATGCACATTTCTGTCTTTTTTCTCAATTTGTTCTTCCTTCGCCCTGCTTTAATATCTTATAACCAATGCAATAGGAAGAGATGATTATCCGTGCATATCAATATTGCAATATAAGCACAATCACCGTCATACAAAATGTTAAGCAAGTATGACACACTCAATCTCTTTCCCCAGAATATCTAGGATAAAAGCCTTTTGAAGCTTGTGATCGAGGTGAAAAAAGTTACCAACGGCACTTCTACATGGGATTGCAAAATTCAGAACCTACATTGCTAAAGTCACATTGGTGTGTCCAGAACCTAAATGTAGCAGATCAATGTTCAGGTTTTCTACTGTTGTCCGATATCCTATGTAAACATGGACTTGGTACGAGTCAGATACGTGTATAAGTATCGGATTTGTCTATTTTTCAAAATCCAAGACACAGGGATACGGCAAAATATTCCTATCTATTCTATTTTCTTAGTTACGCTTATCGTCTTAATATAAATCTGAGATCATCTCTCTGCAATAATGAACTTTAAGAAACACTAAAACATAGTATTTCCTAGTGGCATGTCCTATGGGATGTGTTGGAAACATATCCTATACGGCTATACCCATGTCCAAGTTGCATTTTAAAGAGTCCATGTAGCATAGCCGACATCAGGGCAGTTAGCAACAAATATTCTTTTTGTATTTTTGGGGTTTGAGGGTTGGGCGGTGATTGAATAGGTCATGGATACATAATTATGACCAGAAGACATAATGATTCAGATCAGAAGTAATCTAAACAAGCATTGCTATCTCCATATATGTTTAAATAGGTTCATTGGTGTTGCTAATACTAAACTAGTTAATCTGCTGATAGGTTTTGGATATATGAACAAAGATTCTTTTTAAGCTAGTTCTAGCTATTGCCTTATTGATTTGATAAGTTAATAGGTATTGTTATTACCATTTTAGTCGGATTTGCTAATAGTTTTTGAGTACATAAATGATAGAGAAAAGGAGTCTTAATAACATGGTTGATGGTTATATAAGCATTGATCTTTATTAGATCTAAGCTTGTTAAGGACATGTTTTTGGTATTCGCTTATTAGGAAGGTAGATTCCTGCTACTGTGTCGTTAAGTTTCTGGAGTTGATTAAGTTGAACTTGCAAGTTATATTAAGAAAATTATTCTCGAAAAATTTGCTAATAAGACTCGATCAAATTCAAAACTCACTACAATCCCAGGGTGACTTGGTTTTATACAAGTTGGTACCAGTTGTTAATGTGTAAAAAATTCTCTATATGAAAAAAGAAAAAAGATAGAAAGTTGTGACAAAAATATTCAACTTAGCTTAGGTATAAAGAATTCCATATTTGCCTAGTTTTTTTCTTATCAATTTTGGTGGAGAAGATAAATATCTAAGGTTAGTTGACTTAATATCTTGTTATTGGGATGTTTACTTTATTTAAAGTAAAAAAGACCTTTACTTTTAACAAATTCTAATTCAAAAAGGGTATTTCAAGGTAAGAGGCTTAACGTGTATTAAAAGTCAAAAACACCCTTGACATTATAAACTTTAACACTCAATAAGCATATTTCAAGATAAAATGCTTATTATTGTAAAAGTCGAAAACACCCTCAACATAAGACAAACTCTTCATTTGAAGAAGAGTATCTAAAGGATAGAAAAGTTAAGCCACTTAACCCCATCCATGCTTTTAGATTTTGCAATCTAATTCTGATACATATATCAATTATCCCTGTTGTGAAATAAGTAAACATTCACGTAACTGATTTCGATACACCCGTCTCTTACCCTGTGGCAGGCATCATTTAAACTATCCTGGTGTTGCAAAGGTGAAAAAAGTGATCAGCATAAACATGACATTGTATCCTTCGAGAAGGGAAACATAACAACTGCTGAGCGCAGCAGTAAACAGGTATTACTGATGTTGTCACATACCTTTAGTTATGTGGCTAGATTTATCTTTACTTTTGCTTGTCCTTTTACTACTTGACTATTTCTTAGAACAAACTTTATTTTGTCCCAACTGATTTATCGCATTATGCGGTGTCTGGTTAAACGCTCATTTGCCTTGTTTTTTTTTACAGATTTCCTTGAAGTGGGAATCTGCACCACAGACTGTGCTTATTTTGACCAAACCAAATTCAGCTTCTGTGCGAATTCTGTGTGCAGACATGGTCAGGTAGGATTTGCGGACATCCTTACTTGTCCTTTACTATTTCTGCAAAAGGAAGGTTTTGTCCACGAGTTACTATCAAGATTATGCTATAGCTGAACTTGTCAGTTTTCGAAAACATCATACTTGTGGTGTGTTAAGGGGACATCACGACTCTCTTGCGACATTTTATGCACTGTTTCATTGATTCACATGTTATGAGTTGCAAATCTCAAACTAATGTACTGCTATGTGGCAAAATATATGCCGCTGTACTTTCTTTTTGAGGTTTGACACATTTCGATACATGCATATATATATATATGTGTGTATCTTCTTCCTTAAAACGTAGAGAATGACCTTTAGCATCCGGAATACCGGCACCCCTACATGGTATTGTTGTTCAACACGTCTCAAGTTCATAATTTCATAAATTAAAGTCCATTCTATTCTATGTTGGCATTGCCCTGTTTCATTCTGCTATCTGCTATATGGTCTGAAAGCTTGTCAACAGTTAGTTCACTGCTTCCTTACTTTTATGGTTCTTTGTTTTTCGGTATCGATTCTGTGAAAATATAATAGATGGGCATTTGGAATAGTAGTTCTATAAGCCATTTCTCTTAGTTCCTTGTGATCACATCTTCGTTCTCAAGTTTTATGAAGGCACTGTTTTTTACTTTCTACTTTTAAGAAAAGCAAGTCTTCTTACTTGATCACAGGGGAGACAGTTGTCTGCCAGCATACCCTTACTCGACAATGTTTACTTTAGTTTTCTTTTACCAAGTCCCTCTTCACTCTCCGCTTTCCACTCCAGACATTTGTGGAGGAAAGAAACTCCATTCATCCCCAAGTGCAAACGAGTTGTATTCTTTGTGCTTGTTGAAGAATTGATGATATTCTGTGTAGTCTCTCGCAAGGATTAAAATGTACTCTTTCCAAACAGATTTTGCATTCGAAAAAGCTACTCGCTGAAGTGACCTCATATACTTCTATCTACAGCTTCGACGTGAATGCCCCTCATAAATATAGTTGGCCCTTCTTTCTAGAGGATTTGGTCTAACTTTATCTATCCCTTTTCTGTCAGTTCATACCACAGCTCTTTTGGCTAAATGTCTGTTTTTTTGAATAACGTACAAACTGGTTTTATAATTTGACATTGGGATGTTCAAAATTTTGTCATTTGAAGGCTTTCATGTTGAAACTTTATGTATGGAACCCTTTGACCATCCAGTCATTCAAGTTAAGGCCATAAATATTGGCATTTAATGTTAACTTTTTGTTATAAAAGTTTAATTGTGTTTCCGCGTAAATGAAGAATTTATGCTCACTTGGCAAGCGCATCTGTGTTACAATATGTACATTCCTATTTAGGTCGTCCTTTCTTTTTCTAACGTTGGTTGAAATGGTTAAAGTTGAAATTTCTTTTCATTTCCATACCTCTTAGGCCAGATCAGCTGAATCTGGGGTCAGGTCTGAGTAGATGGCTTATTCCTTTCTTTTATTCTCAGATGGCTGAAAGAGCAGCGAAGGCTAAACATTTATGTTGAACCACGTGTGAAACTTGAACTTCTAACGGAGTCGTCATACTACAGTTTTGTTAAAACCTGGCAAAGCGGTGAGTTTCAAGAATATTATGTTTATTTCAGGATAATGTAAACAACTTTTCAAGTCCTATCTTATTCATTGGTTGGCTGAGTTAATATATTATGTTACCAAACTTTGCATATGAACCTCGATATATATCGCGATGAATGTACGCATATCATTGTCAACATAGTGTAAACTTACACAATGTTGTTTCCCTTGTAATTCAATGTCAATGGAGTGCCAACTATGGGCCTTCACGAGAATAACTATGATATAATTGAAGGTTCATAGAGGGAAACCCGATACGGAAGCGTTGCACGGTTCTGAAAACTTGCAATTGAAAAAGTATTGCATCCAAAAGGCAAATGTTTCTATATCAATGCTTTCCTAAGATCTATCAAGTTGAAAAAGAGGCAATAACAGTTTCTAAAATGAAATCATAACCTCTACCTGCTTGTAATGTCAACCATACATCACAATCAAGAAAGAGAGAGGACAAAGTCCCAAATTATAGCTGTACCTGTAGTTAGTTCTGATATACTTTGACTAGTGAAGATGGAGGTGGTGTAGCTTCTTATAGATAGAGGCCTTACTGTTGAACTAATAATTTACCAGATCTTTTACAGCTAAATTCTAGTGGCCAATTTGACCTCAGTGTTATGTTTCATTGATATTCACTGTTTATACCCTTAGAATTTGATATGCTTAAATGAGTTTGAAATTTCTAATCCCATATAGCTATTTCGCGCTTCCTGCTTAGATGTTTGACTGCCTAATAGCCAGCAAGGATAACACGTGCGTCACTAGTGAGCTGACTGGTAGACGTGGTAGTGGTTGACCACATGTGAAGTATGCCTCAGGTTACGGGTCTTTCAAAACGTTAAGTTAGTACATGGTTTAATCACAAAGGCAGACTGGTTTGCTCATATTATGCATATGCCATTTCTCAGGGCGAGCCTCGCTGCAAAGTAGGGTTGCTCCATTGCGACATAGCTCGAAAGTGGAAAATTTTCATAGATAAAGTGAAGTACTAAGCCTTGTGCACTTTCTGCCCTTTGTCTTAGTTTATTTCGTGTTTTTTAGTTTTGTTCTGTAAGATATCCTCTCATCAAATATTATATCCACCAAATTCGACAACCATTTATTAAGTCTTCCACTTCTATCGATGATTCAACTGTGCAAGAGAGTTGCTGGACTTTAATATCTTAACTGGTTGTTGCTCTGCAGACAAGGAAATACTGCTTCTGCACATGAAAGTTGACCTCATAGTGACTCTTGGTGGTGATGGAACAGTCCTTTGGGTATGTCGATCCAACTTAACTGTTACTGAATTTAAGTGACCTGAGAATGGCTATAAAATGTAATTAGCAGGTCTTTTAGTGGAATAACGTATAATTGCCTCACATTCACTCTATATTGTGTTTAATCAGCCACCCGGCCAATCCAGAAAAAGAATGAAAATAACCCACAAAGAAGAGAAGCACATGTTCTAAAGAAATTCACTTTTTTAGGTTCAGTCTTCGCCATCCCTTCGTCTCCCCTCCCCCCACCTTAATAGAAGGAAAACTTCATGGACGACACACTATCTGGTAGCACCTTCTTTGCAGTTAACTTGGTTATCGATAATATTCTGCTTCCTCATTTGCAGGCAGCATCAATGTTCAAAGGGCCAGTTCCACCTATTGTCCCATTTTCTCTGGGTTCTCTGGGCTTCATGACCCCATTCCGTATCCATAATCTTTCTTACTGGTTATCTAATTTTCATAACTTTTCTTCTGACATTCAACCCTGGAGCTGCTTTTTTCTTTGGTTTGCTTTTGGCAATGTGCTGAAGAGGTCTCTGCTCGAAGTGTTTATTTCTTTGTTATTAAACAGCTAGCCTAATGGTTATACCAGTACCCTATCGACAGGTTAGTTTCCGTTTGTACAGAATTTTTCAGTCCAGGTTTTCTTCTTTAACATCGATCAGATAGCGAGCATTATAGAGAGTGTCTGGATGCAATCTTTCGTGGTCCCCTTAGTATCACATTAAGACACCGGTTGCAGTGTCATGTGATTCGAGAAGCAGCTAAAAATGAATTTGAGACTGAAGGACCTATACTTGTACTAAATGAGGTTACAATTGATCGGGGAATTTCATCATTTCTCACAAATCTGGAATGCTATTGTGACAACTCGTTTGTCACCTGTGTACAAGGAGATGGTTTGATCTTATCGACGACATCTGGAAGCACTGCATATTCCTTGGCAGCTGGGGGATCAATGGTCCATCCACAGGTATGTCTTGCATGACATAGAGCTGCAACTTTGTATAAGTTATTCATTCTGCTTCCAATACAATAACCTTTAGCATAGTATCAGAAATGCATACGAATATTAAAATTGCAAAATGTTTATGTAGACTGAAGGCTGGGTATGCCCACGAGCCGTGCAACAGGTTGGAGTACAGATAAGCCTGCCCATCGAATACGTTCTTTGTAGTAGTCTAGTATTTCAGTTCATTCTTTCCTAAAGGGTGCATTATGATTAGGCTTGCGATTGGGTGGCTGGATGGGTTCAGCCTTGAACGGATTATCAATGGGGGGATTACTAATGTGTTGGGCCAAACGTTAAGCCATTAGGTCTTGAGGTTTTCTTGGATTTTTTTGGATTGTGGGGGTGGGGGTAACCAGCCATCCAGTGCCTTTAAGGCAGGGGGGATCTAGAAAGTTAACTCGTGGAGGGCCAAAAAGGCATTAAAAAAAAATTGATGACTAACATTAAAGAATTAAGAAAGTTCAACTTCGCATAAAACATTAAAAATAAAAAAATATTAAAATTAGAAATACTTCATTAAGGTTTCACAAAACAAGAAAACATAAGAAAAGTAACTTTATACGTCGATGGTCAAAGTGGAACTCGGCGTTCTTTTTAGTCACGAAAGTCGTCAGTGATCGAGTTTATAGTAAATTTCTCCACAATATCTTTCTCAGTGTGCACAATTCTAGTATTCGTGAGAAAACATCATCCATCTTATATCGGAGTTGAGTTTTGACCATCTTCACAGTAAAAAATGCTCGTTCAGTATAGTGATTTAAATGCAGAATAAATTGCTCATTTGACTACTAATTATTTAATTTTACTATTCATAGTGATTTATTTAACTTGGTAAGTTTAGTAAACAATGAATTACTAATCTTACATGAAAGAAGCTTAACTCTTACGGTATAGATGTATTACTAATGTGATATTAATTGTATGAGTACAATAGTCACGTATTAGTTAACATATTATAAGAATTTAAACTAAAAAAACGAACTAACCTTGATTGATTCACGTCATCTGGAGAATTGGAATTTGGAATTTGGAACTTGGGAGAATGAAGATGGAGCAAAAGCATGAGAAGAAGACTATGACGGTCGGTGACACACAACAAAAGGAAACCCTAACTAATTAATGTTATGATATAGTAGCATTTTCATAAATATGTTATATAAGGATAACTATTATTTCAAGAACTAAAAAAATTTCCCAAAAGTTTGGGTGGTGCTATGGCCCCCATTGGTCATGAGTAAGTTCCGCCCCTGCTTTAAGGGCTTATGCATAAAAGCCAAATACTAAGGCAACACCACAATATTTCTAAACTCTTGACTTACTTTAAATTTTCCCTCTTATTCAGCCCTGTTCTTACTATTGCTGCTGGACTCTAAAGTGCTTCTCCATAACTCAAATTTTGCATAAACCCCAATTTTAGATTTGCCAGTTAAAGCTGTAACAGCTGCTGATTTTGCCCTTAATATTCTTGGGAATTTCCTTCAGTGTTATAGATAAGAGCTCATAGCCGATTACTGGTTAAGTTCTAATGGAATAATAATACGCTGGTCGATCAGTACTCTCCCATTATACGCGAGCTCAATCTCATCAATACAGTGGCAGGCGCAGGGTCTATTTGCCAACATAAGGGAATGTTCATTGAAGTAATGGTCTCAATGAAATACGCGTATTATTGGTGAGTGGAATAACCGAGTGTCGAAGTCATTAAAATGTGGTGCAATGTGTGACGACATGCATCCGAAAACATCGTCTCTTGAGTTGCCGTCTAATTTTTGGAGTTAATTCCGATAATCAACAAAGAAAACAAGAAAACTCTAAAATCAACTCTAGATCACCAATATTGGCTAATCTAGTTTGTCTAACCCCGGATTCGGATTAGGGCACTAATTTATATGACGAGAAGGTGTTAGACATCTCATCATACTCTAAATAGGCCTCTACTTGTTTTTTTTTTTTCTTTCCTTTTTGTCTTGATTTGATGATTGTTTCCTGAAATAAGTACAAATGATTAATAATTTGAATGAACTCAACGTCTGCGATGAGTGGCCCACAGACCCGATCGGATTGATCGAGATCACAACCTTGTAGTTCCAAACTTAGGGAGGGGACCTAACTCTGTCTGTGTTCTATGAAAATAGTTTTATAACCATAGTCGAAGATATGAGATATGAACAAAATTGTTTAGTCCATGTACCAGAATTTGATCATGTGTGGGGATTCACTAAAAAAATTAGAAGAGTTTTTACCTTTCGATCTGGATTGCTGGTCTTGGTTCATCCACGATGCAAGAAGCTTGAGTAGATGAGTATAGGTATGCGTATGGGAGAGGGGATCACATTGTGTTTATCCTCTCGTGAAAAGCCTCACAGAATATTAGCAGCCTCTGGGGAATTTTTCTCTATGTTTAGGGGGAGCCTCAAGGCTGTATATGTCGAGCCCTAGGGCTGCAGAAAAGTTCCATAAAAAGATTAGTAATGTATGCAATCCTAGTCGCCACCAAAAAGAAATAAAAAATTAAAAGACTGAGATACCCCTCTACCGGCCAGTTTATTTTGACCACCGAGGTGTACGGACCGGTATAGATGTTTACCGGCCGGTATACTTTTCCTTACGCATTTACTTTAAAGCCTTTATTATACGAGGAAAAGCTAATCTGATGTACAAATGCACGTGCATTAAATAAAAACGGGTTTACAATCCAATCTGAGGTAAACCAAATTCACTAGACTCTAGCCTGGGTTAAGCCCAACATGAATAGACTGACTGGACTAGACTGAAACATAAAATAAAGCTTATAAAAATAAACTAATTGAACTGGATCAAATTGGACTGGACTGGACTGGATCCAACCGGATTGGTCTGGACAAAGATAAAGTGAAGTCTACAAAAATGGTATCATCTACACGATTCTTTGAAAATCAGAGTCGACTGGCCACCATCAACCAATTTGGTTTCTGGTCTGGGTATATCCGATATCTTCCCAAAGCCGTTGGAACCCACTTAGATAGTATGACTAATGGTGAGCTTACTCGGTCTAACTGATTGAACAGTTTGGTCCAATTTTTTGTTTTCTTAGTGACCGATGGAAGTTTCTCTGTGTGTGTGTGTGTGTGTGTGTGTGTCTTGCAGTAAATGTTACCTTTACCTCTTTCCCCACTCCCCCAATTATATGCATGCACAGAACTTCTCTTTTTTTCAACAGATTCTCTATTTTAAAGAGTTTATTTGAGTATTTAAGATTAGAAATTAGTACAAAAATACCATCCAAGCCAGTGTCGATAATTTGAAAGTAACTTTATTCGCTGAAGTACTAATGCTCAGATATAACTCTTATTTTATATGTAATTATCACGTCATGAAACTTGACTGTGACCCAAATGGTGAATCATTGACTCGTGATTGGTGTTTGTTGAGCGGCTCAGCTTTTAAAGCATTGCCTTGAACAAACTAAAGACATGGCATGCTGTAGAAGAAGACATTTGTGTCTTATTTCGGGGGTTAGCATCTTTTCTCTAATGGCCTTGTGCAGCTCAGATTTGGAAGGAGTGCTTGGCTGGGAACATGCTGGGGGGGGGGGGGGGGGGGGGGCTGGCGAATGAGTGGTTCAATTTTATTCCTTATTTAACGACTATAAAACTATGGTTCTACTGTCAGTTTGTGTTCACCAACTCCAGCTGCTGCGTTGTGTTCTACATGTGGAGTAAGAAATTGGAGAATATACCAACATGAGTAGATATCCATTATCAACTCTATATGCGACTGAAGTAATGGTCACGATAAGAGTTTAGTGGGGATTCCCTGATAGCTTGCTCCGAATTATTGGCTACATAAGATTTTGTAGATTTGTTAGGCAGGGGTTCTGTTTGCTAGTTTTGTCGATGGTTGATAAAGTTCAGGCATTCACCAAATTAGAAGATTGAAAAATTAGAACATGGCATGGGGGTATACTGAAACTCATGCTTGTCAAACAGAAGTTGAGTTGTAAATATAGTGGTCAACTGGTCTGTTGACATATCCACTAAACTGTCAACATTAGATAAAATTAGTGAAACGCTTGAAAATGATGTTAAATTTTACGTCGAATGGACTATATTCTTAGACTAGGCTGAGTGAGGACCACAACAGGCTGCTAGTACCTCGCAATAGCAACGGCCATGGGTTGGTATCATTATCCTTCCAATTGCACAATTCTTGTAAGGGTTCATTCTAATATAAACAACTCAAGATAGCATTGTGGGGTGTGTTATGCGTTTCACATTTTCTTGATACTGTTCAGGTAACCATTTATGTTAGTTTCATCAACTTGCAGGTTCCCGGCATCCTGTTCACACCCATTTGCCCACACTCCTTGTCTTTTCGGCCTCTGATATTACCGGAGCATGTTACACTTCGGGTGCAAGTACCCTTCAATAGCAGGGGCCACGCCTGGGTATCATTTGATGGTAAGGACCGTAAACAGTTAGCGCCTGGGGATGCACTTGTGTGCAGCATGGCTCCTTGGCCTGTGCCAACTGCATGTCAAGTGGATTCCACCGGCGACTTCTTGCGTTCCATCCATGATGGCCTCCATTGGAATTTGAGGAAGACCCAGTCATTTGATGGCCCGCGGGACCTATAATTTTTCTCCTGCTTTCGTTTGAAGGGAATCAAATTCTTTCGGTCTCTCATCTTCTAGTTACCTTTTATTAGAGGGGAGAAAATAAATTACCCCCGACTGTTAGAAAACATAGTAGCTCATATGTATTAGTTAAACTGTATATTATCGATATGGTGGCTCCTATAGATTACATCAGTAAGCTGTATTAGAAAAAATCCTTCTGCCTGGTGTCGTTACATACCACAAAAGTAAATCTTTTGCTATACAATTTACGCGAGTAAGAACATTTAAATTTCTCCTAACATCGATATAGGGAACAGAGGCCGTAATGTAACTGAAGAAGCTATTTCCTTTTCCATCCTGCTCAACTGAAGAGACTGTTCTTTTGTCTGACTTATCAAAGTTGAACAGTAGAAACAGACCGATGGTTTTTAGGGCAACTTTGGAAATGAAGTTAGTCACTAAATGTTTGTCTTATATTCCAATATTGCCACGAGGATCTGGAATTTGGGGTCTCAACAATTTTTTATTATCATAACTGCTTCTTGCTTCTTATTTTAGCAAAGGGTAAACATACTTTGACAGGCTGAACGCCTATGTAATATGCAAAGAGGTCGGTGTCTGTTTAACGGTCCTCTACGGTTGTGCAAGTTTCAAGGTAACTTTTGAAAATTGCATATCACACGTCCTAGATATGACAATAACTTTTAAAGAGGGATTCATAACCTCTAGACTTTGTAAAGGAGTAGTTCCTGTATTTTCTCCCGTCCTTAAAAATTGATCATATTTTCTTTTTTAGATGCCTTAAAAAAATTGATTACTTTTCAAATTAAGAAAGATTTTTTTAAGTATTTTCATCTTTAACTTTTTTACACTTATTATTCTACTGGATCCAGATCCTCTGCTGTAGCTAGGGCTACAGTAGAGGTGTTGTAGGGGAGATCCAAGCCATCCAAATAAATTCGACGCTCGACAATCAGCCACTCACCACTTTTGCGTTTAGGAATGACGGACGTTACAGAGGGCGTGAAAATCGTTGCCTTGTCTTCCTCTCTCCGAAATCCTCTTCCCTACTACCAAAACCCCACCGCATGGTAGCAACTCCTCTTCCCAACACCGTTGCCGCACCACCCTCCCCTCTTTCCACCACCACAACCTGGACGTTTCTCCTCCAGCATGATCTTAGGATTTCAAGCCATAAAAAGAAATTTCTCAATGAATTTCTGGAAAATTGATGTTCATTCATACTGTGATAAGATTAAATTTGATCAACATAATACAACTATAAGATCTGCCTCACGCAGAGGTGGAATCCCTTCTGATGGCCGATTTGCCGCCATCACCACTGCTTCTCACCCTCATGGCATCATTTCGCCATCACCCAAACCCTCCATTAGTCTACATCTACCCACATCCAACCCTCGCTACTGTGGTTGCAATTGGAGAGATGAGAGAAGTCTAGAATCTAAACGGAGAAGAGGAAGAAATCTGAAATCTAAACGCAGAGAGAGATGAGAGAGAAAGAAGTCTGCATCAATTTTGTTTGACGGAGAGGAGGGCTGCTGTTAGTCTTCAAACCAAGTTTTTTTGAGGTTTTAATTGATTCGGATGACGTGGCAATTCTTAGGCATAAGATTAATTTGGACGGTTTGAATCACCCCTACAGCACCTCTGCTGTTGCCCTAGCTACAGCAGAGGATCTGCCTTCTATTCTACTCTCTCTTCACATTTGATCTTCTACCAACTCACTTTCTTTATCTCTCTCTCTCTCTCTCTCTCTCTGTGTGTGTGTGTGTGTGAATATAATGAGAAACTCATAAAATGTGATTCATGTTATTTTATGTTGAGTTTGCATGTTACTTTAAATTGAGTTAAGTGTTAGATATGCTCTACTTTGACTTAATTGTTATGTGTATAAGTTAATTATGTTTGTCGCTACTTTTTGACCGTCACAGTAATGTATATTGAGTCACGGAGATGTAGTGACCTAACATCGGTGAGCTCTAGAACAGAGCAATTGTGTAACTTTAAATTATCAATGCTATTATCTTATTCTACCAAATAAATAAATAACTAAATAAAATAAAATAAGATATGACCATATCCTAAATAAGTGTGCAAGTCAGATACGATCAATTATTTAGGGACGAAGGAGGTATATGAGTTCCTAGCCCAGCTGACTTGAAATATTACAATTTTACTTACGGAAAATAGTGTTATTTGCCAATCCTTCAAATGGGTTATACATATTTTTGGCAGACCTGCCCTAGCCCAACCTATCCCATTGTTCGTTTTTATTCTTCTAGTCAAAACCTACATTGTCTATTTTTATTTATTTAATAAAGCCAACAAAATTTCAACTTACGCCGGGGCTTGTCACCACCCTCTATTAGTAACCTGCCATCATGGCCACCGGTCACCGTATCTACCTCTGCCACCATTGCACTTACAACCACTGCTATTTAGAGATAAAATCTAACTAGAGATTACGAGCACTTCAGGGGCAGATTGGGGGGGGGGGGGGGGGGGGGGTGACAAACAAGAAAAAAAAAAATTTGGCGGCTAGCATTAAAGATCAGAAAGGTTTAAGTTCAAATAAAACAAAAAATTAAAAACATATAATCTAGAGTTCATCAAGGCTTTAAAAAAAAGCGACACATAAATGTTAATAAAATAACTTTTTGGATATGTATAAATTAATTATCATAAACAACAAAATTCAACAACGATCGAGTCAATAATCATCATAAGCGACAAAAAATGTTAGAATATTTTAATGGGTCCGATTTTGAAGGGTCAAATTGTATCGATGAACTTTACGTAAACAGGTGCTAACATTCCATCGCTTGAGAATTGACCCTTGACTTTGCAGCGAAAGCACATGCATGCACATGAATTACAATTTAGCATCCCAAGCTTGCCTAAATCACCTTTACTTGTCAGTGAAGCATGGCAAGAAAAAGTACAAAACCATGTTTAAGTGCTGATCTAAACTGGCCAATGTAGTTGCATGTTTCCGTTGTCTTTTTGAATGGACGTGGATGTGTTTATGCAAGTACGGCCACAAAAGATTACTCCGATAATCACACAATTAATTCATAAGATTAATCCTAGCTAGAATTACATTAAGAATTCACACAATTTGTCCTAGAAGTACATATAACTGATTACTAAGACTACATAAATTAAACCCCCAAGTACGGGAACTCCGTTTTAAATTTTGAAAAAGATTAAAGTAGGTTTAGTGTGACAAAATTACCACATAGAAAACTCCCTTTAAATATTAATATACTACTCGAAGTATATGGTAATAATTTTGTCGCACTAAACCTACTTTAATCTCTTTTTACCCAAACACCTCCAACAACTTAAATTTGTTATGCTTAAAATGGATTAAAGTTGATTTTAAAAACTGATTCAATTTAATCAAAATCTACTTTTGAGAATCAATTCCAGGATCTCTCGATGGATCCAAGTAAATGACAAATCTTACTCCCATGCAAAATAAAGAAGCAACCATAAAACCACAACACACTCCACTGACCCTAAAAGGTACATAAATCCTCCTCATTTGCCACTTCTTCATTCTCTGTTCAGTCTCGTTTCATACAATGTCTTCACTCCAATCTGATAAAAGCAATATTCTTGTAAATCTATGCAAAGTAGCAGCTATTTCAGGAATTGTCCTGTACTTGGCTTCTGTTTTCTTGTTTCATAATCCAGTTTCTGAGTTCTTCCCACCTTTGCGTCTCCCGTTTCCGTCTTCCGAACCAGATGCTAGTGCTTCTCCAACTAATATCAGCCATCTTATGTTTGGTATTCTTGCTTCTGTTAAGGCATGGAGACATAGGAAGCCTTATACCGACTCATGGTGGCGACCAAATGTCACTCGGGGATATCTCTACTTTGATGTAGCTCCTTCAGGGGACCTCCTCCCTTGGTCTCCATTGTCTCCCCCTCCTAGGGTTTCCGATGACATCACAGAGTTGTTGAAAGAAAGCAAACACGGTCATCCGATTACGGTTCGCATGGTACATGCAATACTAGAGTTGTTTAGGGAGGAACGTGAAGGGGTAAGATGGTACATTATGGGAGACGATGATTCTATTTTTTTTGCCGAAAATATGATTGATGTTTTCGGGAAACTTGATCATACCAAGTACATATATGTTGGTTGCAACTCGGAGAGTTTAAAATCGAACGTGGATTTTTCATTTAATATGGGGTTTGGTGGAGGTGGATTTGCCTTGAGTTATCCATTAGCCGAAGCGTTGTCTAAAGATTTGGAGAACTGCTTCAAAAGGTATCCATACTTGTGGAGTGCGGATCAACTGACAATGGCCTGTATAGATGATATTGGAGTTTCTCTAACTGTTAACAAGGGTATTCATCAGGTACTTTTTGCTTTTTTATACTTTGTAATCTTTGAAGTACCTTCGAAGTTCCATTTCCAAATGTAGCACTAGTGATGGTTTAATACCCTTATTCAGTCTAAATAATGGTAATTATGTGCGTAACACACTTCCATCGGTATCATAATGTAAATTGCATGCTTACCAGACAACGATTGCATAGCCACGTGTGTTTCTTAACCATACGACTAACATTTTTAGAGCATGCAGGCTGCCATAATCTTGCCCATGTTTGCGAGAGATGCATATTTTTGCACACAAAGCCTGTACGTATTTTTGCTTCAATATCAGCGTGTTGTTGTGCGGACCATGCTCTCTAATCCACGACGACAGAGAATTATGTCAAAACACTATACATTAGAAGTTTATTGCACCTTAAATACACCTTCTTACTTTGGAAGTATGTCCAAAAAACCATGTCTACTCTATACATTCAATACCAGTGAATGACTTGTAGCAGCACTTTTACTTTAGCGATGCTGTTGCAGATCGTCGTGCTGTATTTCCACATTTAGCAACACTGAAATTTGAATGGAGGGATTCAAGTTTTGAAAGAACATTATGAGACCTCATGTGTAGAAATTGATTGCTTTTGTTAGATTATATCTATTAATATGACAATTACCTTTTTTCTATTTTCCTAAGTTTAGAACATTTTATAACTCTCGTAACTTATATAAGATTCTCTTTCCTGTTTTCAATAGGATAGTTTTCTCTTGCCTATATAAAGGTTTCATTGTACTCAATTTTATTTAATACTCTTGAATGCTCTCTTATATAATTATCTTTCCCTTCACCTTTTCTATCATGGTATCAGAGCTATACGATCAGCCAGTTTGAGAGTCTTTCAACTGCCTTCGTAAACTCCGGCGGATAGCCTTCTGCTGTTCGCCCAGCCTTTTGCCATTCACCCGGCCAGTTCATGTGCTTTTGTTTCTTTTCGTATTCTTCTTTGCTTCTTGAGTTCAGAATTTTGATCTTT
This sequence comes from Escallonia herrerae, assembly GCA_033070095.1. Classification (NCBI taxonomy): domain Eukaryota; kingdom Viridiplantae; phylum Streptophyta; class Magnoliopsida; order Escalloniales; family Escalloniaceae; genus Escallonia; species Escallonia herrerae. The sequence continues at coordinate 309,515 of JAVXUP010000504.1, read as the reverse complement.
CTTTCTTGCCCCTTCTATACATTGATCTTCGCTTATGACGAAACCCTAGCCACCGTCTACTCTTATTGTTCATCAACTTTAGCTTATCTCTTTCGATCAAATCCTTTAGTTACCTATATTGATTGCTTCCTTCTTCAATTACCTATTTCGATTTCCTTTAGCCCAAATCCTAATCGTACACCCCCATAAAATTTCGTTACCTCCACTGATCACAACGCTGCCAAACATGCCACCATGCCTCTCATTCGGTTCCTGCAATGGATCCTGCCCTTGTTTTATTTTGACTCTTGCCTTTTTCTTAGTCGCCGGACCTCACCCCGGAACTCCTGTCTTTTTCTTGCATCGTCGGACTTTACATAAGGAATTCATCTCAACTTGGATCTCAGACTTAACCTCCAAACTCAAGCTTGTTCTTTTCTACTAACTTGAGTTTGGGAGAATGTTAGATTATATATATTAATATGACAATTACATTTTCCCGATTATCCTAAGTGGAGAACATTCTATAACTCTCACAACTTATATATGATTCTCTTTCCTGTTTTCAGTAGGTCAGTTTTCTTTTACCTATATAAAGGTTTCATTGTACTCAATTTTATTTAATACTTTTGAACGCTCTGTTATATAATTATCTTTCCCTTCACCTTTTCTATCAGTTTTGACCGTGTGTACTCCAAATTGCAGATTGACCTACACAGTGATTTATCAGGATTTCTGTCATCCCACCCACAAGTTCCACTGCTTTCCTTGCACCACTTTGACCTGGTAGACCCAATCTTCCCAAAAATGAACCGCGCTGAATCCGCGTACCACCTCAGCAAAGCTGCAGATGTCGATCAGTCTCGCTTGTTACAGCAAACCATCTGCTACTACAAGCAAAACAACTGGTCCTTTTCAGTGTCATGGGGCTACTCTGCTCACATTTATGAAAGTGTCATCCCTCGAACTACTCTGAAGAAACCCCTCGAGACATTCAAGCCATGGGTGAGAAACACAAGGCCGCCGCTTTTCATATTCAACACGAGGTGGGTGACCAACGATCCATGTGAAGCTCCTCATGTCTTCTTCTTCGATTCAATTCAGAAAAGATCCGTTAATGAAGTCGTCACGAGCTATGTTCGAGCAGCACCGCGTGGGTTATCGGCCTGTTCATCAAATCATTCGGCAGATTATGTCACGAGAATTACGGTCTTCTCATCTGCTACAAAGCTTGATGAGGTGAGTAACACGCAGCTGTTTTTTTTTTCTCCTTCTTTTTCCCCCCTTTTTAGTTTCATTATATTCACTTTGAGTTTTCGAAACACCCTATTCTGTGGGTGATGATATTAATTGACACTATATATTGGGTTGGAGGGAGATTCCTATAACTTGGATAGAGGCCAAAGTTTGTTTTATAACGGACGGTTGAAATCCAACGAAATGGAGAGAATGATAGACAATGTGGGGTTAATGAATAATATTTGACTAGCTTCACGAGTGAGAAGCTGCAGAGAGTTTACTTTCTTCCGTAGCATGGATTGATCGGAATCTCTCATCTGTTCATTATTTACACAACGTCATATCTATTGCCATTTGCATTATCTTTTTTTTACCGCACGCGTGCACGCACACATATGCACGAGGTTTAGGATCCAATGAGCTTGACTTACTCCTTTTCCTCGCAGTATGGAAGAAGTGAGTGCTGCGACATTGTCCATGTGGACGGCGAGGACGTGGCGGAAGTGAAATTCAGGGCTTGCATGAAAGATGAGATAATTGCTTAGCTTGAACTTTTCAATTCTCCATTGTAATATAATTCTCCCTCCGTCCCAAAATAATTGATTAGTGTTCTTTTTTTGGCTCCAAATTATTTTTCTATATCTAAATCAGGCATAAGTTTGTGTGCTCAATCTTCATATTTGCCCGTTTCTCTATTTTCTTATTCTATATTTCTACTCCTCATTTACTCTCACTTTTCTCTTTGCTCATCTTTTTTTTTTCCCTTCAACCATCATTCCACCTTCATCAATGATCACCACGGCACCACCTTTCCAGTCAACCACAAACACCTTCATCTCCGAACAACCACCGCAATTTGCTACGCTCATTACTGACAACTTTATAAACATTCCAACTCCCTCTATTAGATCCAGCCAGCTCTAAGTCAAGCGGCAATCACCCGCCAATAACTCGACCGAACGACCAAACAACTAGTCAAAACACAGTGGCGGTTGGGCACGAAGGCATTAAATTAGGCGCATCTGAGCGGCAACTAGCATTGTCAGACGTTAGGTGTCGTCGTGCCTAGCTTCCCGTTAGGCGTGACTAAGGCTTGAATGACGCGTTTGATGAGGCATGAGGCCAGATTGAGGCGCCACAATACGTTACTGAGGCATTTGAGGAGGCACAACTGAGGCATTTGATGAGGTGCGAGGCGCTACTAAGGCACTGAAAGGCGTGAATGAGACCCCGAAAGGCATGAATGAGGCGTCGGTAAGGCAATGGAGATTTACTATTACTAGTTAATGGATCCGTGCAAATGCACGAGACGTGATTAAAAGTAAAACTCTTTTGTAACCGAAAAAGCCACGATAAAATAGAGAAAATAACAAAAGATAAATAAGTTCAAACTACAAACAAATGATTTTTATATAATATCTTTATATTTTAACCATAGCATTTAACAAATGAAAGAACAATAATGGGCCTATTTATAAGAAAAAGAATATGTTGACCATGTTTAATAGATATAGCACCTAGGTCCCTCTGGTGTCTAATGTGGTTGTTGTGGTCTCCAAGTGCTCGAGACATCAAATTTTAACTTTTGAAAGCATTGATTGAGACCTCATGCATAGGTATGCTTCCCGACCTCTAGCTTCTATAGGCATCTCATAATGCCATCTTGCTAAATTGACCTATTGCGTTTGTTTAAGGTGAGCATAGGAATTCCTTAGTCATCAAGTTAAGCTTGAGTCCTACACTGCATGTTTTTTGAAAGCCATGACTTGGTGTTTCTAGCTAACGCATCTTAATCGTGAGAGCTTTTCTCTCGCTTGATCTGGTCACAACATCTTAAAAGTTTCATAATTTAAATGTTGAGGACTCTTTTACTTTGTGCTTGGGCTACTGTATATGGCTTTATGTGATTGAAAAAGGTAGTCTTGTCATTACATATGGCAATCTTACAACAGGGGGAAAAAAAAACTTTTTTAAAGCCTTTAATGAGGCGTCAAGAGAAGAACTCAATTATTATAACATTTTTTTTGGCTATTGAAGGAAGAGTTTGCATAGGATGTGATTAAAAGTGAATCTCTCTTCTAACACAAGAAGTCACGAGAAAGTTACAAAAGATAAATTAGTTCAAACCTCAAACAAATAACTTTTATATACTGTCTTAAAATATTAAACATAATAGAGAACAAATGAGATAACAACATGGGTCTGTCCGTAAGTAACAAAATATGTAGACCACATTTACCACATATAGGACGTAGGATCATCCGATGTCTAATGTGGTAGATGTTCTCCACGTGCTCGAGACATCAAACTTTTGAAAGCATTGATCCGGGTCCCCATGCAATATTAGAGCGCCAGTTTCCATAGGCATCTCGTTATGCTCTCTTGCACAATTTCCTGTAGCGTTTGTTAGAGGTGGGCATGAGAATTACTTAGTCTGCATGTATTTTGGAAGCCATGACCTCGTGTTTCTAGCTAATGCAACTTAATTGTAAGAGCTTTTCTCTAGCTTGATCTAGTCACAACATCTTAAAATGTTCCATATTTTAAATGTTATTTCTTTAGTCCGCGCTTTGGCAACCGTACATCGCTACAAACTGATTGATAACAGTAGTCATATCATTGCATTTGACAATCTCACAATGACAATATTTTTTGAAGCCTTTAGTGAGGCGTCAAGAGAATATAACTCAATTACGATAGTATTTCTTTGGCTTATTAAAGGAAGAGTCATATATATATATATATGGGAGATGATAAAATGATAGCGCTAACAACTTAATCCAAATTGCTAGCGCGATCTGGCCGTTCACGGGCGAGAATGGATGGCCAGATCGTGCGCCACAACAGCAATTTTTTTCACCGTCCGCTACATTATGTAGCGGACGACCAAACAACCCTATATATATATATATATATATATATATATATATATATATATATATATATATATATATATATATATATATATAGCTGAAGAAAGCGCTTAGAATTGCTATATATAAGATTTTTAGAACGCTTAAATTTAAGACACATAATTTTTAGAGCTCTTCAATTTTTGACAACTAGGATTTTTGGGGGGCAAGCTCTACTTTCCAATTCAGCTGTAAAAGTCCCAAACTTAGTTGGGCGTAAGCTTACGGATGTATACCAAAAGCTTATGGATGTATACCAAGAGTCCAACTTCCTAATAATTTGTTTAGGTGCCTAACTGCTAAGAAAGTTGATTGCAACTGTCTCTGCATCATTGTTTCACGTCTCATATCCCTTCCCCATAATCCACCACATCTTTTAATCATTGAGATGGCTATGAGAATCTGGTAAGCACTAGCTGGTGGCTTTTTGTAACATATCATTACAGATATGGATTGCTTTTCGTATACGTTATTGTTCTTAATTCCTTAAAAATTCACTTACAAGTATCATTAAATATGTGCTTCCATCGTCCTGTTTTATAAGATCAAACCCATTGCTGTATGAAGAATCCTTTTTGGGTATCCCAGTGAATTTCTGGCCATTCCAAAGACCACTGCGCCAGTATGGATTACTACCATTCCAGGCTTTGATTTGCGGAAGATTTGGTGGATTGTTGCCAACTGAATAGATTCCAACAGATGGATCTGAAGGACTTTTCCACGATGTAAGTTGAGTCTTCTCATGTTTATTTGACATGAAAATTCTCATTTTTGGTAAGAATGAATTACAAGGGTGCTCAAAACTCCACCAGAGCGTCCTTCCGCTAGACTTATCTAGCAAGACAGGTTGCCGCTATCCAATAGTTGTGCACTTGAACTTGCTGCAGAATTCAAAACATTTAATGACCAGATGAGAGTTGTTGCTGTCCATCCAATACCACGAGATTGCATCTCCCGAGATTGCCACAGTCCCAAACGTATCACTCAAAGGCTTATCTCTTTTAGCTACCCATATCGCGGTCTGGACAGGTATGTTGTACAAGATACCAACATAAAGACTTGTGGAATTTGCAGGACCAAAAAATCCTAGCTTGAATTTTGTGCTGTTGGAGATGATAGTTTCATGGTCTTTGATGAGTTGAGTTGAAGGGTATCTTTGCTGCACATGCGATGGAGTTAGGTGTGACGAGGTACAGAGCAATGCGATTGGTTTAGACCTAAGCTGCAGCCAGCTTCAAGTTACCATCCCTCCCAACAATGTACATATGACATTCTTTGTTGAAATGTAATTATCGCAGGTTTTATTGTCTTCTTATCCATGTATCCAGGTTAGATAGTTTAATTAGGTCTAGCTCATGCATCCAGGTTAGATAGTGTAATTAGGTCTTGCATGAACTGTTCAATGGTGGATGTACAAGAAACTAATGGGAAGAAGGTTAAAACGTAGCTTAAACTGGGGGAAAAACAAGAATTCTGGAGTCACTTTTAGTCTCTATGTTGGCTATAATTAAGTGAAAGTGTTATGAGTTTGATTAGGTACTAGACATGCAAATATTTTCCATGACGGGTCATAGAACTTAAAATTATTAAAAAATTATTTTTTTAGTTAAGTGCAAAAGATCGTTTTGAAGCAAACTGTTACCACATTTATTAAGAAAAATCTTAAATTTTGGGGTGTTAATTGGATCACTCTTAGTTTGTATAAGAGAGACATGATAAGTGTAGTGATGAAAGACAACATTTAGTGAGCTTTGTTTTATGACTGTAGTATTTTCGAAATGTAATGCATCACTGTGAAATGCTCTTGAAGCTTCACCATAGGGAGAGGTAGAGATGTATTTCTTTTCATTGTATACTCAGCAGCCTTTCAATAGTTTTTTGTCGCTACATAGTTTTGTTGCAAGTTTTAGATATATTGTTAGTTGCTTTACTTATAGTTTATTTATCTCTATTTGTAAGGAGAAAAAGAGTAAAAAGGAGGTTCATTGCCAACATCAAACATTTGCAACAATTGGCCCTTAAAGCTCACTAGAGGTAAGTTAAATGAAAATTTTCTAGAGATCTTATCCTCAGGATCCTCGGGAGACTATTTGTTAAATTAGGTTGTTCACTTTGAATTACTTTTGGTAAATATCGTGTCACTAACTCAATTTACAGGTATATAACCTCTATCAGTTTACAGTTTATAACTTCATTGTATAATTATTCATTTATTATATTTTTTGAGAAGAATAAAAGGAAGGTTAAAAATTCCAAGAGAAATCAAAGCTTAGCAACATTTGTCTTTTAAGATTGCTAAAGGTAACTTTTGAGAAAGTTATGCGTTGTCGTAAGCTTTACAATGATTTTGAAGTCTTAAGCACCAATCTTCTAAGTCTAACATGTTTCATTAAGATTAGATTACATAGGAGAACCGATAATGAGTGGAAATAACTTTTAACAAGCTAAGAATTAGTTTGAGTACAAAAGGAAGTGGAAAGGGGGATAAAATTTAGACATCTTTTACCTCTAATACAAATACAAACATTATAAGTGATACCAATAGGGTAGATATAATTTGGCGTAGGTAGAATTTGAAATTAAGCATGGGTGGATGATGACAGTAAAGGTGGCAGCAATGGTGTGGATGAGCGAATGGTAATAATGGAAGTAGTGGCGGTGGTAATTGTGGTAGGACTGGTGGTTGTTTACGATGTGAAAGTGTTAATTGTATATCTTTGTGCTAAGTGGTGGTAACAATGGTCGCAGCAATGCGAAGACATTGCAATAGATAGTGGTAACACAAATATTTAGTAATGGCGGCTGCGATGATGATGGTAGAGATAACGGTTGTTGACAAGGGTAAAAGAATTGGTAACAAGGATGTGTTAGGATAGTAGAAGTAGTGGAGGACAAATGATACCAATTCTAGAATCGAACAAGTGACGAACTTTATTAAAAAATGAAGATGCTAAGTTAGTTTCTTTAAGAAACCTGAAAGTTTGTAAATTCTATATGGAAACTAGAAACTCTAAAATTTTTCATTCAACAGGCGTGTTTTGAGATCAAGTTTTTTTTACCATTTACAAAAAAATTCAAACAATCTCTTGAGTAAAGATGCAATCTTCAAGGTTTAACAGGGTTTGCATATACGTACTACCACAAAGTTCTTTATGGTACTCCGCACTTTCATTTGGCAGTACACGTTTGAATTAAATAAGTTCAATATATACAAAATTTTAAAAATAAGACAAAACACACTTTACTTATACAAACTGTGGTTTCATTAAATGAGGCAATACATGAGCCACATGATGATATTAATATGCAAATACTTTTACCAGATTTTTATACGCAAAACAATTAGGGATAAAAAAGAATAGAATCAACATTCTGGAAAAATTGCTTAATCTTTTGCTCTAATTGTCTTAAGTAGTGGTTTCTTTTATTTGAAAATTATTTAATTGAGTGAAGTTAATTGTTATGCCTAAAATGTATGTATTTATTAGCTTATATACTATGTTGAAACTCATTCTTTTTTCTTTTTGGAATTTTGATACAATTTCACTATGTTAATGTCCATGGTTGACAGTATATTAAAATTGCATCGCATCCCGTGCATTTGCACGAGCCCATTAGCTAGTATCATAGTAAAACTTGAATCCTAGTTGGCAGAAAGAAGTAGCTCCAAATATCCCACATGACATAAAAGTGAGCTCTTTAAATTCTCTATGTTTGGAAGAGCTCTTGTCCACTACTTTACCATTGCCACTATTACCGTCGCCGTTACTTTTATCATCAACATCATCATTATCGTTAAGCGCATTCCCCAACAATATCCTATTGCCAATACCATCACCGTTGCCACCATGCCATTTCCATACTTTGTCACAAACCACAACTATTATAGATATTACTACCATGTCGGTTGACCACCATCACCACCAATTAATACCACCGCCACTATTATTGCCATAAATACCATTGTAACGTACAATGAAGACATTTACCAACAGATTAGTAGAATTAGTAGCACGTTGGCTTTTCATTTGCAAGCAAGTGAAACAAATACAATCAACAATTTTTTTTTATGTCACTCTAAGGATTTCAAAGGACAAAATAATTCATCTAATTTTATCATTGGAGACCTTCACTTATTTCATTCTTCCGTTCAGTCAATGAGAGTAAAGGTAAAATATCGATTAATGGGCACCATGAATCCAAATTTACAGTGCATATTTTTGTCTAATAATATGTTGTCTGAAGCATGCCATTTATATGATTTACCTTACCAAAATTGTGTATCAGGTTCTTAACCACTTTTTAAAGCGAAACAATGTTTTCAGCATAAATTTAAGGTTAAAATACTAATAGATTATTAGGCACTTGAAGCTAGTTTTTTGTCACTATTAGTACATTCTGAAAATAGATTACAGTTAGCAATTTGGTTACAGGCAGTATAGCCTTATTTGGTTACAGGCAGTTATAGTTCCTTCTTTCAGTGACGTGACTAATTTCAGTTTGGAGTATAGAAATAAATTGTTGCCTTGAATTGATACATGAGTGTGATTTGCAACATTTTAGGGATTACATGATTTGGATAATGTAGATCGGAGTAGCTAAGATAATTTTAGTTGCAACGCAAAGATAACTATCACGTCAACAGATAACTTATATCCGCCGGATAATAATGTGCCATAATTGAAGAAGGAACGACAGAGCACCACAAGCCATATAAAATTCAGTAAAATCTTTGTTTGTAATTTAATCCCATAAAAAACCACTATTCGAGCAGCGCAAGTATGTGGTCAGCTAGCTAAATTTGAAGCTTCAAAGCTAAACCTTGCAAACTTAAGTTGTTTTTATGGCGTTATTCACACAACCTTTTAGCAACGTGAGACAACCTACAAAAGAGAAGGGTAGAAGTCGAGAGCAGGTGCCCCCTTTGTACTTCTGAAAAGGAATCAGTGCTCCACTAATTTAGAGATTGCCATTTTACACGAGCTAATTACCGGTTCGCTTCACCGGTAGATAGTGTAATTCGGCAATCTTCAGGTATGTTATTTAAAGAATGGTGGCATGGCATTCTTCAAAAGATAAAAATGAAGGATCGGAGGCATGAAATGGTTGTATGGGCAACATGGATGGTCTGGTACATTTGAAAATGTCGAAATGCGAGGGTCTTCAGCGGCAACAGTCGCAACCCCATGGAAGCTGTGAACGTGGTCTGGTTTAAGTGTTGAGAATTTTGGTGGAATCGGAATCAGAATTGAAGACTTTGAGGCGCGTGATCGCTTTCTTTAAGACTTTATTTGTCCCCACTCGAAATCGAGCTTGCTGATGGGTTAGCGACAAATAATCCTCCAGAATACAACAAAGTCTGTGGGAATCTGCAAACAGCAAAATCGAAAATTCTCATTGGAATTCTCTTTGAAGCAATGTACGTTTTTGGCTATAGAGATTTTGCAGAAAGAAAAAGATTTCGAAATCAGTATCTTAAAAGAACTGAAAAACATGTATTTATAAATCTGAAAAGGTGTGAACTTTTAGGACAGACACAATTGTTGGAAAAACAAAACAGTTGTAACAGTTAAAAAATAACTGACAATAAATCAAAATTCGAATTTAAATAAATCTCACACCTTTTCCAATAAAACTATTTTTTGAAAATACAAAATATTTTCCAAAAAATAAGTCACGTTTTTCATGAACGCGGGAAGTGTGCTAAGTGCTAAGTGCGCCTAATAACGCGCACCCGCACGCGGGTAGCATGGGGACTAGTACACTCTAGTCTTACCACCAAGTGTAAAGTAAAAGCACTTTTGTTCTTAAAAACCCTTTTCAAAACCAACTTCCAAGCAATGAGTTGTTTTCAAACAACTCAACTCACAAAACCCAACAATCCCCCACTTGTTTGAAAACAACGAACAGTTTGAAAAATAACTATAGCCAAGACATACGAGAAATTAATATGCATACATAAATGTATTTTTCGATTTAAACCTTTCGTTAGTGCGAATAGCTCAAAGTTCTATAAGAGTTACTAGTGGCATTAGCTTTAAACTAGCTACTTTTCATTATAAAACCGGAGCTATTGCACACATACAAATTTCTTGCTTCGACGAGAAATTCTTAATCAACTTAGCACTATTATGGCCTTGTGCTATATCCTGTTTCATGAACTCTTTAGAAAGTAAACCCAAACTTTCATAAGAAGCGACACCACTTCTAAGTTCATATAGGTGAAGTTATGCTATGTGTTTCCGCTACTAGAACACATTACAAAATAGTCTCATACTTCATTATGAGAAAACTCTCAACCTCTAAATCGTAATGGACAGTACTAAATACTTCATTTCTTAGGGGCTCGACATTATTAGTACTAACAATCACACATCAGTAAATTATTTTTACCCTTTAAACCTTACGACTAGTCATTTCCTAGTGTTAGGTTGGGTTACCATTACTGGGGATTAATTCAATAGGTTTCAGCCCCATCTCATAAGATGTCATTCTTACTAACTCTCTTGACAAAGCTTTTGTAAGAGGATCTGCCAAGTTTTTACTTGACTTCACATAGACAATTGTTATAACACCATCTTGTATCAATTGTCTCACAAATTCATGTCATAGACTTATATGTCTAGACTTACCATTATAGGTACAACTATATGCCCTTGATAAAGTGGCTTCACTATCACAGTAAACAGAAATAGAAGGCATAGGATTAGGCCATAACTTTATATCCAACAATAAGTTTCTAATCTATTCTGCTTCCTTACCACTTATTGCAAGAGCAATAAATTCGGATTCCATAGTGGAATGAGATATGCATGTCTGTTTCTTGCTTGCCTAAGAAACTGCTCCTCCTGCTAAGGTAAATACCCAACCAGAAGTAGACTTATTATCTCCCACACTTGTGATCCAACTTGCATCGGTGTATCCTTCTAATAGAACAATGTGAATCCCATGGTTCTCTTAAGGTAATCGAGGATTCGACCAATAGCCTTCCAATGTTCTACACCAGGGTTACTAGTAAATCTACTAAGTTTACAAACAGAAAAAGCAATATCCGGTCTTGTGCAATGCATAGCATACATTAAACTACCAATAGCACTAGCATATTCTAGTTGCGCTACTGCTCTACCGGAGTTGTTTGCTAATTTCATATTTGGATCAAAAGGAGAACTAAACTCTTTAAATCCAAGATGTTTAAACTTAGTCAATATTTTCTCAACGTAATGAGATTGACTCAAAGCATAACCCCCACTATGCTTCCGTACTTTTATTCCTAAGATAGTATCTACCTCACCCAAGTCTTTCATTTTAAACATGGAAGATAGATACTCCTTGGTCTCATTTTTCCCATCCATATTAGTTCTGAAAATCAGCAAGTCATCAACATACAAGCAAACTATCACTCCATAGTTAGTAGTGAATCTAGAATAAATACACATGTCTGCACTGTTATGCTTAAAACCAAAAGATAGTATAACCGAATCAAATTTCTCATGCCACTGCTTTGGTACTTGTTTAAGCCCATACAATGATTTGACTAATGTAAGACAAACCCTTCGGGTTGCTCCATGTAGAATTCTTCACTCAAGTCTCTATTTAAGAAGGCATTCTTAACATCCATTTGATGAACATAAAGATGGTGAATGGATGCTAAAGCCATGAGAATTCTGATTGAAGTTATACGAGCAACTGGTGCATAAGTGTCGAAATAATCAATTCCCTCTTTCTGTCTAAACCCTTTGGCTACTAATCTAGCCTTAAAGGTTTGAACAGAACCATCAGAATTGTATTTTATTCTAAAAACCCACTTACACCCTATGGGTTTGGAACCTTGGGGTAAATCAACTAGTACCCATGTGTTATTAGACATAATTGAGTCCATTTCATCATCAATTGCTTCCTTCCAAAATGATGCATCTCTTGATGACATAGCCTCACTAAATGACCTTGGGTCATTCTCCAAGTTTAACACTATAGGGTACTTGTTAATTACATTATTATTTCTATCATCTTCAACAAGAAACACAATACATTGAGAAGAAACAAAATCTGAATTTAATTCCTTCTCTTTCCTTGCTCTAGTACTTCTTCTAGGTTCTGTTGGCTGAATTCTAGAGTCACTAAGTTGATCCCGTTGCTGCCTTTCCAATCCTAAAGGTTCGTTTGGACCATTTCCTTGAGAATCATCATTTATGACTTCATAATCAGTAGAAAACTTATTTTCAAAGAATTCTACATCTCGAGATTCTACTATCACATTAGACTCCAAATCAAGAAGTCTATAGGCTTTGCTATTTTCAGCATATCCAACGAATGCACTTCTAATAGCCCTTGGTCCAAGCTTAGCCTTTTAGGATCTAGAATTCTATAGTATGCTAAACACCCCCACACTGTTAAATATGAAAGGTTAGGTTTTCTACCTTTCCACAATTCATAAGGGCTCACATTATTCCTTTTTTAAGGTACCTTATTATGAATATAACATGCGGTGAGTAAAGCTTCCCCCCACAAGTTTAGAGGTAGTTTAGCATTAACTATCATGCAATTAACCATTTCTCCTAAAGAACGGTTTTTCCTTTCAGCCAAGTCATTTTGTTGAGGTGTGTGGGGTGCGGAATTTTGATGAATCAAGCCATGTTCCTCACAGAAATCTGTAAAATCATTTAGAAAATACTCCCCGCCTCTATCAGAACGTAGGATCTTAATTTTCTTCTCAAGTTGATTTTCGACTTCTGCCTTATATTTTTTGAACATGGTAAATGCTTCATCCTTAGACCTTAATAGGTAAACATATAAGTACCTACTGTAGTCATCAAGGTTATAAAGTACCTTTTTCCTCCACGAGTTAGCACCCCATTAAACTCGCATATATCAGAATGTACTAAATCTAAAATTTTAGAATCTCTTTTAATACTAGGAAAAGGCTTCTTAACTATTTTACACTTAGCACATACTTCGCATTTATCCAAAGTATTATTAAAATCTATTAAGTCCAATTTCTTCATGTTCTTTAAAGAACCATAATTCAAGTGAGCCAACCGACCATGCCATAAGGAAGAAGACTTGACAATATAAGCAGAATTAGTACTTTTATTAATGCTTAACTTAAACATTCCATCGCAAGCGTACCCTTTTCCCACAAAGCTACCATTCTTAGACAAGATAACCTTGTCAGATTCAAAAGCTACCCAAAATCCCCTTTTACAAAGCAAATCAACAAAAACTAAGTTCTTTCTAATTTCGGGCACATAGAGAACATTCAAAAGACTAAGTTTCCTTCCAGACGTGAAGTCGATTTCCACAGTTCCCTTGCTTGAAACTTTGGCACAAGTATGGTTTCCTATTTGCACCTCTTGGCCATTAGTCACTTCTTCATATGCTTTAAACATAGACTTGTCTTTACAGACGTGAACTGTGGCACCAGAATCGAACCATCATCCAGATTTCTCCATTGCCATGTTAACTTCAGAAATCATAGCAACGAGATTTTCTTCTACCATGTTTGCCTTTCCATCCTTTCCATTGAATTTTCCCTTTCGGTATCTACACTGCTTAGCGTAGTGACCCTTTTTCCCGCAAACATAGCAGCTTCATTTCTTCTTCTTTTGTTCTCCATCTTGGTTAGCCTTCTTCTTAAATTGTTCATCATTCTTCCTTACTTGCAAAGCCGGATTTTTAGACTGCGATCCGCTCCCATCCACATAGTGCACATTGGACTCAACCAGAATAGTAACCTTATTTTCACGTTTGCGTGACTCCTCTTCAATACGAAGGTGTTTCTGAAACTGTTCCAATGTAAAGTCCTCTGACTTGTGCAGCAACTTCTTCCGGTAATCCTTCCAAGAAGGGGGTAATTTTACAATTATAGCCCCTACTTGAAATGATTCTGGAAGGCTAATCTTGAGGGCTCGAATCTTATTAACAATCACTTGAAGAGCATGGACTTGTTCTAACACAGGTTTATCATCAACCATTACAAAATCGAAGTACTGAGCAATAAGGTATTTATTCGTACCTTCTTCTTCAGCCTTATACTTGTAGTCCAACGCACTCCAAATATCACGGGCAGATTTGATTTCGGTGAATAAGTCGCATAGACGATTTGACAGCCCATTCAGAATGTGTCCACGGCATAGAAGTTCGTCTTCTTCGTGTTTCTTCCTTTCCTTCTTAACACGCTCAAATTCTTCTACATCGGGTGGAACACCTTCTACAGAAGTCCTTGGTTCCTCTGGTGGTGGTGACAATTCGGGATACATAATGTATGAAATCCTTAAAGCAGTGAGAAGAAACATCATCTTGTCCTTCCATCGAGCATAGTTGTTGCCATCAAAATGATCCAGTTTCACCAAGTCTTGATTCATCACTTTGATTGACTCCGAATCCATTGTAGCAGAACAGATTAAAGCCTTAAAATTGTTGAGAATTTTGGTGGAATCGGAATCAGAATTGAAGACTTTGAGGCGCATGATCGCTTTCTTTAAGGCTTTATTTGTCCCCACTCGAAATCGAGCTTACTGATGAGTTAGCGACAAATAATCCTCCAGGATACAACAAAGTCTGTGGGAATCTGCAAACAGCAAAATAAAAAATTCTCCTTGGAATTCTCTTTGAAGCAATGTACGTTTTTGGCTATAGAGATTTTGCAGAAAGAAAAAGATTTCGAAATCAGTAAATCAGTATCTTAAAAGAACTGAAAAACATGTATTTATAAATCTGAAAAGGTGTGAACTTTTTGGATAGACACAACTGTTGAAAAATCAAAACAGTTGTAACAGTTAAAAAATAACTGACAATAAATCAAAATTCGAATTTAAATAAATCTCACGCCTTTTCCAATAAAATTATTTTTCGAAAATACAAAATATTTTCCAAAAAATAAGTCACATTTTTCGCGACCGCGGTAAGCGTGCTAAGTGCTAAGTGCGCCTAATAACGCGCACCCGCACGCGGGTAGCATGGGGACTAGTACACTCTAGTCTTATCGCCAAGTGTAAAGTAAAAGCACTTTTGCTCTTATAAACCCTTTTCAAAACCAACTTCCAAACAATGTGGGACAAAAGAGTGAGTTGTTTTTCAAACAACTCAACTCACAAAACCCAACATTAAGTTCCTAGAATATAACCAGGAGACTACCAGAAAACAACCCAAATTGCATTTGTAGCCAAAGCATAAGTACTGGAAGTGTCTAGAACCGGGCTATATGAAGATCAATGTCGACGGGTCGTGGTCAGCAATTTCGTGTAGGGCAGGAATTGTAGTGGTCATTCGTGACGAAACAAGAAAGTTTATTGCAGGAAGGAGTTGTAATTTGAACCATTGTGCAAGTGCCTTAACAGTGGAAGCTGTAGCAAGAAAGGAAGGCTTAAGGTTGGCTATGGGTCTTAACTCAGTGATTTTGGAAGGAGATAATTCTAGCATCATCAGTATGCTGAAAGGAAATCCCGGACCAGTCAAGAGATTGACGTGATCATTTTTTATTGCCGCTCATTAGTCAAATATTTTGGTCACTGCAAGTTTTCTTTTAGTGGTCGTAGGGTAAATGAGGTAGCTCATGTAATGGCCAAGCATGCTCGTAAGGAACAACATTGGACTACATGGTATTCTATACCACCTGTGTGGTTGGTTAACTCTCTCCGAAGAGATGCTGGATTTTGTTAATTATTCGCTATAATTAATACATTCATATCGATTGCAAAAAAAATAAAAAATGCTTCAAAGCTAAACCTAGACTTCTAAAGAGAGTAAATACAATCTAGAGATTAAAGATACCTCGTCGTTCATCTAATCATGCAATAAATTCCAACTAAAAAATTTCTTTTGTGAACTCTTTACCAGAGAAAATAGCCATAGGATATCTAAAAGACAACTTCAAAGAACATTAAAAAGCTTTTCTGGTAAACAAATTATGGGGTCATTCATAAACTACACAAAGCATGTATACAAATGGCAGACCACACTTTTTTTTAATTGTAATGCTGTACGTTTGTGAACATATATACTGCTTCTTGTGTCGAACCTCTAGCCTAAATATAATAGTGGGATTGACAATTAAGTAAGAACTTAGAACTAGGTTGGAATTGCAGCTTCTTTCAGTCTAAACTTATGAAAAACAACACCACATCAAGTAAAGTGACAACAATTGAAGGCCGCTCTAACAGAGCAAGCATGTAAATAAGAGCATCCGGTATGGATTGCTGAGCAATCCATTCAATAAATTAAGCAATCTCTTCATCCATGCACTTCCAATCCTCCTGTAACACGATCTTAATATTCTTATTTGGTAATAAAGAAAAAAAACTGCTAAAACATTTAGCGACAGAATTAAGGCTTTTAACGACGGATTTTACTGTCCCCAAAAGCCTTATTCCTTGTAGTGATTAGGGTTGATTAGTACTAATAAGGGTTAATTAGAGCTAATTAGGGTTTAATTATGCGGATTAGTGTTAATTAGTCGTGATTAGGGCTAATTAGGGTTAACTGGGTTATTAGGGTTACTTACGATTAACAGGGTTCAGGATTTAATTAATCTAATTAGGGTTTATTAAGATATGTTAGGACTAATTAGTGTTAATTAGGAGTAGTTTGGGCTAATTATAGCTAATCAGATTGATTAGGACTAATTAGGGTTATTTAGAGCTAATTAGGGCTTAATTATGCGGATTAGTGTTGATTAGTCATAATTATGGCTAATTAGGTTTACTTGGGATGTTAAGGTTAATTACGACTAATTAGGCTAACTATAATCAATTAGGGTTAATTGGGTTCATTAGAGCTAATCAGGGTTTAGTTAGGTTTTAGGGTTTAATTAATCTAATTACAGGTTACTACGATATGAGTAATTATGGCTAATTAGGATTAATTTGGGTTGATTAGTGTTAATTAGGACTAGTTATAGCTAATTAGGGTTCATTGGGTTCTTAGGGTTAGTTAAAACTAATTAGGCTAATTAGAGCTAATTAGGGTTAATTGGGTTCATTAGGGTTAATCGGGACTAATTAGGACTAATTATAGCCAGTGACGGAGCCACGATGAGATTCCAGGGCGTGCTAAAAATATTGCGTTAACCTAATTAACCTAAATTCAATAACCAACCATTCAACTAAATCACAGATATCTCAATCCAATTGGGTCTCATCCTCCGTTAACAATCTCAATTCTCAAATTCCCCATGCACAGTCAACAATCTCAATTCTCAGTTAACAAAATTATACAAAGAACAAAAATTGATATAAAGAAGTCTAACAATTACGACTAAATCACAAATATCTTAGAAAGCACCGACATCTCATATAGGGTGTTGGTATGGTGTCCGACACCTGCGGATACGTGTCTAATACCTCCGAACACTATTCAACACCTCTCAGCGGTGTTCGAAGATATTAATTTGTTTTTAATTGTCAGACACCGTATCGGTCACCCCTTGAAGAGGTGTATAAAGCCAAAATATGATATTTCGGTATGGGTGTAAATCGGACGCGGTGTCTGTGTCCATGCTACCTAATAGATATCTCAATTCAATTGGATCCCATCCTCCGTCAACAATCTCAATTCAATTGGATCCCATCCTCCGTCAACAATCTCAATTCTAAAATTCTCAATACACAGTCAACAATCTCAATTCTCAAATGCTCAATGCAAGTTAACAAAATTATATAAACAATGAAAATCTATATAAAGAAGTCTAACAATTACAACTAAATCACAGATATCCTAGAAAGCACCGACACCTCATATAAGTCAAGGTATGGTGTCCGAGACCTACTGACACCTCCACACCTCACCAACACCTCTGGACACAATCCCACCGACACCTCTCATACAAAGAATGTTCTCTGTTTACCTAGATATCTATGTAAAAGCAAACCGAAAGAACTTCCTCTTACTACTATCTTTTAAATTAAAATCAGTTATTTGTTCCAGATGTTGAATCTCTCTCTTCTTTTTGTGATGTTTTAAAATTGAGTACACTTTCTAAAGGGTCGACTGACATCATCGTCAGAACTGTTTGAGAGCCTTATAAAGTGTTGGTTCATACCAGACCATGGAGTCTTTTTGGATACACAATATATAGGCCACACATGGAGTCTTTTTGGATTAATCAGACTCTCTTGTGAGAAACTTCTCACCACCTTCTTATTTTGGCTTGCCTTTTTATGGCCAGAGGGTTATCTATTTTGTACGTGGCTGCTTGTACCAAACAAACTAAATGGCAACATGGCTTGCAATCTGGATTGAGATGTCCCTGTTGCGACATTTGCCTTCTGATATGGCTGTAATTTGTGGTTGAAGGACAACAAACCCCAACCACCTTGTGCTTTGTATCGTCGTGTGCAGAAATTTCTAGGAAGTTTCAACAAAGGTACAAACAGGCCGTACTTGTCTCTTAGAACTCAAAAAAGTTAGCCTTTTATGTGTAAAGCTGGATTCATCTTGAGCTAGTATGAGCACCCAAGAATGAAAGAGTGACTGGTCTAAATTCAGGACCGTTGTAGTCACTTGGCACCCAGAAATATGAGTGTCTAATCCAGATTTGGAGCCATATATGGTAGTCAAGTTGACTGTTTGCTAAAAAAGATGATGAATTTATAACTTATGTATTTCTCAATCACATGGAACTATCAATTGATCAAGAAATGAGCGGCAAGATATATTCGTATATGTACTAATGAGAATGAGATATGTTTCAAAGTTCATAGTTCATCCAAGGTTCTTGAGGAGTGCCACGCAACCCTAACTTGGGGTTGTCGTGTAAGAAAATTGGAGATTGTAAACTCTTTTGACAATTTTAATTTAGGAATTATAACTTGCTGATATTAAACCATCAACTCTTAACTAGTGAGCGGTGAAGTACATGAGCTGACTAAATGACCAACTGACTGCTGCGAGGTGTGGTGATTTAACAGCCTCAGAAGCATAGAAGCATAATACCCTTTCCCCCTCCCCCCCACCCCACCCCACCCCACCCCTTTGCCCTCACGGGCGTGTGTGTGTGTTAGTTAATAGTACATTTTCCTATTTTATGTAGGTCTAAGATATTCCATAGCTTTCATAACTGCCCAAAAAAGGGACTGTGTTGTCGATTACACATTTGTCCTTCACTTGCTTTTTTCCTTCTTCTTTGTTTTGTATTTTCTTTCTTTTTCTTTCACCTTAATAGAAAGATAGCCATCATCTAAGCTACAACCGCACTAAGGAACCACCTCGAACAACCATTCAAGAGACAACCACTATCAACCAACAAACCACCACCTAGATGAACCACTAGCTCATTCAGACACCCATCCTACCCCAAGCTCAAAATGCATAATCGGCAGAATATAATGTAAATTCATTAAAGCAAAAAAATCAAGCTCAAAATCAAGCACGATTGAGACAAGTAAAGCAATAAATCAAGCAAATTCAGTAAAGCTAAAAATCAAGCACGATTGAGACAATTTTAAACTGTACCAGAGTTGTAAATATGGCCGGAGTTGGTGAGGCCGTGAGTGTCGCCGGAGGTGGCGCGGCGTCAGTGGGATGTGCAGGGTTTCGTCGGAGGTGGGTCGCCAGAAGTGGCGTGGCGTCAGTAGGATGTGCAGGGTGTTGTCGGAGGTGGGTCGCCGTGAGGGGGGCTCACCGGAGGTTAGATCGCCAGTGGGTGGAAACCAGGACAGAGAGATAAACGGGGAAAAAGAGAGAAACAGGGATAGAGAAAATGCAGATCTGCGTTAAATAAAGGACTTTTAGCTACGAAATAACCCTTCGCTAAAAGTTCGTTCCGTAGCTAAAAAGTCCGTCGGTAAAAGACATTTTATCCGACGGATTTTTTTAGCGATGGAATTATTCCGTCGCTTAAAAAATATTAAAAGAATCCTCGAAAATTACAAATTTCCTAAAAATATTTAATGATGGGAACCCCATCGTTAAAAGTCAGTTAGTAAAATTTGGTCGGCAAAGGTTTTTGCCGCTGTAATATTCCGTCGATAAAACTTTTTACCAACGGATTTTTACTGACGGTATATCCTGTCGCTGGAAGAGCTTTTACGACGGAATACCATCTGTCGCTAAAATTTCGTTGCTAAATCTATCTTTTCTTGTAGCAGAGAGAGAGAGAGAGATGTCGGGTCAAACTTATGCTGCACTATGACTAATACTACAGTTACAATACTTATTGTTAAAGTAAATTCCTTGGGGGTTCCTTGCAAAGCCATGCTGTAACTAAATGCATTCAGTAATCAGATCCCCTCCTCCACATTAGTCTGCATCCAATGCTCAGATACTAATTTACTCTTGTAACAATTTAGTGATGATCTTCTAGCTGTGCTCCATCTCTATACTGCTCAACATACACTAAATGAAACTATGTTGGCTTCTCCATTAAAACTGCTTCTTGTAGCTACACTACCAGAGTATTTTAGTTAATTAAGGTGTATTTAACCTTAGGTCACATTTTAGTTATGTATGCTATCTCTATGATGTAACTGTTCTCTTGGTCTATATGACCGGAATTATAATGAAACGGTTGACAAAGAAAAGGAAAGTGCCACGTAACATCCATTTCCTGGTTCCGCTACCTGGCATTTGCTCTTCCAAACTATTCAATTTCTAATTTGGCATACATGCACAGTAAAATCATTAAGCATAACAAATGTAATAAGTAGGTTATGGAGCATATAAGCGTAGTAACATCACTATGAATTGATATCGTATCAGAGCCGGGGAGAATGTTTTCTCAGAATTGATGCCCTTTTTCCCATTTCTCAATTCTCAACCAAACAGGGTTCATTGATGGTCTGCTAGGTCTAAGACTCTAAGGATTAGACCCAAGTTAAAATTTTACAATAAAAAAGCTCTTATGACTCCCACCCCAACCCCCAAAATGCATATGCATCCATGTAACATGCAAATATCTCCTACAAACAATCTATTCTGTAATCTCCAACACCTTACCTCTAAGTAAAGAAATTCTAACCCTAATTTCTATTGAAGCCTTTGCATTTTGGAAACAACAAACTATCAATTCATGCTTGCAATAAGTGATCGCAGTCCACCAAAGACAAAGAGTAGGGAGGTAACCTGGTATAGAGACTGCAAAGACGAGGGTGGCGTCGAGTTTGAGTGTGTGTAGTGAAGGAAGATGAGATTAGAGTGAACGAGACTTCCTGCGCTTCAAAGGCTACTCAGGTATTTTATCATGGTGGAAGATTCAGATTGGAAGTCAAAACAGTAAAAGTCTTCCCTACTGAGTGGAAGTCTAAGCAGAATTTTAGAAGGAAGGAGTCTTCTGGTTGCATGAATTCTAAAAAAAGAGGAGATTCTCACAAGGAAGGAGTGTCATGGTTGCAAGATTTCTAGGAAAAAGGGAGTGTCTCACAATTAAAGTTGGATCCTATTTGGCAAGCAACAATGAGTGCCATAAATCTGATGTGGGGTAAATATAGAGCTTCTAAAATCCTGTGTCGCCATTTTAAGCAAAGGTTTCAGCTTTATACACACACACACACACACACACACACACACACACACACACACACATATATATATATATATATATGTATGTGTGTGGGGTAAATATAGAACTTCTAAAATCCTGTGTCGCCATTTTAAGCAAAGGTTTCAGCTTTATACGTACACACACACACACACACACACACACACACACACACACATATATATATATATATATGTATGTGTGTGTATGTATGTATACATACATACATACATACATACATACATACATACATACATACATACATACATACATACATACATACATACATATGTATGTATGTATCCTAAATCAGCACGTATTTGGGGACGAGGTAAATAATGCGATAAACAATTGTTTATGTTACACTTCCTAAAGAATCTGCTAAAAATGGCTCTTGTCGTGGGATACTTCAATCAAGAGCAATCAATGTCAAGCACATCATTGGTAACTTGGAATCAAATAATCACGGGCCACGTGTTGGGAAAGAAGAACTTCTAATCTTTTTATTAGGCTAGTGCTGGGTGATAAAGTGTCACGTGTCACACATCTGCTTATCTCTTTCCTTCAATACTCACATTTTAAGTGCCATTATGACTTTGGCAAAGTGCTAATCAACTTAACCAGCCGCCCCATTGGCTGATCGAGGTGTTAGGGCTGATTCACCATAGAATTCAACAAAAAGAAGCAGAAAAGTAGGAACATGAGAAAGATGATGGAGAAGCTTTAAAAAGTTCTACCCACATTGTTTATGAACTTATTTAAGGTGGCATTGCCTAAAACTACAATGGTCATCTGTGCTTGTTTCCATAGTTAAGTCTTTCTCTAAGATCACCATACCTTAAAAAGTTTCCCATATCCTCCTCTCTTACCCAAAGATGGAAAAGTAGAGCAATGCCTTCCTGGTGAGTTTGTGCATGCTGGGCCATTACAATGGTAATGCTTATCATAATAGGTGTTACACCTCCTCTTCTAGGCAAAGAAAAGTTTGTGCCTAAAACCAACTCATGCTTGATCCCTTCATAGTCGAAAGTCACATACACCTTCAACAAGGCTAAAAGTATAAAAGGTACAAGACTTGGAGGCCCCCATATTTGCCCCCCGTATCGACGCTACCACTTGGCATAACTCGTTGTGCCTCGACAAACATCCTGCTCGTTGGATAAAGCACTTTCCTACACTTCTTTTGTTGTTTAAAATGAAAAAGGAAGCAACATTAGCTTTCAACGCAGCAATACTGTGTAAGGCTAAAATTTGACAACACCCACGAGAAAAAAACAAAAAGAAATTCAACATTTCAGCGGTTATCATTGCATGCATGCCTATTTTGTTTCTCACCGAACCAATTGAGGTGCCAAAGTACGAACTATCATGATTTTGTCAAAAAACTATACAACTTAAAAAATATAAGATAAAGTCACTTAAAGTACTCTTGATCAACCTAACACTACTGATTGCAAAATGTAAAAGGGGTACCTTTACACGGGCGCGCACAAATGTCGAGCTTCAGATTGAGATCTTTAGTACCTTTACAGCGACATGCATGAAAAGCTTCAGAAATTTGTTTTTACGTTGGCGTGGGTACAGCAGCCGAGGGGGGGGGGTTGTAAATCTGACAAGGGAGTGGTGGTTGGGGGGGTGAGGGGTTGGGCGAAGGGGATGGAGGGACCGTACGGGATGTGGTTAGGGGAAAAGGGTCATTTGGAGGGAAATTAAAGGGGGGTGGTGGGTGGGTGGATGGGGTAGGTTGGCCGCCGGAGGGGGTGGGTGGGTAGGGTTAAAAGTATATTATATTTGGAGAGAGTAATCTGATTGCTGGTCAAACACGATTGGGAGAGGGGTAATCTGATTGTGGGTCAAACAGGATTAGGGGAAGGGGTAATTTGGGGATGAGAAAAGAGATTATTTAAAAAAAAAATCATTTTTTTAACTCATCCCCTTTTTCAGAAATTTCTAAAAGTAACTCCACTTTTTGACGATTTTTAAAACAAAACCCTTCATCTACAAATGTTTTACCCCTAATCCCCTCTACTCCTTATTTTCCCAAACTTGTTCTTGAGGGCACCAACTTGCTAACATGCCTCTTTTTTTTCTCGCTAAAGAAAAATGGGGTCTGTAACAGCTGAGTCACCATTGACAAGATTAGGCCTTTTTATCCACAAGAAGTTCTTATTGCCGTTCACAAGTCCTTAACGAAAGCCAAAAAATTGTTCAGGTGTCATGACAGTAATGCTTCCAATGTTCACGTAAAGAACGGAGTTTGGTTCTTTCGAACCGAGCCATTTAAGACATTCTGAATCTTCTTTCCAGAAATTTGAACCTAAACACTCCAAACGGTTATCATCGATATGGACTAAGAGGAGTTGTAAAGGTCTGATGGCACATATGGGAGAAAATATTACCGAAAGTGCACACAAGACGTCGTACTACTCCAATTCCTCAAACGTGTTAATAACTATGGCAAAAACGTTTTGGTTTCCACCAGATTGATATTGGTGCTATGCAAAAGATGATGATGATAATGATGTGTGTGTGTGTGTGTGAACACACCTGCATATGGATCGAGAGAGGGAGAGGAGAGACGGTGGGTGGAACACAAGAAAAGGAAAAAAGATATTAGAGGTTGAAGTAGAAAGTGAAATATATTTGACTATAACCTTAAATATTGTGCAATTCAAACTCGATCAATAATTAAGGGACAAGTGGTGCAATATACTACAAAAATTTTAACACAAGGGAAAAAGAACACCTTGATATATTCTTTTTTTCCATAATCTGAAAATTTGGAACTTGTAAGAATAAAGATGGAGCAGAGAAAATTAAGATACAGACAAAGAATGGGTATATATATATAGACACACGTGCACGCGAGACACTATTGTGCATCTTGAGGCAGTTGGCGGCTTTCGACGGTCAAAAATGGTAGTGGTGGTTGGAAGGATGATGCTTTTAGAGGTGGTGGCAGTGTTGGAAGGGCCATGATGGATGGCAACAGTGAATGGTGGGTTGAAAGGTGGTGCTAGGTGACGACTGTGGTGGTGGTGGACGGGGACACAGTTGGAAGAGCGGTGGTGCTCTCTTAGCGTGCAGTAGAGTCTGGAGAGTACACACAAAAAAAGTGTGTTTGTTGCGAAAGACCCAAGATATTAGGGTTTTTGCTAGTAAAGAATGTCATTGATCAAATCTTCTAGATCAATTATTCAAAGATGACACATGTAAAGTCGATCTGGCCTTAGCGAATTGGACCCTGGGCTCAACCCTAAAGCTCATTTAAAGCGTGATTGGGTCATGCGATCAGACTCTGTGTTATTATTTTGATCCAACCCAATACTCAACATTTAGGATTGGGGAGCCCATGGACACGCCTACCATAATATCGAGAACAAATAACAACTTTTAATCACTTGGAATCGAGTTTTGAGAAGTACCGGCAATCATTGCTCTTTTTTTGTGTCTAAAAAGACCTTATTTGAATATATATTTGATGGATACTATAAAGTATATAAATTAAATTAAAATTGGATCCGACTTTAAAGGATCAAATTTTACTGATGAACTTTACGTGAACAAATGCTAATGTACACTCCATCTCAATCAACTGATGATGCTCGGCAGGAATGGCTAGGACTTGTATAGGATGCTATAGCATTATCTTGACTTGAGCTGATGTTCGATTGTGCTCCTTCCGTGGCATTTTGGCTCCTGCAGCTATTAGGATTTTCTCTGATACTCTAGTTTGGTCAAGTTCTAGAAGGTCTTGTAATAAGGGTTTGTCTGTTTTATTGGATGTTCTTGACAACCTATTTGTATAAATTTTTTCTCTTTCACTGCCTACAACGTATGCTTTTATATCTTTACATGATGGTATCTATTTCTGCTTTTTCTAAATAAAAAAAAGGCGACACTCCATCTCTTGAGAATTGACATTTGACTTTGCTGTGAAAGCACATGCATACACATGAATTACAACTTAGCATCCCACGCTTGCCTAAACCACTTTTACTTGTCGATGAAAGTTTGGGAAGAAAAAAGTACAGGGCCATGGTTAAGTGCTGATCTAAACCGGCTAATGTGACGTGGATGTGTCTATACAAGTACGATAATCACATAACTGATTCATAAGATTAGTCCTAGGTAGAATTACATTAAGAATTCACAAAATTTGTCCTAGAAGTACATATAACTGATTACTAAGACTACATAAATTAAACCCAAGTAAGGAAACTAGGAGGGCACTTAGGATTGATTATATAATGGTCAAACCTAATTAAATTCTAATTAAATCAGGTTTGAGTGTTTGACAAAAAAAAAAGTAAACTCATTAAATCTGCTCTAATGTGCCGAAAACTAATTAAATTTAAAATCTTTATTTTCTTTAATTCTGATTTAATCAGTTTTGGATAATCGTGTTTGATTAAAAAATTATCAAAATATCCTTACATATAAACAATATATTAAATGCTCAATTTCTATTTGAATATAATACTACTACCTTGAACAACTTGTTTAATCTATTATCTACATCTGTACTACTTATAAAAGTATGCATCTTGTAAATCATTTTATTCAATTTTTGCCTTTCTTTAATTACTCCATTAACAATCATATCCTATCCTTTCATAAATACTATTATTAATTACTAATTTTGTAATCATATTTGGTTTTGACTTCCGTTAGTTATTCTAATGACAACCCTATCCTTCCCAAATTAGTTTTTTCATAATGCATTTAATGAACATTAGGTCATAAATTTATTCTAAATCTACATTTACACATTGAAAAATGAAATGTGTGATTGCAAAAAATATATATAAATGTGTGTATGTGTACTATCTATAAAAGTATGAATGCTTTAAATCATTTTTTGGACAATTACATATATCCTCCGTTAATTACATCAATTACATTCTTACCTTTCTTTTATTATTTCCTTTTAAATCTTGATGAAATTAAAAGAACATTAGCTAATGAATCGATTTTATAAAACTGTGATGAGAAAGAAAAATAGAACAAAGAAGTTCCTTTATTATTCTCTTTTTAATTTGGTTAAAATGAAATAAATATTGGTGGTTAATGAGAACTGTGATTTTTCTCCTTGTGTTTTTAAGTTAGCAAATAATTAACTAATTAAAAAACTGAAAAACAAAAACAAAATAAAGAAACTGAAGTACTTGAAAAATCAATTAAAAAACAAAAAAATGTTGGAAAAATAAAAACGAAAAAGAGTTAAATATGCATAAAAAAATAAGGTTTAAATAAGATGCCAATTTGAACTGAAAATATGTTCGATTATTGCAGTTGAAGACCGAGTATTTTGCATTTCTTATTGATGAAGTGCAAAGGACCTGGTCAATTACAAATCTTAACCATAAACCAATTTAACAGGTTACAAAAACAAAGACATAGATTCATTCTTTTAATTTCTCCAATTGCTTTTATTTTCAGCAGTACCATCAAACATTTTTTCAATCCAGAAGCTTACGAAGAATATTTTCAAACATTCAATTAATTACAATTGTGAATATCAAATATACATTTCTTCTAAAAATAAGTCAAAAAAGAAATAAGAACATAATTGAATTACACTATTTGATCCCAAAAAAGGTAATATATAATATCACTTCAAACATTCCTCTCGATTATATTCACGCGCAACATGCTTTATACTAGTTTCTTAAAATGGATCAAAGCTAATTTTAAAAACTGATTCATATAATTATTAAAATTTCCTTTTGAGAATCAATTCTTAACTGCCTCTAGATAGATCCAAATAAATGACAATTGTTACTCCCATGCAAAATAAGGAAGCAACCATAAAACACTCCACTGACCCTAAAAGGTACATAAATCCTCCTCATTTGCCACTTCTTCATTCTCTGTTCAGTCTCGTTTCATAAAATGTCTTCACTCCAATCTGATAAAAGCAATATTCTTGTAAGTCTATACAAAGTAGCAGCTATTTCAGGAATTGTCCTGTACTTGGCTTCTGTTTTCTTGTTTCATAATCCAACTTCTGATTTCTTCCCACCTTTGCGTCTCCCGTGGCTGTCTTCCGACCCAGATGTTAGTGCTTCCCCAACTAATATCAGCCATCTCATGTTTGGTATTCTTGCTACATGGAGACATAGGAAGCCTTATACCGACTCATGGTGGCGACCAAATGTCACTCGGGGATATCTCTACTTTGATGTAGCTCCTTCAGGGGACCTCCTCCCTTGGTCTCCATTGTCTCCCCCTCCTAGGGTTTCCGATGACATCATAGAGTTGTTGAAAGAAAGCAAACACGGTCATCCGATTACGGTTCGCATGGTACATGCAATACTAGAGTTGTTTAGGGAGGAACGTGAAGGGGTAAGATGGTACATTATGGGAGACGATGATTCTATTTTTTTGGCCGAAAATATGGTTGATGTTTTTGGGAAACTTGATCATACCAAGTAAATTTATGTTGGTTGCAACTCGGAGAGTTTAAAGTCGAAAGTGGATTTTTCCTTTAATATGGGGTTTGGTGGAGGTGGATTTGCATTGAGTTATTCATTAGCCGAAGCGTTGTCGAAAGATCTGGAGAACTGCTTCAAAAGGTATCCATACTTGAGGAGTGCGGATGAAATGACAATAGCCTATAGATGATATTGGATTCTCTAACTGTTAACAAGGGTATTCATCAGGTACTTTCACTTTTTTATACTTTTGTAATCTCTTAAGTACCTTTGAAATTTCATTTCCAAATGTAGCGTAACACACTTCCATAGGTACCATAATGTAAATCGCGTGCTTATCAGACGACGATTGCATAGCCACGAGCGTTTCTTAACCTTATGACTAACATTTTTAGAGCATGCAGGCTGCCATAATCTTGCCCATGGAGGAATTCAAGTCTTGAAAGAACATTATGAGAGCTTATGTGTAGAAATTGATTGTTTTGACCGTGTACTCTTAATTGCAGATTGACCTACACAGTGATTTATCAGGATTTCTGTCATCCCACCCACAAGTTCCATTGCTTTCCTTGCACCACTTTGACCAGGTAGGCCCAATCTTTCCAAAAATGAACCGCGCTGAATCCGCGTTCCACCTCAGGAAAGCTGCAGATGTCGATCAGTCTCGCTTGTTACAGCAAACGATCTGCTATCACAAGCAAAGCAACTGGTCCTTTTTAGTGTCATGGGGCTACTCTGCTCACGTTTACGAAGTGTCATCCCTCGAACTACTCTGAAAATGCCCCTCGAGACATTCAAGCCGTGGGTGTGGAACGCAAGGCCGCCGCGCTTCATATTCAACGCGAGGTGGGTGACCAACGATCCATGTGAAGCTCCTCATGTCTTCTTCTTCGATTCAATAGAGAAAAGATCCATTAATGAAATCGTGACGAGCTATGTCCGAGCAGCACCGCGTGGGTTATCGGGTTGTTCGTCAAGCTGAAATCATTCGGCAGATTATGTCACGAGAATTACAGTCTTCTCATCTGCTACAAAGCTTAATGAGGTGAGTAACACGTAGCTGTTTTTTTTGCCCTCCTTTTTTAGTTTCATTATATTCACCAGTTTTCAAAACACCTATCCTGCAGGGAGTGATATTAATTGACACTATATAATGCGTTCGAGAAAATTCCTACAATTCGGATAGCAGTCAAAGTTTATTCTATAACGGACGGGTGAGAACCAACGAGATTGAGAGAATTGCAGACAATGTAGGGTCAATGAATAATATTTAATTAGCTTCTCGGGTGAGAAGTAGGGAATTTACTTTCTTCCTTAGCATGGATTGATCGGAATCTCTCGTCTGTCCATTAGTTACATAATGTCATATCTATTGCCATTATATTATCTTTTTTTTTTTTTTCGGGCAGGTGTGCATGCACACATATGCATGAGGTTTAGGATCCAATGAGCTTGACTTACTCCTTTTCCTCGCAGAAAGGAGGAAGCGAGTGCTGCGACATTGTTCATGTGGATGGCAAGGACGTGGCGGAGGTGAAATTGAGGACTTGCATGAAAGATGAGATAATTGCTTAGTTTGGACTTTTTAGTTCTTCGTTGTAATATAATTCTCCCTCCGTCTCAAAATAATTTATTAATTTTCTTATTTTTTTGGCCGACTCCAAATTATTGCTCTATTTCTAAATCAGGCATAAGTTTGTGTGCTCAATCTTCATATTTGCCCGTTTCTCTATTTTCTTATTCTATTTTTCTGCTCATTTACTCTCCCTTTTCTCTTTGCTCATCTTATTTTTATTTTTATTTTTTTGCCTTTAACCATCGTTCCACCTCCATCAATGATCACCACGGCACCACCCTTCTAGTCAACCACCAACACCTTCATCTCCGAACAACCACCGCAATTTGCTACACTCATTACTGACAACTTTATAAACATTCGAACTCCCTCTATTAGATCCAGCCAGCTCTAAGTCAAGCGGCAATCACCCACCGCCAATAACTCGAAGGAACGACCAAAAACCAGTCAAAACACAGTGGCGGTTGGGTACCAAGGCATTGGAATAGGCGCATCTTAGCGGCAACTAAGCATAGTCGGACGTTAGGTGTCGTCGCGCCTAGCTTCAGGTTAGGCGTGACTAAGGCTTGAATGACGGGTTTGATGAGGTGCGAGGCGATACTAAGGCGTGAATGAGGCGGCGATAAGGCAATGTAGATTTACTGTTATTTGAGAACTTTTTTGATGAGTTGCACTCAATCTCGATCCTGTTTTTAATTCAGTTGAGCAAAGCGTGATTGAAGTTTTATGTAAGTTGATTCTACAGAAACTTAAGCTTGGTGTGAAACCATATGATTTGATATGAAAATTTTTGATTTTGAGAATAATAGTGAAAATTATAGAGAACTCTTCGTTAGATAGATTTTGGTTCCATCGCATTGATATTGGTGTTATACAGATGATGATGATTTGTAGGAGAGAGTTGGTGGATGGAACACAAGAAAAGGAAAAAAGTTATTAGGGGTTAAAGTGGAAAGTGAAATATATTTAACTGGAACCTTAAATGTTGTGCAATTCAAACTTGTTCAATAATTGGAACGAATGGAGCAACATATGGTAAAAATTTAAACACAAAAAAAAAAAAAAAAAAACACCTTGATCATTACTTTTTTCATAATCTGAAAATTTAGAACTTGTAAGAATGAATATGGAACAGGAAAAAGATAAAGAAAAAGACTCTAATAGCCAGTGACATGATAAAGTCAAAAACTCAATAAAAAGATATCCTAATACACTAAACTACAATACAGTGGTATTTTTTGAAATCTATATCTATATTTATATTATATATAAAGGAAAAACTTCTTCTGGTGTAACACATCTTTGGTGTTACCAATTACTTATCTAGAATGGTGACAAGTGATATTCTAAGATTTTTTTTAAAAAAAATGATACAAAGTACAAATCTTAAATCATAAATAACTACCCATTAAGACATGTTTGGTTTTCATAATTTAAGCTTTACTAAAAAAATATAGTTAAAATAAGTTATAACGCCCAAACTTGATATTAAGAAAATATCATATTGCTAACTTTTTATTTGCACATGTTTGGTTTTAAAAATTTTCAAATTCAATAAAAAGTTATAGTTAGAATTGAATCTAATTAAAATGTGATGATAATATTTTGCTAACTTATTTTTCTACTATATAAGATTTATTTTGACCAAATGTGATAATAAAAACTTATGCGTGATGCTTGATTTGTTTTTAACAAAATTTATATTATCAACTTTATTTTTACACTCGCATCACGTGTACCAAAGTGACTTGTAATACATGATATTCAAAGCGAGAAAGATATTGATAATTTCTTTGCGCAATATTATCGGTTGTTTATATGACACGTCATCAGATGCTTATTTTAAGATTAATTAACTTTTATATTAGTAAGTTTAAAACTAATTCTAATCATTCTAAAATTCTACCAATTAATGTACTAATCTATTAAGACTTTTTTTTAACAATTATGTCCTTAAAATTCAAAAATTAATTCTAATCATTCATAAACTCAACCTTATTATTATACTAACTTATTAAAACATAATATTGATATTGTATCTTCAAAATCTTTAACATGAATATAAAAACTCATACACACTAAAAAGATAAAAAAATACTTTTGATTTAGAAGAAAAAATTAATTCTAATCATTCTAAAATGTTACCTAATCAATATACTAATCAATTAAGACTTCATTTTGAAAATAATTTCCTTAAAAGTGTTTTCCAATATAAAATTAAAATCCATTTACCAAAAAAGTGACTTCTGAGATTTAGAATAAAACGTGAAAAATAATAAATTTAAATTTTGATAGGATTCTTATTTTTATATTTAATTAATTTTGCAACAGTAATGAGGGTTTTCAGTAAACCTAATATAATTTGAAAATTAATTCTAATTTTTCTAAAACTCAACATATCTTATACTAACTTATTAGGACTTAATATTGACCATTATATCTTTAAAGCTATTCTCAAATATGAATATAAAAACTCATATAAACATATATATATATATATATATATATATATATATATATATATATATATATATATATATATAACACTTGCAATTTAGAAGAAAAATTAATGTTATAGTTAAGATTAAACAACTTACGAGACTTAAAGAAAAAAATGATCTAGCAATTAATCTGAATTTTGATAGGTACCTTATTTTTAAATTTGATGAATTTTGCAAGAATAATGAGCATTGATAGGTACCTTATTTTTAGAATTCATTGATTAAATTTTCACATTACTAGCATCTTCCAAGACTTAAATAAAAACATATATATGAAAATGCCAGATACGATGTGATTGTTCTGCTAAAATTTATTATTTCTTTTTTACAAAAAGTGATAATTTATTTGAAAGTGATAAGATGTATACATAAATCCTGTTAAATTGAAAGTGTAACTTTATTCCTCTAAATTTCTACATAATCATTATAATATCCTCAAGAACATATGTAACAACTTAAAATCCCTCTAATGTTAAATTCATATATAATATTTATAATTTAAAAAGGATATGTTATAGCGTCACCATTTTTAATTACAACTACAGTCGCTTTTTAGCTCTATATGGTACTAGCATGACTATTCTACTATTTCAGTGCTAAGCCAATATTCATTTATAATAAATAGCGCCTCCACTATGTCTGTTATCCACTCTTTGCCTTTTGGCTTATAATATAAAGAAATTACATATAAACACACATGTATATGCAAATATCTCATAATAATTGCATGCATCCTAATTACACAAATAATGCTATTTAATAATCAAAAGTTAGGAGTAATGCATGTGAATTTTTTTTGATACTTTACTTAATAAGTTAATCGTGATTAATTTAGGTACTAAGGTTATTCTTTATAACTAAATAAAATATATTTTATACTGTTAATATCTTTGTTGTCTCACGATATGTGGTACGCATTAATACATTTTTTAAAACTTTATGATATACTGTATTTTATAAATCAGTCCGAACTTGACTCGGGTTATTGGATATATATCAAATATGAGTACCCATTGTTTTAATAAGCTAAAAAACAATTTTGAAAATTTGTGAAGGTGAGCGTTCCTTTGGTCCACGCCTGAAGCACTTCACGAACATAGCAACGTGTCTGAGCATTGCAAAACGAGCTGAACGTATAACCTTTTAGAATATAGCTTCAGTGACTGAACTGTTTAAAAATTCGACGTGTTGGAATCTACATGTTTACAAGTGTGATGTTCACCCTTTTAAGAAAAACAAAAAGAACACATAGAAAAACCAACAAAGTGATTGGTGTATGAAAAACAAAAACAAAAAGGCGTGGGCTAATGATATCAACAACAGATTTATATGAGCTAGAGAAATCTGAGGCATATCTGATGATAATTGGTGGTGGCTGGTGGCAATGGGTGGCTGATGGCGGTGGCTATATACACACAAAACCAGTCATGCGTCTTGAGGCAGTTGGTGACTTTCCACTGTCAAAAATGGTGGTGGTTGGGAGGATGCTGCTTTTAGAGGTGGTGGCGGTGGTTGAAGGGCCATGGTGGATGACAACGGTGAATAGTGGGGTGAAAGGCAGTACTAGGTGGCGACTGTGATGGTAGGGGACGAGGACACTGAAGGGTCTGTTTGAAAACCATTCGGTTTTCAATTTTTTCTCTAATTTTGTAAACTAAAGAAGAAACGCATTTGGTATACCGTTTTCGTTTTTTTTTCTTTCATTTTTGGAAACCAATTTTTAAAACAGGACTATTTTTGAAAACTCCTATTTTAGAGTTTTGATCTCCAAATTTGGTTTTTGTTTTGAGACTACCACCACCACCACCACCATCACCCCCCCACCGTCACAGCCACCGGCCAGCCCCTGCGGGAAGCCGCTCAGCTGGCCACCACCAGGCCCCACCGCCACCGCAACCACCACTAAAGAAAAAATTCAAAATAAAAATTGGATAATCAAACATCTATTTGTTTTTATAAAAAATAAAAACGAAACTGATTTTGTTTTTTTAAAAATAAAAAATTGAAACTCTAAGTGATTTCAAACGCTACCTGAGTTACAGTTGGAAGAGCGGTGGTGCTCTCTTAGCCTGCAGCGGAGTTGGGAAAATATATACACTAGTGTGTGTGGTGCGAAAGATCCAAGAGATTAGGGTTATTGCTAAAGAACGACGTATATCCAATCTTCTAGATCAATTGTCCGAAGAATGACACGTGTAAAGTCGACCTAGCCTAGCGGATTGGACCCTGGCTTAACCCTATAGCTTATTAAAGCGTAAGGTTGGATCGTGTATTAGGCCAGGTTGGGTTATTATTTTGATCCAACCCAGAACTCAAGATTTAGGATCGGTGAGCCAATGCTTAGGCCTACCCTAAAATTGAGAGCAAATAACAAATTTTAATCACTTGGAATCGAGTTTTAAGAACTACTGGCGATTATTGCTCTTTTTTTGGTGTCCAGATAGACCTTATTTGAATATCTTTGATGGATACTATAAAGTATTGAAATTAAATAAAAAATGGATCCAACTTTCATTTTTATTTTTGAAAATGTTTAGAACTATAATTCATATATGACCGAGTTAGTACGGAGAGTTGAACTGGGTATCCAACTTTAAAGGGTCAAATTTGAACTTTAAATAGACAGATGCTAACATTCCATCTCAATCATCAATTGATGAACGTCCGGCAGGAATGACTTGGACTTGTACAGGATGCTGTAGATACATGATTGTGCTCCTTCTGTGATATTTTTGCTCCTGTAGCTATTCCGGATTTTCTCTATTACTCTACTTTAGTTTGGCCAAGCTCTAGAAGGTCTTGTAATAGGGGTTTATCTGTTTTGCTGGATGTTCTTGACAACCAGTTTGTATAATTTTTTCCTCTTTCACTCCTGTAATGTATACTTTTATCTTTACACGATGGTATATATCTCTGCTTTTACTTATAAAAAAAAAAGATGCTAACACTCCATCTCTTGAGAATTGATCACCTTTGACTCTGCTGTGAAAGCACATGGATACACATGAATTACAACATAGCATCCTACGCTTGCCTAAATCACTTTTACTTGTCAACGACGTATGGCAAGAAAAAGTACAGAGCCATGGTTAAGTGCTGATCTAAACCGGCTAATGTGAAAACTGGTTGCAAGTCCTCCGTTGCCTTTTCGAATGGACGTGGATGTGTTTATACAAGTACGACCACAAACGATTACTCAGATAATGACATAATTGATTCATAACATTAATCCTAGCTAGAATAACATTAAGAATTCACAAAATTTATTATTAAGATTATATAAATTAAACCCACGTAGGGAAACTCGAGGGTGTTTAGGATTGATTTTATAATGGTCAAACCAAATTAAATTCAGATTAAATCATGTTTGAATTATTTGACCAAAAAAAAAAAAAGTAAACTCATTAAACCTGCTTCAATTTCCTCAAAACTAATTAAATTCATAATTTTCTTTTTCTTTGATTCTGATTTAATCAGTTTTGGATAATCGTGTTTGACCAAAAAAATTAACTAAATATCCTTACATATAAACAAGACATTAAATGCTCCATTTCCATTTGAATATTCTACTATATGATATTTGTTTACCCAAACACCTAAAAGAACTTTTAATCTATTACGTATTTCTTAAAATGGATCAAAGGTAATTTTAAAAACTGATTTATATAATACTTTTGAGAATCAATTTTAAACGGCCTCCAGATGATAGAGTAAATGACAATTATTACTCCCATGCAAAATAAGGAAGCAACCTTAAAACCTTAAAACCATAACACACTCCACTGACCCTAAAAGATACATAAGTCTTCCTCATATGCCGCTTCTTCATATTCTGTTCAGTCTCGTTTCATACAATGTCTTCACTCCAATCTGATAAAAACAATATTCTTGTTTGTCTATGGAAAGTGGCAGCTATTTCAGGAATCGTCCTGTACTTAGTTTCTGTTTTCTTGTTTCATAATCCAGCTTCTGAGTTCTCCCCACCTTTACGTCTCCCGTGTCCGTCCTCCGAACTAAATGCTTGTGCTTCTCCAACTAATATCAGCCATCTTATGTTTGGTATTCTTGCTTCTGTTAAGACATGGAGACATAGGAAGCTTTATACCGACTCATGGTGGCGACCAAATGTCACTCGGGGATATCTATACTTTGATGTAGCTCCTTCCGGGGACCTCCTCCCTTGGTCTCCATTGTCTCCGCCTCCTAGGGTTTCCGATGACATCACAGAGTTATTGAAAGAAAGCAAACACCGTCGACCAATGATGGTTCGCATGGTACATGCAATACTGGAGTTGTTTAGGGATGAACATGACTGGGTAAGATGGTACATTATGGGAGACGATGATTCTATCTTTTTCCCGGAAAATATGGTTGATGTTTTAGGGAAACTTGATCATACCAAGTATATATATGTTGTTTGCAACTCGGAGAATATAAAGTCGAATGTGGGTTTTTCTTTTAATATGGGGTTTGGTGGAGGTGGGTTTGCATTGAGTTATCCATTAGCCGAGGCATTGTCAAAAGATTTGGACAACTGCTTTAAAAGGTATCCATACTTGAGGAGTGCGGATGAAATGACAATGGCCTGTATAGATTATATTGGAGTTTCTCTAACCGTTAACAAGGGTATTCATCAGGTACTTTTGCTTTTTTATGCTTTGTAACCTTGAAGTACCTTAGAAGTTCCATTTCCAAATGTAGCACTAGTGATGGTTTAATACACTTATTTGGTCTAAATGATGGTAATTATGTGCATAACACACTTCCATAGCTACCATAATATAAGTCGCATGCTTTACAGACAACGACTGCGTAGCCATGAGCGTTTCTTAACCAATGACTAACATTTTTAGAGCATGCCGGCTGCCACTATCTTGCCCATGTTTGCGAGAGATGCACATTTTTGCACACAAAGCCTGTATGTAGTTTTGCTTCAATATTAGCTTGTTTCTGCGAGGACCATGCTCTCTAATCCAAGGCGACAAAGAATTATGTCTTAAGCCAGTCCAAACAGTATGCATTATAAGTTTATTGCGCCTTAAATGCTCCTTCTTACTTTGGAACTATGTCCCAAAAACCTTATTTACTCTACACTTTAATGCCGAGGGCCTCTAGTGTTGAAAAAACATTATGAGACCTTATGTGTAGAAATTGATTGTTTTGACTGTGTACTCTTCATTGCAGATTGACCTACACAATGATTTATCAGGATTTCTGTCATCCCACCCACAAGTTCCATTGCTTTCCTTGCACCACTTTGACCAGGTAAACCCAATCTTCCCAAAACTGAACCGCGCTGAATCCGTGTTCCTCCTCAGGAAAGCTGCAGATGTCGATCAGTCTCGCTTGTTACAACAAACCATCTGCTACCACAAGCAAAGCAACTGGTCCTTTTCAGTGTCATGGGGCTACTCTGCTCACATTTATGAAAGTGTCATCCCTCGAACTACTCTGAAGAAACCCCTCGAGACATTCAAGCCATGGGTGAGAAACACAAGGCCGCCGCTTTTCATATTCAACACGAGGTGGGTGACCAACGATCCATGTGAAGCTCCTCATGTCTTCTTCTTCGATTCAATACAGAAAAGATCCGTTAATGAAGTCGTCACGAGCGAGCAGCACCGCGTGGGTTATCGGCCTGTACATCAAGCGGAAATCATTCGGCAGATTATGTCACGAGAATTACGGTCTTCTCATCTGCTACAAAGCTTGATGAGGTGAGTAACACGCAGCTGTTTTTTTATTGATTATTATTCTTTACTAAGTTTCATGACAGTTTACTTTGAGTTTCGTCCGTTTCGAAACACCGACACCTAGAGTGATAAGTTTGCAACTACAATATCTAATGCATTTTTAGCCACGATTGTTGTGGTGTGTAACCTGAAAGATGTTTCTGTTTAATCTTCAAAATTAAATAGTTCCCTTTAGGCAAAAAGAAACCATTGATTGATAAAAAGTAGCCACCGGGAAGATCTTTTGTTGCCAAGAATCTCTATATGTAGCGACCAATGTGTATTTTGTTGACAGAAGTCACTCATGCACAAGAGTTTCTATGCTTCTTCACACTCACTCACATACACGAGAAAATCTTGAACATAACAGTAATAAATATGACGTGACATATATGGACGGGCGAGTTCGAACAATCAATATGAGACCAAAGAATTGTTATTCTCTCATCTATCCCTTGATTACACAAAGTCACATATATCGTCATTACATTATTTTTTTTCTTTTGCCCGAGCGCAAGAACGCACATACACAATGCTTAGGATCCAAGAAGCTTGCACTTGCTCCTTTTCCTCGCAGAACGGAAGAAGTGAGTGCTGCGACACTGTCCATGTGGATGGTAAAGACGTGACAGAGGTCAAATTCAGAGCTTGCTTGAAAGATGAGATAATTGCTTAGTTTGGACTTTTTAGTTCTTCATTTTAATATCTGATCCACAGTTTCAATTCAATTGGGGCCAGGCAACTCCTTTTATGATGCATAGGCTAACTTTCCTTATCGGCAGAGCAGTTCTCTATTTCTATAACTTGTTCTGTGGTTTTGCTACTGTTAAAAAAGGTTGTTGACCACTAATTTTCATATAGGATTTCTCTGTTATGGTATGGAACTTTAAAGTGATGGGCAATACGTTACATCCCATTTTTTGGTTTCTTCTCTTTTGTTGCGGTTGAAGGCTCATTTGTTTTCTTGTTTGTTTAGCATGAAAGAGCTCAAGTTCCGATTACGCGAAATGTCAGGGTTATCTAGCATGAGTCAAAGTGCGCAAGTATCCCTGGTTTGGTTATCTAGTATGAATCGAGACTTGTGAGTAGCTTATACTGCAAATATATAGGGAGACACTCGGGAAATTATTAACATATCTCTCGTTAACGAGAAAAACTATTACAGCAGTCCAGCTCAAAGACGATTTTTTTTTTGTAATCACCTCAAAGACGATATGAGTTCTAATGGAAGGTGCTCCTAAGGGATATATTGTGTCACTTGTCACGTGCAATTTACAAAGAATTTCGTACCACTCGCAAGCTCTAGTACTTTCTTCTTGAATAAGGAAAACTATAAGTTCCTTACCTTTCTAGCATGGTTTTAACTATTTTTCCTTTGGTTGCCCGGCCAAGATAATATAACAAATAAAGATTCATCTTTTTGACATACAATTTTGATGCCAAGGGATGCTCTCAAATAGTTAAGACATTGGTTTTAGCGCCATGTAAACTTGATCCTCTACACTTCCTAAGGAGAAGACAACCACTGCTTTTTGAGTTTCTTCAGTCACCTGCTATGGATACAGGTACGCTAAGTTTATTCATCTAATTCTTCTGTGTCCTTACAACTAATTGCGGTTCGTAACAGACTTGTCAACGTATATACCACGATTTTTAATTCTGCTGTATTTTTATAATTTTCTACGGTTTGTAAAAGACTTCCAAATCATGTATAGCATGATTTCAGTAGTCCTGACAAAATGGAAGAAGTAATATAAGTTTTAGTGTCTACGTTCGTTAAATTTGCAAGAAAGAGGCTGAAGGAAAACTTGCTTGATGTTCTGAGGGTAATGAAGATCGTAAGGAGGGTAAGAGAGATTTAGTAGCCATTTTTTCGACCATAGACGTGGTTTGCTCTTTTTCATGACCAGGGAAGATCACCCACGTAGTTCGTGAAAGCTAGCTAGAGTAACTGCTATTTGCCCCGATCGCTGGAACAAATTGGTTTTGAGATAGGGCAGTACGAAAATCCAGTAATATCGGGAAAAATTAGCAAGCAACACTTGAACAAAATTACTCAAGACCATAGAATCCAACCAAAATAATAATAATAAAAAAATTAAATTAAATGTTGCCACCAAATAAAAATGGCGTAAGAAAATGAATTTCCTAATTTGGTTAGCTATAAATTGGATATTGTAAATGCCAAAATCAAATGAACAACGTGCAGAAATCCCAACCCTTTTACACCCTAAGAAGCTAGAACAAGAAAGCAAAACTATAGTAGGCAAGAAGCAACACAAATAGTTAAATGAGATTATGCGCCTGATGTTAGAACTTCCGTGATCATGATAAACACAAATGCTTGGGGAAAAATTCCACCAATCTCAGTTTCATGAACTGATGCTTGTCCTTGTGCACGTATAAAAAAAAAAATAATAAGGGCTAATTACACATGTCTCTGAGGTTATGGCGTAATTACAGTCAAGGACACTAAGTTTGAAAATGTAACATACCGTGACCAAATACTTTTAAAATGTACCAGCCGTGTCCATCCGTCAGGGTTCCATCCAAAAAGTGTACTTTTTTATGATGTCATCAATACGTATTTTAAAATTGACAATACTACCCCTTGTGCTGTATATAATGAATATTTTTAAAATTTTTAAATTAAGATTTCAAATTTTCTCAATTTGCTCTTATATGTCTATTTCATCAAAATTTCTAGTGTCCCTTATGGCGAATCTGCAGCTTACAGTCTATTTCATCGAATTTCTCAATCTGCATACAAAAAACAAGGGTCTCAATCTGCAAATTAGGGTTTCAAAACCCTAATTTGAAATCTATTTTCCTGGCCGGCAGCTCCATCGCCCCATCCATCCCTGTCCCACCCCGTAGCCGCCCCCCACCATACTTACCCACCATTGCGAACCACCATCCCAACTTCTGTGAGCCAACTACCCCGCACCATTGCCATAACCCACCACCCCGCACCATTGCCATAACCCATTTCTTTCTTCTTAAACCAAAACCCACCATCAATTCAACAACCCAAGAAAGGCATCCTACTGTGATTCTGAGTTACGGCATAAGAGAGAGAGAGATGGACGATTTGCCATGTCTTGCGGCATGGTGGGGAAGGAGGGACAATTGCTACGTGGGGGGGAAGACGGGGGCGGGGCCGGCGTGGGGGGAGCATGGGGGTGCGACAGCTGGGTGGGGAGAGAGGAGGGGCGGGTGCAGGGTGAGGTGGGGTGGGAGTGCAGGGAAGCCGTGGGATTGAATATGAGAGATTAAGTTTGAAGATTGAATTGGAGAAAGAAAGGAGAGAGAAAAAAAGAAAAGAAAAATGGGAGGGGCAGAGAGAGAGTTTAAGAGAGATAGAGAGAGAAAATTTAAGAGATAATTTTTAAGATAATAACATTTGAATAAATAAATTTATAACTTGAGAGTAATACTGTTTTTTTTATCAAAACCGTTAGGGTTTTTCAAATTACGTCTGGTCAACGGACATAAATATAATTTGTTCAAACTATTGTCCTTACCTGTAATTACCTCTAACCTCAGTGATATAAGTATAATTAGCCCAAAAAACAAAGCATATTCAGATGGCAACTCAATTCAATTTTTTCTCATGCTTTGCCTACAGAAGTCCCACAAATTTCTCATTGAACTGTCTTATGATCAATGTGTCGCAGGTAATCTATGCAAAACAGTGGTAATGTCAGGGCTAGTCTTGTACTTGGTGTCCATATTTCTCCTAAATAGTCCCAGCTGCCCAGCTTCTGAGTTCTTGGCACTCACATGGCCGTCTCCACGACCAATAACAGTTGTTACGGAGTCTCAATATGCTCCAACTAATCTAAGCCATCTTGTATTCTGTATCGTGGGAACTGCCAAGGAGTGGAAAACTAGGAAGTCTTACATTGAACCATGGTGGCTGCCAAATCAGACCCGAGGATATCTCTATCTTGACGTAGCTCCCACGGAAGACCTCCTCCCTTGGTCTCCATTTTCTCCTCCTTTTAAGGTCTCTAATGTCGACACCTCTCAATTATTATACACAAGACATATATTCGAGGGATTTGTTGTTCGCATCATTCAAGCAATCTTGGAGGAGTTCAGAGAGGAACATGAAGGGGTAAGATGGTACGTTATGGGAGACGATGACTCGATTTTCTTTGTGGATAATTTGGTCAATGTCTTAGGAACATATGACCACACCAAGTACTATTACATTGGTGCCAATTCCGCGGACATCAAATCGAATGTGGAGTTCTCATTTGACATGGGGTTTGGGGGAGCAGGATATGCATTGAGTTACACTTTGGCAGAAGCATTGGTGAAAAACTTGGAAGATTGCATCAGACTGCATCCACACTTGCGAGCTGCAGATCTTGTTTTGACATCTTGTATAGCTGATCTTGGAGTTTCCCTAGTTCTCCATAAGGGTCTTCATCAGGTATCTATTATGCCTTTTATGTTACCTATCTTGCATGCTATCGAAGAGAGCAATGTTGTGCCACATCCCCATTTCAACCATCTATCACTATTTGTATTATGCTAGTACAATACAGTCACCTAGTGATTCCCCAGATCTTCATATATTAATCCTGCAAGAAATGAAGTTTCTCCTGGAATTTGTCATTGCAGATAGGTGTGCATAACGATACATCAGGGCTTCTTTCTTCTCACCCACAAGTTCCATTGTTGTCCCTCCACCACTTCGACTTGGTGGATCCGATCTTCCCCACTTTGAGCCGCTCCGAGTCCGCAAGGCACCTCATGGAGGCCGCCAACTAAGACCAGTCGCGAATGCTGCAACAAACTGTGTGCCACCACAAGAAATTCGAGTGGTCCTTCTCCATTTCGTGGGGCTACTCTGCCCATATCTACGAGAAGATCATCCACCGGAGCGTGCTCAAGAAACCAATGGAGACTTTCAAGCCATGGAGGAAGATATCGTACTACCCGTTTTACATGTTCGACACACGGCGGCTCAAGGAGCCATGTGACGTTCCTCATCTTTTTTATTTTGAATCTGTTGAGAAGACGCCCGAGAATCAGATTTTAACAAGCTATGTTCGAGCTGAACCACACGAGTTGCCGGCTTGTCGGTCAAGCACAAATCATTCTGCTGATCACATCTCTGAGATTCGAGTCCGCTCGCCGACGACAAAGTTTGTTCAGGTTAGTACTTCGTTTCTCCTTTGTTCTTTATCAGAAATAACCTATTTTGCAACACTAACGCACAAGGATTTTGACCGGAGCCCCGCTGCTTGGCATACACTGCAACTCTCTATATAACGCCTACCAATTGTGGCTACACACCTCAAGTGACACTTTTTACACATATCTTTAGCGACAATTTTTAATCACGCTTTTTGTTGTCACCTATTTAAAGTAACTAAGTCCAATTTAGATATCATCATTTGTCATTATAGGAATTGCAGCCCAATTGTTTTTAAAAATAGAAAAATTTTGGTTGCAACTCTTTTATACGACGGTCGTTAATTATCGCTAAATATTACTCCATATTAAAAAAAATTCCTCCAAGATATACATGCGTTCAATGACTTACTCCCTCCATCCCTAGTGCTGTTTAAATTGTTATGAATTCCTGTGATTAAATTCAAACAGTTTAACATTGAGTTGAAGTCAAAGAGGGAAAGAACAAAAAATAAAGATAATGTTTACTTGTTAAATTTGTACTTCCTCGGTTCCAAAAAAAAGTTGACCATGCTTTCTTTTTTAGTTGTCCTCAAAAAAAATTGATCAGGAAAGATTTTAAAGGTATTTTTTTTTCTTCAAGTTTAGCCTTTTTACATTTTTCTCATAGTATTTTTCTCCACATTTAATCTTTCACTAACTCATATTCTTTATCCGGGGTCATTTTTTTCCTCCCTGCTCTCTCTTGGAATAAAATGAGAAACTTATATATTACTCGTATCTTAAATAAATATATGAGTCGAACATGATGAAATAATTTTGGTCGAAGGAGATATTACTGAAAGTCGTAACGAGCTACCAATAATTATTTTTAGTCAGCTACCTCAGTTGAGCCGCTCCTATCGCAATAGTGTGTGAGTTTCGCAACACATTTCTGTCATTAACGCAGAAAGGAGTCCTTCCATAAACAAAAGAGACATTTTGCTTTATCCAACAGAAGACTACCGTGATGAATGTCTTTCATGCATTTCCAGACCGGAAGAAGCGAATGCTGCGACGTCATACGTGCGGGTGATATGGACGACATAGTGGAGCTCAAGTTTAGAGCTTGCACGAAGTATGAGATGATTGCTTAATCACTTAGGATTTGTACTACGTAAATTGGTTTCTCCTCCTTTTAGATGATCCTCTATTTCAATCTTCTGTTGGTGTTTTGCACGCCTTTGTCAACCGACCCTTATTCCATCTGGTTTAGACATTTATCGAGCATTAAGTTTCTTACCCAAGTGGCAATAAATGGTACACAAAACCCTTAGATGAAAGATAAAATCGTTCTTACATTTCAATGTGTATAAAGAGTACATAGAAGGCCTGTATATATAAACATTACAGTTGACCTAACAATAAATACAATGAATACATTATGGATTGATAAGATACAAGATTGATAACACAC
This sequence comes from Escallonia herrerae, assembly GCA_033070095.1. NCBI lineage: Eukaryota > Viridiplantae > Streptophyta > Magnoliopsida > Escalloniales > Escalloniaceae > Escallonia > Escallonia herrerae. The sequence continues at coordinate 265,065 of JAVXUP010000504.1, read as the reverse complement.
TGAATAAATTAAGGAGATTCTTTAGGCTCCGTTTGACACTCATTTTTTTCAGTTTTAAAAACTGAAAAAAAAAATAAGCGCATTTGGTAACCCCCTCCCCACCCTTTTTTTCCCCCTTCAGTTTAAAAAATCAGTTTTTAAATCAAGACTATTTTTAAAAACTCCAAAAACTGTTTTTTTTTTTTTTTTGTGTGTTGGTTTTCTTTTTGAGACAACCACCACCCTCCCATTGCCGGCGGCCATCAACGACCACCGCCAACAACCACCAGCCATCGCCGGCCACCACTACGCCCCACCACCGCCACCACAAACCACCACAAAAAAAACTTCAAAAAAAAAACTGGGTTATCAAAAAAATAAAATAAAAACTATATTATAAAAAACCCACTTATTTTTATAACTTAAAAAAATTAAACTGCTCTTTAATTTATATTTTTTTTGAAAACTGAAAACCAAATTTTATTTTTTTTGTCAAACATACCTTAATTTGCGGATTTGACTGTAATATCTCTCCTTAAACTCAAGGTGGTCGACTAGAGATCAAGTTGAGTTTGGAAATGGAGTGTAAGAACTGCTTTGCTGAGAAGGATTTCGTAAAGACGTCTGCAAGTTAATTAGAGGAAGATAAACGAGTTTAAGGATATTACGAATGAGATGGATACGAGTGACATGACAATCAATCTCTCGAGTGTTTAGTCCTCTCATGAAAAATATCATTGCGGGTGATCTGGATAGCGCTCTGACTATCATAATGTTTAGGAGTAACAAAACCGAAAGGGACACCTATGTCTCTGAGTAGCCATCGCAACGAAACTAACTTAGCCTGATGGTAAGTAAGTGAATATCTGGAAAGATATAGGCTTCCAAATTACCCTCTGTATATGCTTTGTCTGCTTTCAAACCTATTGCAAATCACCCTACTAAAGTTGTTGATAGTCTCTTGAAGATTTATGTCCTCGAGACACTTTTTCCAAATCACTAGGTTTTCAAGACAAGTCTGTTTGGACGTCGGACGCCATATGGGTGCATTCTCGGTATATTCGGCGTACAATCTACTTTATAATTGAAACATAGCCCAACGTCAATCGCGCTCCCAAATGTGCAACATCGAGGATAAATAAGCTTCAACGGGCATATGGTCAATGAATAATTGCCATGGGAAGAGACAAATCTTGAAAGGGAAGTAAGTTGGGATGCTGTAACGATTTCTAAACAATCGATTGGAATTCATCTTTCTCCCTTATGCCAGATCTGCAACCAATCGGACCAGACCGTAACTCACCTATCTTTAGCCTGTTTAAATATATCTCTAGGGTGTGGAAGTCGTCAAATGCCTGTTTCCCATGAAACGTATGCTCTTCTTCGTTCAAAGAATGGTCAATAGCATGAATTTCCACCTTAAACCACTCTAGCCTAAACCCAACTCGTAAAATAATTCCTCTCTCCCTCTGTTTTTTTGGAAAAAGAACAAAGTTGTAATTTTTTAGGGGGACGTTCCCGAATGATACGGGCTGAAATGGCATCTCAACATGAACCCTAACCACGGTCACATGGCACTCAGACAAAAAAAGGCCAGGTCCCTTCCATATAAAGATCCAGGGTCCCCCCAAGATTCGTCATGGACTACTTGATTCCTCTTCTACCAGACTAGCCAGATCATCACATCATAACGCAAACTTGTCTGAGTTTTGTATGCATAAATTCGAACCATAAGCTGAAATCTCATCATACCACATTCTCTACATTAATGGACATCTTTTACCAAATGGAAAACTCGAAACTAGTAGAAGCGAATTCTATAGTCCATGAGGCTTCCTATGAGTCTCTCTGTCCTCAACAGTGCAGAAACTTTTAAAGGATCACCATGTCATCTATCATAATTTTCAAAAGAAAAAGTACAGCTCTGAGTTGATCGTCGATCAGATTATCAGAAGCTGACTTGCAACAACTCAACAACAGGCACATCTCCACCCTCTAGTTTAACTGTCCTATACGTTACATATATCTTGCTGCTCTACCATATGTTCCTAGAATTTTAATCAGAATAAGTACGTAAATAATACATAAATGCAATATAAGATATTAAGTACGACGTCTCACCGAACCATGTCAACTTTTTACACCTCCACCCTCTAGTTTAACTGTCCTATACGTTACATATATCTTGCTGCTCTACCATATGTTCCTAGAATTTTAATCAGAATAAGTATGTAAATAATACATAAATGCAATATAAGATATTAAGTACGACGTCTCACCGTACCATGTCAACTTTTTGGACTCTGTCCACGTACTATGACTTCTACTTGCTAATTTCTCCAAACAAAATCTCTCTACAACTAGAAATGCACGAACCCAGAAGCTAACACAGACATATCATGGACAAGATTTACACTTTTGGACCCACTGGTAACATAGACCAAGAACTATGACCCAACACCTGAAGCACGAACCCAACTGAAGGACCAAAATCAAGTTTACCACTACGATGTTAAGTTTACATCATTTCACTCCCACAAGGATGAAAAAAAGAGCATACAAGTATTAAAAGATTACCTATTCTCAAAAGTTCTTTACTACAATTCTGTGTAATACCAATGATCGATAATGGGAATGAGTTTATAGTAGTTTTAGATAGAGAGAGAGAGAGAAAGAGAATGGAAAATTTGATGATAGTCAATTTGGCAAAGAGTTGTCAACACGAATTGAAATCAAGGAACCTAAGTATACTGAGGTGTATAACTTCCGGCAAATCAATCAACTTCAACCGACCTATCAATATATATTTCGTCTCAACAATTAGGAAAAACCAATCTTTACTTTTTCCGAAGAACAAGACAGCGCAGAGTTATTCTACTTCTGGAGCCTTTTGAAGTCCTATCATACGAGCATAATCAACCCACCTGTTAAGTCATTTGAATGTTTAAGAAGTAAGGCACTAGTCATGGAAAACATATAATACGTACCCAAGCACAGAGAAAAAAGAATGAGAGGAACTCACAATAATGAACCCACGAATGTGTTGCCAGTGCGAACAGCAAAGCAAATTGCACTTAGAATGAGCTTGTGTCTGTGTAGCAAAGGTTCTAGGAGGCGTTGTTCAATAACACCAGCAAGTACTTGGTACCTAGTAAAACACACCACATCTTTAGCAAACTCTTTTGGGCTACACACAGTTCAGACAGGAAATCCCACATTAGAGCACCTAGACGCTTGATTTGACTAATAACTGAGATATAGGCATTCTAATGTTGATTATAGCAAGATACGTGATGAAGGACAAGAGTCTTACCCTTAGATAAAAACATATTATGTAGATGCTATATTTAGGCATACAACATACTAAAGCAAAGGAAGTAGATCTATGCGCTAGGCCAGTCTAGGTGTTAACAAAAGTGATGATGTTATTCTGATCCAGTCCCACGTACCGAAGGTTGCTAGAAACAGCCATGTAGACACCATAGGCGACACTAGTAGAAAATATAGGCACGTTCTCCACTTCATCTGCGGACGCGTTATCAACAGCCTTCCGAGCATTTATCAAAGCATTTGTAACAACCGTGCCAATCTGGAGAGGATGTAATTCAAGTTATAACATGAAAATGAACAATGGACAGAACAACTCTACCAAGTTTCTTTCAGAGAGAATCAGGAAATACAAAACAGTAACCATATTTAAGCTCTTGAATAATAGAGACAAAAGCATGAACAGCCAACCAATCGCTTTAAATAAAATGACTGTAAAAATGTCAATTAACACCAATAAAGCGGGAGGGATCCTCTATATTCTTTATTTTCTTTATAAAGTGTACTATCAATGATAGCGATCCACTATGACATCATTGGCACAGTTTCCAGTCAGGTAACGCCATGAATATCTGACCCTTCACAGATCCTATATGGAAGGGAGGTTAGCCGTATGACTCTTCATTTCAAGTGACTCCTGCCCCAGAACTTTGTTCCCAAATCTAGCACCTGCTCCCGCTCCCCCACCAAAACCCACAACAGCACTGACGCTCCCCTTCCTGGACTTCGTACCAGCTCCCGCTCACACTTCATGCGACGAAGAGGGGAGCCTCGTGCAGTGGGCTGATCTTGTTTTAAAAGAATTTATTAGCTGAAAGATGCAGTCTTCCCTACAGAATTCCATACACAACCTAGGTACATACAAAATTAGGTACAACACCAAAAGGATATTTACAATAAAATACCCAATTTTTCATCAAATACAATGGTTTTAAATTTAGGTAAGGTACATCTAAATATCTTACACAGCCAGTTAGCCCTTCGAATGGAGAAGTCTGACAAAAAGCAGCAGCCAATCCAGATGAAGCTTTGATATTTGCTTATGAAAGGATATTAATAGTTGTTTATTTAGTTCTTTTAGTAGCAAATTATGGGTCATGTAGGGTACAAATTAGGAATGTCAGTAAAGTATCCTAGCTGGTATATACAACAGAAGGCATTGTGAGTCAAACAGCCGAAGCTCAACTAGGATCAACGTGGATTTGTGAGGCAAACATATGACAGACTAGTCCGCCTGATAGACGTGAAATCATTTGCAAATGCAGAATAATGCATGGTAAAACTGCAGCAGGCAGGCATATTATAGTAAGGAACTTTATAGGAAAGAATGACAAATTACCAGGGATGAACTTGTGCCAACTACAAAGAGCTTTGCCCCATTTCGCTGCAAAACAGGAGGTTTTAACAGCTACTTTGTGAAATAAATGGATCGTCATAAAACAAGTTGCAAGTGAAGTAATGAACTTCTTACCACTATTGCACCAATCCTCTGTAAGAAAGAAAACGATGTTCCAGCCAGAGCAACCTATAAAAAAGATTAAAGACCACATGTTCATCTCACCTAATTGTCATCACTTATGCAAAAGACTTGATCCTAGTAAACAGTAAAAGTGCCCAGTATAACGGCTTACAATACCTGAAATGCATTATCAGGGCAGCTATAAAAGAACTTCGCAATAGCTCCAGCACTGGTTGCAATAGGAGGTCGGAGAGGCACAGTAGGAGCAGGAAGCCATACAAGCATAAAATCTGCACATATGGCCATCACCTAACACGAAAAGTGATAAAAAAAAAAATCATCTTTTAGGCCATTTCCCCAAGCCAGTAGGGCTTAGGGACATGGATACTATTCTTTCATTCACGCCTATCCAAGCATCAGCCAGAAAAGTGCTTCATATTGGGCAATGTAATGAATGGATAACCTATATACCATTCAGGTAAAAGCCAAATATGGCAAACCCAAGAACAGCATAATTAGAATAACCATACATAGTAAAAAAACAACCAAAGCATGTCCAACTCACAACCCCACCCACAAAAAAAAAAAAAAAAAAAAGGAAAAAAACCTAACATTCACCTCTTAGCCAAATACAATCGTAAAAGGCATTTTTTGATTTAACAAAAGTAAGCAAAACCGATGAATTAAAATAAAAGGAAAAGCTTTTTCCATAAATTCATCAACTTTTGCAATTCAATGCTTCAATATGCCCATCAGAGTTCATAATCCCTAGCTCGTATCCCTTTCACAAGGAGATAAACAAAAGCAATAAATGAATTCAATATGACAAAAAAACTATAGGCATTTCATCAACTTTTGCACCTCATTTCTCAAAATTACCAATTACAGTTTCAAAATCTGCCTTTTAGCTTACAAATCAAAAGTACCTCGACAGGAAAAAAAAATGAGATGAACAAGTATGCATGATTCATCAAACATAATTTGAAATTACTTGGCCAAAATAGGATGTAAAATAGTATTGCCTGGAAAGAATGGATACTTGAGAAAAGTTAAAAAGATATTGCTTCCTTAACTTTTTGAAGAAACGACAACTGGAAAATAAAGTATTCCTAACAAAAAACTTCAAACTATCATCTAAAAAGTGGTAAAGTATTCCTAACAATGATCAAACAGTGCTTCTTAGGTAAACTGAACATGCACATCCAAAGGGTAATTTACTATACCACATCTGCAAAAACAATTTCCAGCTCCTTGAAGAAATTTTCTCCTCGGCGTTGATACTCTGCAGCAGTCTGAAAAAAAAATCAAACAAAAGATAATCATGTTGACAAACACCATAATAACTTCAACATTTTTTTGCTTTCATTCCTTTTTTAAGTTGATAGGGAGTGCAACCTAGTAAAATGAATACAAACTCAAGTATGTAAACAAAGCCAGAAGCTGCCCAGAAAAGATAAAACGGCATCCTGGCAGGTGAAAATTTTCTCCCAACCCCAGCAAAAAATAGAAGCCAAAAAAGAAACCGTTGATTAGTTAAAAAGGCAGCTGCACACTCTGGAAAGCTCTTCAACAATGACAGACTAGATTAAACTCTCTCAATCCCAAAAAAAAAAAAAGAATGTCATTTGAAGGAAAAATTTGAACATTCAGCTGTTGCCTATAACAACGTTTCCATAGGTTCACCACGGGTACTAATGAGTTCATTGGAGCCTTCTAAGGTCAACAACAAATTCATCCATATCTGATGTGGGATATGGAATCCAGAATACAAAAGATGCCCAAGAACCATAGTTGTGATGCATAGGTGAGGGATGTCTACGAACCCTAGGAGTGATGACTTGGTGTTTTTTTCTATTCTCTCTTTTTTCCACTCCAGTGTCTACACACCTTAAGCATCCATCCAAACATCTTTCAAACTTACACCACCCAGCCCCTAAACTGCACCTACCCTTGTCTTATCAATCCTCAAATCCTACACTCTACTACAACACTCTTCCTTCCTGCTATGTCTTTGCTTTAGAGCCTTTTACGATGATGACTTAGAGCAGGTATATTTTAGCAGCATTAATGTTCAGAAGAAGATTGGGGACGCACTTAACACTTCAATGGCTCGTAATCAGCGGAAATGAAACTAGAAAGCTTGTCATTCTTTGTGGTTTTTAGATGACTGTTGTATCAGCAACCACCGTCGACCGCCTCAGCTTCCTACTGAAGTGCAGTCTTATCCTCACAAGGCAGCATCGTGCCTTGGATCGATGGTATTAACATTCGGACAACGCAATATTGTCTCACTTCTCTATCTGCTGAAGGTTATACTGATTCTATATGGTGCGACGTGATTCCTATGAGCTTCATGCATATTGGTTGGTCATGCTTATAAGATCTAGATGTGAACCATTGGGGTAGAGAAAACACTTTTACTTTCTACTCTAATCAGAACGAGATTGTCTAGAAGCCTATGAGCTCATCAGAGATGAAAAGTATGAAACAATAAATGCTAAAGCACATTTCTGAACAAGCTTCCATGCAGTCAAGAGTTACAGGTGAAGGAAGACAATCAAATTCAGTCCGTCTTGATGGCCGATCAGATGTCATTCATGAGGAATGTACTTCAAATCCAAAAGAGAAAAGAACAAAATAGCATGTTATCAGAACAGGAAACTCATGTTGGACGTAAATCAGCAACTCCTGCAATTGATTTTGTAGTTCCATAAATCTCACAGATGGGCAGTTTTCTCTTATCACATCTTCTACTTCAAGTAAATAGAACAGGTTATTCACTTGCAAGATAGTCGTCAAAGCTGTGGATGCAAGACCAAAACATTTCGAGTTGGATACCTAGTCATTTAAAACTCAAGGGGGAGTTTCATCTAACCAGAGGATAATGATGCAGTCCAAGAGAGCAATACTTGAAGGCCTAAATAATCCAAATTGGGCAAATCAGTTCAATTTTGAGGAAGTGCGTGGCTGGTGCAAAGGCACAGGTTCTGAATAGAACCTCAACATGGACATGAGCCATTTTAGCATATTTATGGCTGATTATCTTGTAGATTGTACTTTGGAACACATGTGCAATTTGGCTGCTGAATTTCTGTTATGCACAAGTTGAAAATCCTCCGTAATTCAGATGTGCAATTGGCTAATTTCGTGCAGAAATATATCTTGATTCCAGCATTAAGAATTTATTTTCTGCTCCAGTTTTCCGATATATATTGAAGTACATCATTTTTTTTTTTTAGGAGGTCAAAGCTTACAAGAATTATGCAGATCGTGCAAGTGATGCATGAGGCATCTTTCGGAGATCCTCAAGAATTCTTGTAAGCTTTGAACCCTAGCTTATTTTCCTGGGTGATATGCCTAAGAACCCTAGCTTTGATGTTTACGTTTTATTTTTTACTTCAATTTCGACACCTTAAGCGCTCAACCAAAACAGCTTTCAAACTAGATCCCACACCTCTCCTTGCCCTATCAATCCTCATATCTGAATGATGTCGAATGCAGGAGGAAGAGTGTTGTAGATCATTAAAAATGTTGAGTAGTCAGAGGTGCATTCTAGAAACTTTCGTATTTAGTTTGAAAGTTGTTTCAGTTGGGACGCTTAAGGTGTTTATATTGAAGCAAACAAAGAAAAAATATGAAAAAGAAAACCTAGTCATCACGCCTAGAGTTTTGAGGCATGGTATGCAAGAGATTAGAAATCATTCTTAGAAAATAACACTCGGGAGAAGATGCCATCACACGTCAGCTGCAAAAGCTGCAATATTCTCATTATCTTCAACTGCCTTAATACAAAAGCTTTTACAACAATTTATATAGAGAAACTAGATCACAAATATAAATGCCAAAGGTTGAGATCAAGGGACTTTCTAATTGAACATAAAAAACTAGAATGGATTTTCAACTTATGCACAGCAGAAAATCAACAGCCAAATCCAACATATTTTCCAATATAAAAACTGCAAGCTGAAAATAAGCCATAATCTTCCAAAATGGCCCATTTCCATCTTGATGGTCCAAAAAGAACTTGGGCCTTAGGACCAACCACTAAGGCCTTCATGTGTTGTACACTTGGACTACGTCACCTGTGGTCATGTGTTAGTTTAAGTTAAGATACATAACTGACATGCACTATGTACAAGATAACCTGGGGACATGCATCAACTGGCATGCATGTTTGTGGGCTCAATTAGCAAAATTTTCCCTAACCATGGCATTTTGATCGTAAACTCTTTTAAGTGATGATGTAAGCACATCAAGTTGTCGCCCTTGTGTACCTATTCCTGTTAGTGACCTCTTAAAACAAATTTGGCAACCCTTATCGACAATTTTGATGAAATTTTGTGACGGTTGCAACAATGTCATCCTTGGGGGGGATGATATTAATATAAATGAACCAAAGGGGCTAGATAGTACAGTAGATTCCATAGTATCCCCTTACCAGAGCCAATTTTTAATTCTTTATGCCTTCTACATTGCACTTTTGGTCTGTATCAAGTATCAACGGGTTCTCTTGTAGCGCCAAATCAATCGGACGTCACATTACATAGATGATATTCCTTCATACCTACCGACAGAAGATGCTTAAAAATCAATGTTCTACGGAGGTGCTGCTTAAAATGTTTAGCAAGAAATGCTTTGCACATGCCGTGTTGCAAAGTAAAATGATGTACGTGAGACTTGAATCAAATATACATTTAGAAATCTGTTTCACACCATTGAGCTCCATCAAAGTGAAGACTTGGTAAATCTGACTTTCTAGAATACAGACGCTTTTCTTTTAAGTCTCCCGTTACAGCGCATTTGAGAAACTACTATATGTTATTCCACTGGTTTATGCCTGCAATCAGATCTGGAAACAACTCTTTCCAACCCTATAACAACAACTCGCCAGTAATCCTTCGAAAACGCAAAATAAAGATTATTGTTTAAGAACCCTCCATCATCTCAATGCTTTGTCCATCCTCGTCTTATCCAAGCCTCAAATCCTTACTTTCAGCAGTATGCTTGATACAAGAACCTAAAATTGGGCGCACTATCACTAGCCCGCTTGTCAATACCCATTAAATATTCGCTGCAAGTTCTGTTCCTTTATAGACCTACTCATCCGTAAACATACTGCTCAAAGTATCACCTAATTTCAGTAGTTTAAAACAAAGATCCGAAGGCCCCCTTGTCTATACCCAGGAAAGAAAAGAGAGAGAGAGACAGAAACAAAAAGACAGAGAGAGATGGTAATGTCAACTTGTCAAGCCTTGAATTTGACCCTCACTTCTCACATATCCAATACTAAGCTAGCTAGGAGATGATACTGCATACCTAGCATTGATTAGATCAATTAACCTACAAGACGGTCATCTTACCACATCTTTACACAAGTCACAATTATTTTTCCTACTTGCCTTGTTCATGCTTACCCTAATATAACTATAAACAAATTCTAGGACTTTCTCATCCCTTCTAAAATATCTTAATGCCTCTTCTCATACCCTTGCTCGAAACTTTTTACTCCCGTCAAAAGCTAAATAAAACAAACAGTGCAACACCAGATGCCACATTTGTTGTATGACAAAGTCACTTTTCCTCTTAATATCAAACACAAATATATGCCGAATCCAACGCCTCATCAAGACATTTCTTATAGCAAGTTTTCCTCCTCTTGTCACCTACTCATCCTAAACCTTATTGTTCAAATCATTTATTTTAGGTGCTTTGGAGTAAAAAATCCATATCTGCTTTTGGACATATATTACTTTTTTAAGGTCTTTGTAATGAATTTTCACTTGTTCATCTCACTATATTAGGAATCGCTTATTTGTTAGATTATGATAACTGTGCAATAGTGGTGAGTGAAAACTCCCATTACCTTTCAAGCTGGTGGTCGGAATGAATTAAAGATACAAAATCTAATAGTGGTGAGTGAAACCTCCCATTACCTTTCACGCTGGTGGTCGGAACTAAATAAAGATGCAGAATCTAACACTGGGATATCAAGCTGTTCATATCACCCAAAACTCTGCTGCTTGCAAAGAGCCTAACCATACCGAGAGGAGAAAAGATAGAGGTTCTTTATACAACTTGTCAAGCCATGATGTAAATCTACTTGAAACAGGAACAAGCTTCTCCTAAGCTAGCATTGTCCTCTTTGTACTTGCCCTTAAGTCAACTAAAAACTGATTCTCGGGACTTCTTTGTTCCTTCTAAAAAGGTTGTTGCCGAACTGCCCAAACTGATTATCTCCAAGACCTAGCTTAAAACATTATTTCTCCATCACTCTGAAGCTTAAGCAAAAGCATCAATACAATATTTAGAGTGACTCCAGAGTACAGACGCCACGTTTGTTTTACAAACAAGAACCATTTACTTCTTCTAGACATGAATCATGATCACTGACTACATAGCACAATTAAGATTCCAGCAAACAAATTCCCTTTCAGTAGATCACGATAGAATTAGGAATCATCATTCAGCCGAAACTAGAATCACGTCCCCAAGCATTCAAAACAGTGGGTCAAGATATTCTGAAACAACAAGACTACAACCACTCATTTAACATTTCCTGCTCCAAACCAAAAATTTGAAGGATCAAGTAATCACAGCCAAAACCTGTTTACACAACATCCATCACGATGAGGCACCTCCTCCAAGCATTTATAAACAGCGAGTCCCAGTACTTTAAATTCCTAAGACTAGAAAGAGTGTATTAACCTGAAGAATCAAGTATCACAATCAGCAGCATTGTTCACGAAAATGATTGAAACAGATTACCTTTGTAAAGACACCAACGCCGCATTCAATGCCGACCTTGGCTAAGAAAAGATCGTCAGCCAACAGCCGCTCCTTGAAACCTTGAAACTGCAGCAACCACCGGAAGATGGCCGATTTCTCCAAGTCCAAGTACTTCAACACAATCGATCCCGGTATTCTACCAGATTCAATCGCCGCCGCCAAGTCCTTCGGCAAACTGTCCAGCGACCGCCCCAACTCCGCCAACGCCAAAATCGCCTCCGTCTTGTTCCTGTCGCCTCCGCTGCCATCCCCGGCACCGCCTTCTCCGCCGCTATCTCCACCCCCGCCACCGCCAGAGTTGTTGTGGCTATCTCCGCCGCCTCCGGCGGTAGAGAACGCTAACACGTGGCGGTTGCGGACGATTTTGGTGGAGAAGGAGAGGCCTGCTTGGGCAGTGGTGCGCAGGGGTATGGTGAGCGATGAAGGCGAGGAGGCGTAATGGGGGTTGAGTTTGGGGAGGTTTATGGAGCGTGATGTGGGCGTGAAGCTGGCGGCGGCGATCGACATTGCTCGGACAGGGTCTGAGAATACGGCGGCGCAATGTCTTGGCCTGACAGCTTTTTGCCTGCCTTCTGCTGAGGTTTTGTTGTACGATGTGGAGGTGCGATTTGTGTTTGTTTATGCGCACTACGAGGAGGGTGCGTGGTTTTGGGCGAGAAATGCGAAGCCCACGTGAGGTGGAAAGGTGGGACTTAACTTTTTGTTTTGAAGCAATAAAAGGTTGGTAGTTCTAGGTGGAGCGCACCATCTTTCAGTACAACCTTCCACGGTAGAGTTGTCAAACGGGCCGGGCGGCCCGCGGCCCGGCCCAACCCAGCCCTAAAAAAGCCCGGCCCGGCCCGTTCATGAACAGGGCTGACTCGGAGGAATTGGACTTAGGGCCTGGACTTGGACTAGGCCGAAAAAATCTGGGGAAAAGCCTGGGCCAGGCCCAGTTCCGGCCCCACCTGTTTGAATTTTTTGCTTTTCCCCCCTTTCTCCCCCTTTTCCTCCAACGGATATATTCTCCCAAAATTTCACTTTTACCCCCCCAACAGCAATATAACGGCTAGTTTGGGGGGTATTTTAGTCTAACTTAATTTTTTCAACTCCTTTAAAGGTTTTTACACTCTTACCCTTCCCAACAACTATAAACGGATAGTTTTTAGGGGTATTTTGGTCTTTTGTGAAGTTTCTAAAATCTATAAATTCACACCATTTCTCTCTAATTTTTCACACCAATCTTCTTACTCTCTCTTATCTAAACATTCTATATTTCTACAAGCTTTGCTACTATTTCTCTCTCCAATTACTACTCTTACTAATTACTACTAGTATTTACTAATTAGTACTCTTGTTTATTAATTACTACTCTTGCTAAATTCTAATTACTAACTACTACTCTTATTAATTTGTTACTCTCTAATTCTTTTGTCTAGTAATTAGTAATTAGTGAATTTTTATTTATTAATTACTATTACTAAATGCTTTTTAATTACTAACTCTCTCCACATTTGATTAGAATTATCCTCAGTGATTAATATTTGTTACTCGTTCATTCTTTTAATTGTTATTTCTTATTACTACTCTTATACTTGTGTATTTAGTTACTCTTACGAATTTTGATTTTCAATATAGTAAAAAAGTTTAGCGTGAAATATGGCTGGAATATTGAAGAAACTGAGGCGTGGATCATCATCATCGCAAGCACAAGCACCAGCGCCACGGCCATCACAAACACCAATCCAAGCACCAACACAACCATTCGTTCCTGGACGAATGAGTACAGGCTGTATGATAGATACCCAAGCCAATTGGGAGTTCAATCAAAACATTCCAGATTTTGAATACACGCCTGATGAAGACCCCCCGCATTATAGTCAAGGACGCAGCTCGGTTGGCGAAGCTACTACTCCGTGGCATAATCTCAACCCTATGCCTGGTCATGATGAAGAAGGGCCGAGCAATGCCTCCGGTAATGAGCCAGAAGTCCAAAAGGGAAAAAAAAAAAAGCCGAGTGTTGGAATCATTTCGATATAGTTACGGTGGACGGCATCCGAAAAGCTCGATGTAAGTACTGCGCTAAATTATTTTCGTCTGGTAGTGGTAATGGACATCTTAACAGGCATTACCCTCAGTGTGCACCTCGACAAGGCCACGTCGAACCTACCCAAACGCAGTTATCTTTTGACGGTAAGTTATTTGTTTATAATCAGCGAGAGCAAAGAGACGGTCTCGCTGAATTTGTTATTCACGATGAACAAGCCTTTTCTTTTGCCGATAATCCTAAGCACTCTAGATATATGAACACATACGTTCAACCTTTGTACAAAAAGGTTCATAGAAACACAACTAGATCCGATGCACTCCGACAGTACAATGCTGCCAAAACACAACTAGTCTTACTTCTGATATTTGGCAATCTCCATTTACTTTTGTTAGTTATTCTTGTGTGACCGCTCATTGGATTGATGCAGATTGGGTTATGCACAAGAGAATCATCGCTTTCGAGCTCTTTCCTTTTCCGCATGATGGAATGAACATTGCTACTCTTATATTAAAAGCATGTACCACATTTAAATTAAAGGATAAGATTATGAGTATTAGTTTTGATAATGCTTCTAACAATACAGCTGTTGTTGATGCTTTAAAGGAGAGCCTCAAACATGTACTTTCTGGTCAATTATTTCATGTTCGTTGTGTTTGTCATATAATTAATTTAATTGTTCAAGATGGTTTAGCTGCTGCAGGAGATATTCTTGTCAAAATGAGGGGTATGACAGCGTATGTTAATAGCTCGAGTCCGAGAACACAACAATTTAAAACGTTGTGTGTTCAATATAATATGCCTCGCAGGAGAGCAGTTACAGATGTGGTCCACAGGTGGAACTCTACATACCATATGCTTTTACACATTCTGGCATACCGAGAAGTCTATACGCATTTTCTACTAACCCAGTTCCCAGCCGGCTTGCCAACTCAAGAGGAATGGCAGATGGCCACATACCTAGCTGAATTTTTAGAGGTATTCTACACGTCTACCAATTTATTGTCTGGTACGTACTATCCCACCTCTCCTCTCGCTGTAATAGAAATTCTCAAGATGGCTACAATGTTAACAAAATGGAGATATATAGGACCCTTTAAGGAAATAGTAAAAGTGATGGATGAAAAGTTTAATAAATATTGGAGTAGACTGCCTGTTATTTTTGCTGTGGCTACTTGTTTAGATCCTAGGTTAAAGTTGCATGGCGTGAACGCCTCGATACAAGAGATATCGAAATTAATGTGCTACACAGCAGAGGAGACAACCGCACTCACAGCAAAAGTGAGCAAGAGGTTTGAGGAATTGTTCAACCTCTATCGTAATTCTGCTGACGTGCGCGGGCGAGCTACATCATCCACTGTTGAGAGGTATTATGCGCCATACCTTAAAGGCTTTGAACATCTAGTAGCAAGACAACTACCAGGTGAAGGTACTTCTAATTCGGCAGGTTCGTCTACTTTTTTCTCTTTTAATGAGATTGGTGTATATGCAAATACTGATCATTATTCTGATTTATCAATGCAAGAACATGTTAATTTTAATTTGTTAAATTTTTGGAAACAAAATCAAAACATGTATAAAACTTTATCCCAAATTGCACGGGATGTACTGCCAGTGCAAGCCTCCACGGTTGCTTCAGAGTCGGCATTTTCAGCCAGCGGGAGGATTTTGGATGACAGGAGGAGTCGTCTTAACCCCGAGTCGCTCGAGCTATGTGTATGTTGGAAGGATTATCTTGATGCGAAATACCGCGAGCAAGATAAACCGATTGATGATAGGAAGAGCAGTGACTCAGATATTGAAGTACTTCCGGATGATTAGGTAATTTCTTTTTATTTTACTTCTCTTAAGTTTTAAGAATAAATTTTTTCACAAAATATACTTTTTTTCATATATATAAAATAAATTTTTACAAGCAAGATATATATTTTTTCGTATATATAAAAAAATAGGTAACTTCGCCTGTTTGTTTACAAGCAGCCGGTCCCAAGCCCGGATAAAAGGAGGAGGGCCTATGAACACATTTATTTTTCTATACTTATTACTAAAGATTGTCTCGAGAATTAACATGTATCAATCTCGGGTTTTCGGTCAATTAGTTTGAAGTAAAATATCAAATAGTAGAAACAGTCTCTCTTAAATAGTAATAATTGTTATGTGTTCAGATTTTATTAATAAAGATCACCAAGAAGAGTAAGAAAAGATTTAACATATAGCAAAAAATAAAATGAGAGACAAATAAATATATCTATACATACATACATATATATGAATATTACATATAATGAAATAAAATGATAAAAATTAGATTTGTCAAAATTTAAAAATTGGACATGCCTAAAGATGAAATTTAAAATTGAATAACAAGAAAATTTAAAAAAAAATTAAAAAAAAAGGGCCTGGGCCGGCCCAAGCCCGGCCCTAGAAATTGGGCCTAGGGCCAGGGCCTAGAATTTCTCCTCAGCTGGCCCAGATTGCAGCCTCCTTGGCCCGGCCCCGGCCCGATTTCTCTTCAAGCCCGATGGACCCGGGCCGGGCGGCCCAAGCCCGGCCCGTTTGACATCTCTATTCCACGGTTACTCTTTCAATTTTATTTGAACCTTCTGTTCGTAAGTACTCGTTTGAATAGTTTTAATTTTTTTTATTCAGCTTTAAAAACAGAAATTTTGAAATTGATGTTTGGTAGAATATAGTTTGACTTTTCTCCCTTTCAGTTATTTAATTTATTTTTTAATTTAACCTTATTTTTTAAGACTCTAATTTTGAGTTTTCAATTTTAGTTCTAAACTTCATCACATGCAAATTAAAACTCACAATATAAGAAAACTCATTTTATTTCATGATTTTCACCACAGCCACCATTCATCCTTAAACCCGCCCGCCTTCCCCTCCCCCACCCCACCACACCACTAGATAATTCGTCATGACAACTATAAGTGATCTAAACTCGTCGTTGCTGCAAGCCCACTTGATCTAATTTCACTGTTCTCACCAACCTACCAACGTCAACAACTCATAGATCTGTGCCAGCTCATGCCAAAGTCATGTTGTCGGAGGGGGAGGGGGATGGGGAGGGGGGGGTCGATGAAGATTTAGTTGTGGATCGATTCATGGTGATAGGAAGGGGAGGGGAACTAACTGCGGTGTTGTAAATTTGATGGTGGTGGTCGGAGGTGTTATTGGGAGAAAAAAATTAATAAGAAAAGAAAATAATAAATTGAAACTCAAAAATAAATACTCTGAATTGCATACGTGTTTTTTTTTTCTTACAAAAGGAGGGTTTTGTTTTTATTTTTTCAAAAACTTAAAACTAAAATTACAACGGGTTCGAACACACCCTTAGTACATCATACATTTTTAGATGGTTTAATTAATATGAATCATGACTTTCTTGTTTACAGTATTGATTGAAAATTATCCTTTTAATTCTCTAAAAAATTTGGCTTGATTGTATTTTAAATCCCGTGCTTTTCAAAGCACAAAAATTGTAATTTAAATTCTGAGCTTTGCATATTGTTTCAATCGACGGGGAAGGCATGGGTATAACCTTTTGAGTGATTAAATGGACCCTCTATCATGCTCTTTTTGGTTGTCATTTTTCTCATTTCTTAGTTGGTTTAACTTTTTCAAATCCAATTTTTGATGCACAAATTCGATTACGGATTCACGATTCTTTTCAAATACATTAATTAGAATTCACCCAATTAATCATGAATTGTAATGGCACTCAAACAACATAGATGAAATTTCATAATTTTCAATGCGGTATCGAAAAACAAATTATTGATCCTGTAGTTCCGAAAATTATATCTTAAAGCTCAATACATGTTTTTTTAATTTTCTTAACATACATTGTTTCTAAAATAATTTTGAACAACATGAAAACAAAAACAAGAAAAAACAGTAACCAAAAGCAGCTTAAGGTTACTCACTTACTCTTCACGGCTCACTATCAAAAGAAATTCCATCCCCCCCTTCGAAGCTTAATCAGTCGTGGTGGCCAGTGGGAGAAAAGGACTTACTTTTCTAATTCATATTCTTGTTTTTTTTATTATTTGTTGCCGTCGTCGTCGTTGTTGTTGTTATTATTATTATTATTATTATTTAATAAACAACAACTTTGAAATTACCGTATCTAACTTTGATCTTACCCACAGGCGGTGAACAGACTCCTTGACGCGTGACGGCCACCGTCAGCTTCCAGTGATGGGGAGTATTGAAGCTTTAGTCGTCTTATGGAGGGTCACGTGCCTAGCTGTGTGAGTATGCTCCAATTGCCTACCGTTTCCACATTTTGTGTCATCATCTTTTTGTTTTGAAGAATTTTTTTTCCTTTCGGTTCTTCGCTTGTCTTTTCTTCGCTTTAAGATTATATTATATGATGCAGTGGGTAGTAATAATTTTTTGGTAGTAGTTTTTAGAGCATCGGTTGAGTTTTGGGTGACCCTTAGACCCATTTAATTCGGTAGATTACAGTTCTACTAAAAGATCAAAAACAAATGAGTTTATGTAGATGAACAAAGAAAGACAACAAACGGCATCGATGGCTTGTGTGGCGACTATGAACACGGGGAGCGTACAAATAGTTGATTCAGAGAAAAGCCAACGGAGGAGTACGTGAAACTATTTATACATCTTAGCAGTTTAATCTTGATCGTTGTTCTTTGTTATCATAATCCATGGCTCAGCTCAAATGTTTATCTCGGACTATAAAAACCGAAAAGAGAAAGGTCTCTAACTGAGAAGAAAGCAATTGGACTGCTGCTGTGAACTCTTGGTACAAAATGCATGAGGCAAATTAAATTAAAAGTTTGCCTGCTCTTTCACTGGTTCTCCTTCATTTGCATATCCTGTGAGCTATTTTTGTTTCTATATTTTACTCTCTAATGATCAGAAGCTAGATAGTATCTGTCAAAATTCTGTTTTTAAAGGGCATCCAATTTTACTTCGATTGTATTGTGATGTCCAAACTTGTTTCGGAGCAGATTCCCCCCTCCCTCTTTTCGTGGTTTAGTTACAGCACCAAGTTGCAGTTTTCATGCTTAAACGTCATCCAGATTTGGCAGATATCAGGGACACAAGGTCAAGGAATCCGTGCAGTTTTACGCCTTGCAAAATTTACTTTCAGATCATATGGTTTCTAGGAGTTAGTTGACCTACTGTGTCTCTCCTCCATACAGGATGTGTATGAGGTCTCAATGATTCATGTACGCATGATTTCTGTACAAATTACTTGGGGTTATTCGTTTGCAATCCTCATTGTCCATATTTATAATGATCGGGAAAAAAAAGTTTCCTTTTTGGCTGTTCTTTAAAAATAAAAAAATTTGATTTTGCTTTATAAAAAATCGTCTATAGCGGAAAAAGGCAAAATGTTCCGACCAAAGTCAATCTCGTTGCATAGAAAAGCAAAAAAGAAAACACTGTGCATTCTTTCTTGTTCCCACAATCTGATTGATTCATCACGCCGCTCCTCTCGATCCCTCTCTTTCTTACGTGCCTCTGACACCATGAAGAATCACGAAGAACCACACCCACCATCAATGAAGAATCACCGTCAACGACCATCACATCAGTGGACCACGAAGAACCACCTTCAGCGACCACCTCCATAGCTACCTCGAAGGACCACGCCGATGGGGATGGAAATCTTATTACCGCCCCAGTTAAAGAACTGCCATCATGTCCCCTCTGACCACTATATGTCATGTTGCATTTTACTAACACTCCATCCCCATCCACAACAGCTATGATATGAACAACTCTTCATCCCCGCCTCACATCGCATCTGAGCAGCCTTTCATCCCCACACACAACTGCCACCGTAAACCTCTCAAAACTGTCTCAACCACCAATTTTGGGGGTGAAGAGAATTGATGGTGATGGGGAGCTTGGACAGCCCAAATTCAGTAACCCTTCTTTTTGGACAGAACAGATTCAGTAACCGTTGAAAACAACGGTTGAGATAACTTGCACACTTAGGCCGATCTCACGCCATATCTGAATTAGTGGGCGACCACGCCTCAGACGTGGGATCATTTTGAGGGCATTTTGGCAAAACACAATGTGAGCAGCAGAGAAATTTATGGAAACTGTGGAAATATTGTTGTGAAAAAACGGGTATGAAAAGATCAAACGAACAAGATTGTAACAGTAGATTCTTTTAGAATAGTGTAAATGAACAAGATGACATCTTCGCTTTTAAAACAAACGCACAACATAAAAACAAGTGAAAACAGAAAATCAAAGAGTGTAAACAAGCAGCTCCTTAGTATTTGCTTATCATCGTTTGATATCTTCTGATTTACATGATTTTGAGTAAGAGGTAAGTAATATCTCTGTTAGTCGAACTGGATATCATGAGCCAAATTTGTGTTTGGGCTTACAATTTGTTTTTTAAAATTTTCATTCATTTGACTTTGCAATCTATGTCTGAGGATAGTAAAATATTGAAATTTGTGGATATAGCTGCTTCATAAGCAATGTAAATGGTTTTGCAACTTTTGATCCTTTATTTCCCCCTCCATGAACTAAGTTTTTGTTAAAAAGGTTCCCAAGATTGAAGCTTATAATGTAACATATTGAACTGCATCTAGACTTCTCTGTACCGTAGTGGATTATGTGTCTCTTATATACTGAACCATGTGCCTCGTATATACTTTGATAATGTAATTTTCACAACATTACTTTATTGATAGATTAGGCCAGAAATAAAAAAATGTTGTGCGACAAATGTAGACGGGACTTGTCACTTGAGTAAGAGGTTTTTGTTGTGAGCCCTAAGGTCGTATGACATTCGCTTACCAGATATATTTGTGAACAAGAGAGGATTCAGAAAGGTCTTGAATAGCTAAACTGAAGATAGAATGCTTGCCAAATCATGAAAACCTGACATTCATAAATACCGTCGTTAGAAATATGGTTAAGATGCTCAACATAATAAAAATTAAGAGGTACTCAAAGAATTGGCCGATGTGTTGTCAAACCACTGAATCAACTGGAGCTTAATCTGGAATTCTCTAAGATGAAGCCGAGGCCAAGCTAATAGAATGGTTTAGTACACCTGTAGAGTCAAATTATGGTCAAAGACAATAACTTAAAAAAAAATAACAATACTTAATCAAAGACATGAAATTTGTATATGCGGTGACCATATCTCATTGACCCACAAAAGGTGTACTTCTTTTGCTGAGGTCATCGATATGAACTTCAAAAAAGCCAATACATCTCATTACTCTGGTAGCGTTTGAAATCACTTCTAGTTTTAATTTTTTATTTTCAAAAAATAAAAATAAAAATCAGTTTTTTCTTTTTTTAACAAAAACAAATGGGTGTTTAATTACCCAGTTTTTATTTCAAATTTTTATTTTGAGTTTTTTCTTTGGTGGTGGTTTACAGTGGCGATGGCTGCCTGTCGGCAAGCCGGCTGAGCGACGGTCACTGGCAAGCTGCAGTGGTCGGAGGTCTCCGGCGGTGGTGAGCGGTGGCTGTGGTGGTCTCAAAATAAAAATCAAAACTGAAAATTCAAAACTCCTAAATGAGAGTTTTCAAAAATAGCCATGTTTTAAAAATTGAAGGGAAAAAAAATGTGTCAAATGCGTTTATTTTATCCAGTTTACAGAACTGAAAAAAAAATTAAAAAAATACATATTACCAAACAGAGCCATATGTATGCGCTTAACCCACCAATGTTTGATGGGTTAAGCCACTTGCCTCAACCCTCTGCTAAGGCAAAAACATGCTTAAGCCAACATTATTACTAATCCACCACCATAGCGACTATCCTAAATCCTTTGCTTCATCGTCGCTGCTACCCCTATCCGTAAGCATTGTCTTCAGCCAAATGCTACACCATCATTGCCACCCACATCAAACCCAACACCACTAGCATCCATCACCACCACGACCACTCATAATAACCACATTTATTGATCCACCACCATAGCTACCATCCTCACCCCAACCAACCATCATTACCTTGATCTGACACATAATTTTTTGCAAGCAACCTCTCATATTCCTTGCACCAAAGAGGTGGCAGTGACAATGACAGTGGATGGTTTATGTGGGATAGTTGCGATTACGGTTTGGTTTGGAGGGGGTGCCATGTAGTGGATGGTGATGGTAGACTGGTTGTGGTGGTTAAGGTGGAAGTAGGATAGTAGTGAGTAGTTTTAGGTCGCCTAGAAATATTCTGCCATCATTAAGGCAGTTAAACCAACTTTTGGCCAGAGATGACATGTGGCTTCAAGAACTTACCTTTTAAGTTATAGGTAATAGAGTGATTATGTCATAACTACGATGTATTTGAAGATTGCATTTGGTCAAATAATTTTACTGATATTTTGCAAATTAATGGACACGCGTATAATTTGACCTTAATCTTAGAGGCATGGATGCAATTAATCTTTAAGGGATGGAGATTGAACAAGTATTGATTGCTTGACTTTTATAGTCCTTTGTCTTCAATTGGAGAGAAAAAAAGGTGATTGCTTCAGACCTTGATCGCCGTCTATGTATGCTGTATGCAGGATTAGTTGGAGATGGTTTGTATGATTCTGTCTACAATGGAGATTTGGGGTTTATGAGTGAGAGGCAATTTTGATAGAGTATATAGGTTGTTTATGATGAATCCCCCCTTTTAAAATGACATGTAAGAACCTCAATAGGTGGGTGAAGTGGCAAAGGTCTTGAGGAATAACCTCAAGGTCCGGCGGAGTTTGAATCTTATACCGACGGGTTATATAAATTGTAAATTCTGATTGTTCTGGAAAAAATATGACGCCTAAGACCATAATTTATGGTCTTAGAGTGCTTAGAAACAAAATGATTTTGCAAGAGGGTAGCTAGCACACTGACGGTATTATAAATCAGTGGATGGCTATGTCATGACTATTTGAACATCTTCCTTTGCGATCGGCTCCAAAAGAAACTTCTTAAGAAACCCGTTATCAAAGCTCTAGCCTACAGAGTCTTCATAAGCGATTTTTACTTTGAAATCGTGGTTTCAAATCTCGATTTTCAAAAGTGTGATATGCGGGTAAATAAATTTTAAAAATGAATAAATTGATAATTAAGTTTTAAATATGTATTAATTAGGAGAAAAAACTCAAAATTGATGATAGGCCCAAAAATGAGAAAGGGCCGGATATAAGATCTTCTTAAGCAACTAGAACTTCAAAAGGAATTAACAATCTTTGCTCTCAAAGAACCAGAACAGAGGCACCGAACAAAGGGTAGGCAATAGATCTATTGCCTACCGGTTGAATTAACAATCTTTGCTCTCAAAGAACCAGAACAGTAGCATAAAAGTGTCGTAAAATTAACGCCGACATGTGAAAGAAGTGTCGAAAAATTCCCGACGGCCGAATTTGCGACACTCAAGAAAAGCGTTAAGTGTCGAAAAATCAGTTTGCAACACTTTTACTATATTTGGCAACACC
Organism: Escallonia herrerae; assembly: GCA_033070095.1. Lineage (NCBI taxonomy): Eukaryota > Viridiplantae > Streptophyta > Magnoliopsida > Escalloniales > Escalloniaceae > Escallonia > Escallonia herrerae. The sequence goes on along the minus strand of JAVXUP010000504.1, from coordinate 242,045 downwards.
TTTCTAGTGTCGCCTAAACCCCCTTTTTTTTTGTAGTGAGAGGTAACACTTTCATTAACAATACTAAAAATAAAAGAGGGCAAACTTGTACCCGTACCACGTACCAAAGCAAACTGTGTACTAAGTACCACAATCGAATTAGCTTAATGGGAACAGCCTCGTCTCAAACATGATTAACGCCAAATTTTCCATTTGATGAGATCATCGCAAAAACCACCAACACCTTCCTAACAAACCATTGTCGTCACACTATTTTATCAGCATATGAACTGTTTTAGTTACGTTTAATATGTTCTTGCTCTAAAAATGAGTTTTTGCCAAAAAGCTTATAGTGACTTATTTGTTGTCTAAACCTAACTAGTATGCAAATGACATTTTGTTATACAATGGTATTGGAACTCCGGTTGAAATGCTTGCTACAAGTGAGATGTTTTGGTTTTGCCATTATTGTGAATATGACCTCTTGAAAACTACCGAAAGGGGCGTGAAATGGTTTGACCATCAGATATTGGATGAGATTTGTGATATATGAAAAAAGGTAATTTTTGCTTACTCGATTATTGTGTCCCCATATCTAATGGAGAAAAATTAGATTTTGAGAATGGAATGTTGATGCACAGTACTGTAACTCGTGGTTGCCCCTGTTTCCACAATGATTATCATCCCAAGGTGAGATTCTGAGTTCGAGTTAGTGAGACCAAATGCTATCCGCAGCATATTGTTTCGGTTGATGTTGGATAGGAAATGTCTTGTGATGAGATTTTTGTGATAAAGACTCTTATGCCCTCAGCTCTGTTTCCTTTACTCCATATCGATTACTGAATAGTTGCTTACTCACTGATTTTAAATCTCTTAAATTTGGTAAGTTATAAAATGTGTTATTTTCTAGCGTGCTATGGTCCAACTAGCTGTATCATTGGTTTGCTTATTGAGCACGTGAAAGCTCACCCTTACTCAACATTTCAGGTTTAAGAGCAAGTTGATGGCGATGATTGAGAGCTTGGAAACTATAGAGAGAAAGCTGTGGATTTAATGAGTGTAGTTGTTGCCTTTAGGGAATATTTCAGAGTCGTTAATGTAAGACATGTTGTATTGAGATTAGAAATGAAATTCTTATTTTTTTGAGTTGTATAAATTTTAGTTTCCACTACTATTATATTGATGATTAGTGAATAATTGCTGACAGTGCCATTGGTGAGAGTCCATTGGACCTGTGGCCAGTCACGGACCTAGTTCACAGGCCCAAACATGGGTTCGGGTTGTGACAAATGCACGAGTAAGATTTCACTCAATATGGATAACATCTTTCAACCATTTCTAAAGAGATAAAGAGATTTGTCATAGTTTTCTAATTAGTGATATTTGGTGTACATAAAATCCTATAAAGAGGACTTGCAACACCTTTCTACTGTGTTACAAGTACTAAAGGAGAAACAACTGTTTGTAAAACAAGCCAAGTGTGCCTTTGTTGCATAGGAGGCTGAATTTTGGGGCATATTATCTCAAGAGAAGGGGTAATTGCAGATCCTTAATGAATAATAACCATGGTCAACTGGCCATTTCCAAGAACACCTTTAGTCATTCAAATTGCATGTGATTATTCATGGAAACAACTGGCCATTTCTAGTACACCTTTAGTAATTCATAGATATCTCAATTTATATCTCATACTTTGAGCGATTCAAACTGCATGTAAATAGAGACATCTAGATATTTACAGTCACATAACATTGGCCTTAATTGAACTTTGTACGAGAGAAAAGTAAACTTCCAAAGTCAGCCCATATGTGCAGTCTAATGGACACCATTGCATCAAGTGTATTGGCTTGTACACATTTCCAAGGCATGCATGAAAGTCCCAAGATCCTTGGGATTTCAGTAAGGGTTTAAAGTCTCTTTTGACCAAAAGCCAGTTCTGTTAGTTTTTAAGGGCCCTAAACGTTTTACCATACATCATGCATGTGTAACGTTTATGCGTGTCTAAAAACCCTTTTGTTTTAAAGGCACCCTATAACCTCGAATGGTTAGAGACCACGTTTTTCTAGAAAAGATGAAAATCTACCCACACCCACACGGTTTGCACTCATGCACACCTCACGCAGCATTCTTCATCTCACATTGCAGTGCTCTCTCTCTCTCTCTTTCCCCTTCTTTTCATTTCACTCACCCACTTGCACTCAAGATCTTCACACAATCAGGTTCACATTTGAACCTCAAGACACCCTGCTTCTCACAGTCACACCCACTGCCGTCTCCTGGCTCATTCATCTGCTTTCCTCCCATACACATCACATGTTCCTCTCCTCTCTCTTTTAACGCCACTACCACATATAGATATACCCATATATACACACGGTCACACCCATCGCAAGGCACACAGCCAGCCCCTTTTTCTTCTTCCATTTCACCCATCTAACCCCAAGCACACACTCACATCATGCCTGCACTACCCAGGTAAAATTCCCATCTCACTCACTGTCTATTCCACATATGTACACATCTCACACTTTCAAGAATTAAACCCATTAAGCACCCTACACTACACCAGTTCACCATACCAAAAGGCACACAGAAATTCACTCACACAACACACGCAAATACACCACAGATGCACAGCTCACCACAATTCATACATGAGCATGTACACGGCTGTGCCTAGCAATCCAAACACCACGGCATGCCTACATTCCCAGTCGCTCAGCCCAGATCAGAAGTGGAAGTTTCCATACAGTCCCTTTCTTTTGCACCAGTTCCACGCACAATGAACACCAGCACCTCACAGCTTCCCTTTTCCCTGCACTTTGCCACATTTTGCAACCATAACACAATCACATGTAAACACCAAACACACTCACTGCACTCTCAAACACCCGCACACTTAGGCATAGATTCACACAGCTACCTACATAAATAACCCACGCAACCCGCACACTTACACAATACACAGAATACATTACCGCTACAATATTACTGAAACCACAAACCCGTATACGATCAATTCCCTGAACCCACTATATGTACATGTATATACACTGAAAAAGAACGTAGGTTATTGAAATCTTACTGGAAAGCTTCGCCGGAGAGAGTCCCCGATCCCTCTCTCTGATAATCCTTCTCTCTCTATGCGTGGGTGTATGTGGTAGGCGGCCAGAGATGCTTTGCTGGCTGCGTTCTCATGAAATGTGTATATATATATATATATATATATATATATATATATATATATATATATATATATATATGTGTGTGTAAATTATAACTCTAGTCTGACAGAAAAATAACCCTACTCCTTATTTTGTCGCTAAAGCTTCTAACCCAATACTTATAAAAATATGGTCCATATTAAAATATTTAGGATACGTGATGTGTTAGGAAAATTGATACATGTTTTGCTACGTCATCCTGTTGGACAAATAGTAGCTAGTAAATACACCGTTATCAAAAAGTTTAATTGTGACTTTAGAAATATATACCAATGCTTAAGATAAATTTATCATTAAGAGTATATAAAAGTATATTTGACGTTAAAAAAATTTAAAAATATATCGTCGCCAAGACAAATTATATCATCAATAAAATGAATTTAAATTTGTCGCTAAAATGATACTTTAATTTATGAAGAGCACTCTAGGATTCGGGTTATTAAGGCCGGCCTCCCCAATGTCATAAGGCCGGCCTTCCCAACTCCTTAGGGGGGTCGGCCTCCCCAACTCCTTAAGGGGGTCGACCTTCCCAATGCAGCAAGGGTTGGCCTCTCGAATGCAACAAGGGTCAGCCTTCTCAATCCTTTGGGGGGCTCTTTGCTACGCGACAGCTGTCGTCGCGTCCAAGCACCTTCTCCGCATTACGTGCCCTTAACATAGCGCTTGACTTCGTGACACCAGTCACCGGCACCAAAGCACCATCTCCGCATCACGTGTCTCTAGCACGATGCCTGACTCCATGATAGACGTTGCCGCACCCGTGTGCCGTTTCCATGTGATATGCCCCCAACACCGCACACATTCGTGCCCCACGGCTCTCTGTCACACTGCCATACTACTGGCACCGTAACATCCGCTGCGCCCCATGCGTCGTGCTGCTTATACAGTCGCACCCGCTGGCATCATGTCACATTATTGCGCCCCCGCATTGGTCAATCCTTTCACCACGCCATGCACACCTCGCCTTGGTCTTCGAACATGCTTCGACCCACTTTTTGAAGTGTGCAGCATCCCACGGGGATAGGTGACTCCTCCGAGACAATATCTCCACCATGGACCCAAGTGCCCCGGCATGCAGACTCCCTTCCTGCTAGGTAGACGACTCCTCCAGGACACTACCTCGGCCCGCCGGGCAGGCGACTCTTCCGGGACACTACCTTGGCGCACTCTGAGTGCTCCGACACAAGGACTTACCCGAGGGGATAGGCGACTCTTTCGAGACACTGCCTCTACCAGAGAGCTCCAACTCCCATTCTGCCAGATAGACGGCTCCTCTAGGATGCTACCTCAGCCTGTCGGGTTGGCGACTCTTCCGAGAGACACTACCTTCCCAATGCAACAAGGGTCAGCCTTCTCAATCCTTTGGGGGGCTTTTTGCTCCACGACAGTTGTCATTATGTCCAAGCACCGTCTCTGCATTACGTACCCTTAACATAGTGCCCGACTCCGTGGCACCAGGCGCCGTTACTTGAGCGCCATCTCCGCATCACATGTCTCCAGCACGATGCTTGACTCTGTGACAGCCGTTGCCACCCCCGTGTGCTGTTTCCATGTCATATGCCCCCGACACCGCACACATTCGTCGTGCCCATGCACCGCGTTGCTAATACAGTCATGCTCCACGGCTCTCTATCACACTACCATATCGTCGGCAGCATAACATCCGCAAAGCCTTATGCATTGTTCTGCTTATACAGTCGCATTCCCTGTCATCTTATCACATTATTCCCCCCCTCCCCCGCATTGGTCAATCCTTTCACCATGCCATGCACACCTTGCCTTGGTCTTCGAACATGCTTTGACCCATTTTTCGAAGTGTGCAACATCTCGCAGGGATAGGGGCCTCCTCCGAGACATTATCTCTGTCATGGAGCTCCAAGTGCCCCAGCATGCAAATTCCCTTCCTACCAGGTAGATGACTCCTCCAGGACACTACCTCGGTCCGTCGGGCAAGCATCTCTTTCAGGACACTGCCTTGGCGTGCTTCGAGTACTCCGGCACATGGACTCACACGCGAGGATAGGCGAATCCTCCTCGACACTGTCTCTGCCAGAGAACTCCAACTCCCCTTCGGCTAGGTAAATGGCCCCTCTGGGATACTATCTCGGCCTGTCGGGTTGGCGAATCTTCCGAGACACTACCTTGGCATGCTCCAAGTGCTTTGACAGAAGGACTCACCCGAGATGGGCTCACTTTAAGACATTATCTTCGCCAGGGAGTTTTAACTCCCCTTTCGCCAGGTAGACGATTCCTCCAGGATGCCACGTCGACCCGTCGAATAGGCGCAGTGGCGGAGCCAGAAATTATGCACGAGGTGGGCACCTTTTTTACAAAGGAGAAAAAAAATAAGCCTAACTATTTGACAATGTATTAACCCAATGAACAGACAACTTGAACGAGCATAGATCGAGTGAGTCACCCACCATTTTATGATTGGCTAATTCGTACACTCACTTTTGAGTCCTGGTAAATCCAAAGGTAACCTAAGAATTTGCGTGCCAATTTAATTCAACATTACACATTAATTACACTTTACCGGATCAAAACAAACTTCCCAATCTTTGTATCCCACCTTTTCTCGAACACATGATTCGTGTGCAAGTATGAAAGAACAAAGATACCAAGGGAAAATCTTATATTCCGTAATATATTATTCAAATTTACTATACACAAGAGTCACCTAACAAGACAGTTTTATGAACAAACCAAAGATTGAGTTGACTACAGAGGCAAATATTGGAGTTACGTTCATTACAACAAAATACAACATAATGCCATTTTTTTATGACGTTTATTTGAGTGTCGTTCTCTTCATGCATCTTTTACTGTGAGCCCTTAATTATTAAGTATAATTTGTAAAAGTGTCATATTTTTCTAGGCATTGTAGCAAATGTCTCATGTTAGGGGTATTTTTCCAATATAATGTTCATTTTTTGTGTTCACTTACCATAATATTATACATTCTTGTCATCATTAAAATACATGGAGCTCTAATCATGACCGTTAGTCAATGGTTCGAATTAATTTTCAGCAATTACATCCATTCCTAAAACCAACCTTGCAACCCTAAACTACCACTATAAAAAACAATCAGCCGCCATTGTACTTCTCATCTTCCCCCGGCCCCTTTTTCCATCTACTGTACCAACCCCCCCCCCCCCTCTCTCTCTCATGTAGGCGGCAACAACACCATTACCGATGTACCGTAAACGACAGAGAAGAAGGTAGCAGGTGGGCACGTGCCCCCCGCAACTGATTGTTATTCTTTTGAAATGTATTTTATCTTAAGTCATGTACTTTTTGATAATGACTTGCATGAAATGTGAAAAATGCCTTGTCAGTATTTAGTATGACTTTTACCATATACCATGATAATATGACGGGCACACTATGTGTGATACATAAATATTCTTTCATAATTAATAACTAACATGAAAATGTTTAAAATATAAGTTACAAAATATTGTAAATAACTAATTACGTCAATGTTGCTGGTTATTAAGTATTGGAAGTCAAGGAATATAATATATTTATATGTACTAATTTTTATCTCGTGCTTGGCACATGGGATTCCTAAATAATTATCACACATTATTATTAATAAAAGTCATATTAATAATGAACAATGATATTTTATAATAATGTAAATAAAAGTAATAGTACAAATTAGGATCTTCACCAACAATTGGAATTGGAATTAAAAGCAAGCCATGTACTCAGAAATGCCATATTTAATTTGTACTTGAACAACTTTAAAAGAAAATGATTAAAATGCATGATTTTCCATTTAGACGTCAAAGAATTATGTATAATGTAAAATATTTAAATGATGCATAAAGCATTCAGAGAAGAAATTTAAAAAATAAAAATTCAACATGAGATAGAGATATTTAGGTACATTTAAATTTGTTTGTTGATATAAAATTGATAAAATTTGATGAGGAAAATGTGACAATACCTAGAAAATAGGACAGAAAAAATAAAGTGAGAGATTTTAGGAACTCAAAATTTGAAAACTATGGAAGAGAAACGAAAAAAAATATTATTGATTAAAATAACTTTAAATCCATGTGGCGAGAAAAGAAAATGTTCAAGTAGACAATGAGTCGACAAAATTCTCTCAGCTTGAACTTTACTCTATATGACTATATATAATTAGATTTACAAATCGGACGTGTTTTGACCTTCATATGAAATGCATAAGTTTGTTAGATAAATTCATGGAATTAGTGAAACCCTCTCCTCTTTAATGAAATTGTTATGCGATGACTAGATTATGCAATCAAACAGTTAATTTTTTTTATCTTTAAGCTTAATTATTAATGTAGCTTATACAAGTTACATAAGATCTCATCTCACTTTCATTTTTCTTGCAGTTCTCTATTCTAGCTGTTATGACATTTCAAGCTTTCAAACATTGCAAAGTTTATGACCTTTTGAAATCAGTCGAAGTTTACCTCCACTTATAATTCACATTGGAGCCAAAGATCGAGTTATAAAGTCTTTCTCCGGCAGCTCTAACCAATAGCACAGTGCACGTAGGGATATAATTCTTCGGAAACTTTTATCACACTATACAACTTTCATAAAACTCTATTGTAACACCATGTGAATGGAAAGAAAAAATTACACTTTGCACATAGCAAGCCTAGCCAACGCATTATTCTACTGTAAGTATGACCATACATGTGACAATCTTCAAGACGACTCTATTTCGTTCTTTTTGGTGCTCGTTGGAGATCGGATCATGAGATGAGCTAATTGTCGTCTTATGAGCTTGGATTAAAATAGGCTTAGTAAACTCATACTCTGTTTTGATCTAGATGTAAAAATCTTTAACCTTGTTCATTCTTTAAGCACTTGTTCGAGATCGAATCGTGAGATGAGCTGATTGTCGTCTTATAAGCTTAGATCAAAGTAGGCTTAGTAAAGTCATACTCCATTTGGCTCTAGACGTAAAAGTCTTTAACCTTGTTCATTCTTTAAGCACTTGTTCGAGATCGATTGGCGAGATGGACTAACCTTCACATCATGAGCTTGACTCAATAAGCATATAACTATAGGTCGTAAACTCATTTGGGATCAAACTCATGTACATTCTTATTCTCGATAAGTCTAAAGTAAACTAACACACCTAGATATATTTATATCTATGTTAAATGCATATGACTAATCATATGTTGATGCAACCTATACAAGAGTAGTCTTCTTGATACCGGTTTAAATCATAATCCCACTTCCTAGTACAATCGATTAATGCACAACTTACATATATACACGCAATTACAAGTTTACAACCACCAAGCATGCGTGTAGTGATTTGCTAGTACACATATCTACAAAGAACAAATTCAGCCTACAAATACAACTACCAGGCCATGCTTTCTCTGTTTTTCCTCAAAAGTCAAATCCTTCTCAGGCCAAGCGTGTACACTGTAGACTATACAGTGATCCAACATTTACAACTACCACAAAGACATTTCTTTTCCTACAAATACACCATATTCAATTCACTTTGATACAACAGCAAAAGCAAGTTCCCTCCTTGACTTCTCTCCTTAATTTGGAAACTTCTTACCCTTCATCTCCTCCATTTTCCTTCTAAGAAATCAAATACTTAACCATGGAGACCCCTGAATACGAAGATTTAATTGATGAGGATGAGAATGAGGAGCCAAGTGCAACCCCACTTTGGAAGTATGTTACCAAAATTTCTGCTGAATCATCTGCTAAATATGGTGGAGGCTCAAACAAAATTGTTTGCAATTTTGGTTATAGATCAGAGCCTTACTCTGGGTCTTACACAAGAGATTGGTACCATTTGATTGACACAGTAACTGGCACAGTGGGGTTTAAAAAGAAGATAGGAATCAATATGTGTTCTAAAATCACAAAGGCTGAAAGAGATGCTTTGGTGCAAGAAGAAGTGGCAACAAATCAACTTTTGAGGGGTAATTCCAAGGCTCTCAAGCTTCATGGGGGTAAGTCAGATGTACCTCCTCATCCTAGAAATGATATAGATAAGATGTTTAGTATTAAATATAAAGAAGATGTTGATGAACAAATTGCTGGGTGTATGTATGGAAATGGAATACCTTTTAACATTGTGAGATCACTACTTTGGCATGATATGATTTATACTATTCGTTTAGCACATGTAGGATATGTGTCTCCAAATTATTAAAAGGTTAGGACAACCTTATTAGATATAGAATACAATAAGGTAAAGCTAAATCTTAGGCCTTTAATGGATGATTGGGATATCTAATGGCCCTGAAAAAGTAGTTCAGGTTGTGACCGATAATGCCGCCAATTGCAAGCTTGTAGGCAATACTATAGAGAAGAAATACCCTTCGATATTTTGGTCAGGATGCCTACCTCATACGTTAAACTTACTAATGAAAGATATAGCCAAATGCTCAGATTCAAGGCTTTAATTTGTTAGCGAAATATATAAGAGCAGTTGTGAAATATATTAAAATTTACAGTTCTTGCCAATCTTTGTTCAAGAAATTCCATTCTTTAGAGCTTCTTAAAGTTAAAAAAAAAAACAGATTTGGCTACCATTTCATTGTTCTTACTAGACTTATAACAGTAAGAGTTGGACTGGTTTTTATAGTTTTAAGTAAGCAATGGGAGTATTTGAGAAAAAGTGAGGAGCACGATAACACTCAGCAGACTATTATAGACGATGATTTCTATAGGAAATGTGAGAGATTAGTTAAGTTCACCAAGCCTAAAGGTTTTTTTTATTCTAATAAAGCAATCATTGGAGAGGTATATGAACAGATGGATACAATGCTAGGACTAATTAAAGATGAACTTCATGATGATCTTTTGGTCTACGATCTAGTTCATGATTTTGTTGTTGAAAGATGGGATAATATTAATCTACCATTGCATTGTCTTGCTTATGTTTTGGTCCCTAAGTACCACACTTCTTCTTCGCTTTCTAATCCTGCTCCGGGGGGCAAAAGAAGGAAAAAACCTCACTTTGACATTGAGGTTCAGAAAGGGTACTTTCAAGCACTTGACAGGTTGATTACTAATCCAACAAAATCTGTTTTAGTGAGGCAGCAAATATTTTTTATTTCATAAGTTGCAGAGGTACTTTTTCTCAACCTCAAGTCATTGCCGATAGAGCAACAATGGGAGCTGTGGCGTGGTGGGACATGTATGGTGGTGGAGCAACTAAGTTGTATTGTTTAGCTCCGAAGGTTTTATCTAAGAGTGTCAATAGTTCTTGTGCCGAAAGGTGTTGGAGTACGTACTCCTATATCCACAACGTGAAAAGGAACAGGTTAGGTACTGCTAAGGCTAAGAAGTTGCTATTTGTGCACTATAATGGGAGGCTATTAACAAGATTTAGGGAGGATTATGAGTCAAAGTACAAGAATTAGGATGCAAATCTAGAAATTACGAACATTGAACAATCTGGAGCATGAGAATGATGATGATGCTGATGAAGGAAACGACGATGGTATTACCACCACAAACCCAATGACTCCTAGTCGTTCATTAACCCTAAGCTCAATAGCCGTAACTCCAACATCAACCACCTCAGCACCTCATTCATCCACTCCACTAGCTCAAGATCAAGAGGTTCAGAGGCGTACTCCTTACAAGGACAAAAAGGCAACTAAAATAACAAGGCTACAACAAGGTTCTAGTGGCAAAAGGATATTCATTCTAATTACATAGACTAAGTTACTTCAAAAAAAAAATGCTGGATTGCTGGAGTTCTGCCACTTTTTATTTCATATGTTAAACATAACATATGAACCAAAACCTAAAGACCAATGGAGAAAGAAAAACACAACAACCCTGTTATTTTAGTTGCCTTTTAGTCCTTGCAAGGTGTAGACGCCTCTGAACTTCTTAATCTTGAGCTGGTGGAGTAGATGAATAAGGTGTTGAGGTGGTTGATGTTGGAGTTACGACTGTTGAGTTTAAGGTTGATGAACGACCAGGAGTCATTGGGTTTATGGTGGCAATATCATCATCATTTCCTTCATCAGCATCATCATCATCATTCTCATAACCTTCTACTGCCTCCAAGGATGCTCCAGATTGTTCAATGTTCGTAATTTCTGGATTTGCATCCCAAATCTTGTGCTGTGACTCATAATCCTCCCTAAATCTTGTTAATAGCCTCCCATTATAGTGCACAAAAAGTAACTTCTCAGCCCTAGCAGCACCCAACCTGTTCCTTTTCACGTTGTGGATATAGGAGTATGTACTCAACACCTTTCGGCACAAGAACAATTGACACTCTGAAATAAAAGCTTCGGAGCTAAACAGTACAACTCAGGTGCTCTGCCACCATATATGTCCCACCACGCCACAACTCCAATTGTTGCTCTATCGACAACTGCTTAAGGTTGAGAAAAAATATCTCTGCAACTTACGAAATAAAAAATATTTGCGGCCTCACCAAAGCAGATTCTGTTAGATCAATAATCAACCTGTCAAGTGCTTGAAAGTACCCTTTCTGAACCTCAATGTCAAAGTGAGGTTTTTTCCTTCTTTCGCCCCTCGGAGCAGGATTAGAAAGCGAAGAAGAAGTGTAGTACTTAGGGACCAAAACATAAGCAAGACAATGCAATGGTAGATTCATTTTATCCCATTTTCAACAACAAAATCATGAACCAGATCGTAGACCAAGAGATCATCATGAAGGTCATCTTTAATTAGTCCTAGCATTGTATCCATCTGTTCATATACATATCCAATGATTGCTTTATCAGAATCAAAAAAACCTTTTCATCTTGTAAATAGGTTTGGGAAACTTAACTAATCTCTCATATTTCCTACAGAAATCATCGACCATAACAGTCTGCGAAGTGTTATCGTGCTCCTCCCTTACCCCACTTTTTCTCAAATTCTCCCACTGCTTACTTAAAACCATAGAAACCAGTCCAACTCTTACAGTTATAAGTCTAGTAAGAACAATGAAATGGTAGCCAAATCTGTTTTTTTTTTTTTAACTTTAAGAAGCTCTAAAGAATGGAATGTCTTGAAAAAAGATTGGCAAGAAATGTGGTTGTTAATATATTTCACAACTGATTTTGCTCTCTTATATATCTCGCTAAAAAATGAAAGCCTTGAATCTGAGCATTTGGCGATATCTTTCATCAGTAAGTTTAACATATGAGGTAGGCATCCTGACCAAAATATCAAGGGTATTTCTTCTCTATAATATTGCCTACGAGCTTGCAATTGGCTGCATTATCGGTCACAACCTAAACTACTTTTTCAGGGCCAATATCCTCTATTTCCTTCAACAATATCTCAACAAAATTTAAACCATTTTTTTCAATTAATGAACAGTCATTTGCACTAAAAAACATGGCTTTACCCTTTAAGGCAGCCATAACATTGATGAGTGATTGATTTTTCTAATTTGAAAATCCATCAAAGATCATCGACAGGCCATAAATATCCCAATCATCCATTAAAGGCTTAAGATTAAGATTTACCTTATTGTATTCTCTATCTAATAGGGTTGTCCTAACCTTCTCATAATTTGGAGACACATCATGCCAAAATGGTGATCTCACAATGTTAAAAGGTATTCCATTTCCATACATGCACCTAGCAATATGTTCATCAACATCTTCTCTATGGTTAATCATAAACATCTTATCTATATTATTTCTAAGATGAGGAGGTACAGCTGACTTACCCCACGAAGCTTAAGAGTCTTGGAATTACCCCCCCCCCTCCCAGAATTTGATTTTCTAGCACTTCTTCTTGCACCAAAACCTCTATTTCAGCCCCTGTGATTTTAGAACACATTGATTCATGTCTTCTTCTTAAACCCCCACTGTGTCAGGTACTGTGTCAATCAAATGGTACCGATCTCTTGTGTAAGATCCAGAGTAAGGCTCTGATCTACAACCAAAAATTGCAAATAATTTTGTTTAAGCCTCCACCACATTGAGCAGAAGATTCAGCAAAGATTTTGGTCACTTATACTTCCAAAGTGGGGTTGCACTTGGCTCCTCATTCTCATCCTCATCAATTAAATCTCCGTATTCAGGGGTCTCCATGGTTAAGTATTTGATTTTTTAGAAGAAAAATGGAGGAGATGAAGGATAAGAAGTTTCAGAATGAATGAGAGAAGTGAAAGAGAGAACTTGCTTTTGCTGTTGTATCAAAGTGAACTGAATATGGTGTATTTGTAGGAAAAGAAGTGTCTTTGTGGTAGTTGTTGATGCTAGATCACTATACAGTCTACAGGGCACACGCATGGCCCGAGAAGGATTTGACTTTTGAGGAAAAACTTAGAAAGCATAGCCTGTTAGTTGTATTTGTAGACTTGTAGGCTGAATTTGTTCTTTGTAGACATGTGTACTATCAAATCACTACATGCATGGCCGGTTGTTGTAAACTTGTAATATTAGATTTGAGGATATGGCTTATTAGATTTGTCTTCTGTTTCTCACACTTTTTTGTTACACTATTTTTTTTATTCTTGTCTCAAGTGGCATTAAACCCATTACATTCTAGTCAGAGTACATGAATATTGTGATAATTTTTTTCAATTTTTCTTTATTATAATAGAACTTGATTTTATATGTATATATATATAGGTGTGTTAATTCACTTTAGACTTATCGAGAATAAGATTGTACGTGAGTTTGATCCCAAATGAGTTTACAACTTATAGTTATATGCTTATTGAGCCAAGCTCGCGATGTGACAGTTAGTCCATCTCGCCAATCAATCTCGAACAAGTGCTTAAAGAATGAACAATGTTAAAGATTTTTACATCTATAGCCAAATGGATTATGAGTTTACTAAGTCTACTTTGATCCAAGCTTATAAGACAACAATCAATTAATCTCACGATTCAATCTCGAACAGCTGCTTAAAGAATGAACAAGGTTAAAGATTTTTACATCTAGATCGAAACAGAGTATGAGTTTACTAAGTTTACTTTAATCCAAGCTCATAAGATGACAATTAGCTCATCTCATTATCCGATCTCCAACGAGCACTCAAAAGAACGGAATAGAGTCGTCTTGAAGATTGTCACATGTATAGTCATACTCACAGTTGAATAATTGCGTTGGCTAGGCTTGCTTCACGCATATGTGCAAAGTGTAATTTTTTCTTTCCATTCATATGGTGCTACAATAGAGTTTTATGAAAGTTGTACAGTGTGATAAAAGTTTCCGAAGAAATATATCCCTATGTGAACTGTACTATTGGTTAGAGCTGCCCGAGAAGGACTTTATAACTCGATCTTTGGCTCGATGTGAATTATAAGTGGAGGAAGACTTTGACTGATTTCAAAAGGTCATAAACTTTGCAATGTTTGAAAGCTTGAAATGTCATAAGTCCTAACAGCTAGAATAAAGAACTGCAAGAAAAATGAGAGTTATGTAACTTGTATAAGCTACATTAACAACTAAACATAAAGATCAAAACAAATTTAACTGTTTGATTGCATAGTGTAGTCACCGCGTAGCAATTTCATTGAAGAGGAGAAGGTTTCACTAATTCCATAAATTTATCTAACATACTTATGCATTTCATATGAATATCAAAACACGTCTGATTTGTAAATCTAATTATATATAGTCATATAGAGTAAAGTTCAAGCTGAGAGAATTTTTTCGACTCATCATCTACTTGAATATTTTCTTCTCTCGCCACGTGGCTTTTTTTGTAATTTATATTGATAATAATTTTTTTTTCTGTTTCTCTTCCATAGTTTTCAAATTTTGAGTTCCTAAAATCTCACTCTAGTTTTTCTGTTCTATTTTCTAGGTATTGTCACATTTTTTTTCCCTCAAAATTTATCAATTTTATATCAACAAACAAATTTAAATGTACCTAAATATCTCTATCTCATGTTGATTTTTAATTTATTACTTTACTTTTTTAAATGTCTAATTTGATTGCTTCATGCATCATTTAAATATTTTACATTATACATAATTCTTTGACGTCTAAATGGAAAATCATGCATTTTAATTATTTTCTTTTAAAGTTGTTCAAGCACAAATTAAATATGGCAACACCGAATGGTTTGCTTTTTGTTTCAATTGCTGGTGAGTTGGTGAAGATCCTAATTTGTACTATTACTTTTATTTACATTATTATAAAATATCATTGTTAGTTATTAATATGACTTTTGTTAATAATGTGTGATAATTATATAGGAATCCCATGTGCAAAGCACGAGAAAAAAATTAGTATATATTAATATACTATATTCATTGACTTTCAATACTTAACAACCAGCAACATTGACGTAATTAATTATTTACAATATTTTGTAACTTATATTTTAAATATTTTCATGTTAGTTATTAATTGTAAAAGAATATTTGTGTATCA
Organism: Escallonia herrerae; assembly: GCA_033070095.1. Lineage (NCBI taxonomy): Eukaryota > Viridiplantae > Streptophyta > Magnoliopsida > Escalloniales > Escalloniaceae > Escallonia > Escallonia herrerae. Next base: position 226,491 of record JAVXUP010000504.1, on the reverse strand, counting down.
CACATAGTACTGACAAGGCATTTTTCACATTTCATGCAAGTCATTATCAAAATACATGACTTAATATAAAATGCATTTCAAAAGAATAACAATCATAGCATGCATTAATAAAAATTGAACTTAGTAATTGTACTAAGCTTACAACCAAATTCCAAAATTTAACTATAAAATGATTCAACACATTATGACATAATATTAACATTGTTATATTAAAATCTGTCATTTCCATGTCAATCTACATAAATTGTGTAATAAACAAAGCAAAGTAAAAATAATAATAAATTTTTTTTTTTTTTTGAACACGTCATTTCTTTCCTTGGAAATGTGAGCACCACTAGCTTAATACTCAAGCACATTTATCACACCTATCAAGAATCTATATTTCCTAGGCTAAAACTCGTGCCCACTGCACATGAGGGCTGAAAGTGAAATGTTGAATTCACATGGGCCAAAAATGAAAAGAAACAGAGTTACATAAGGCTGGATTCTGGAGGGAGAAGAAAACAGACGGCAAAAGATGAACACCTACGCTCTTCTCCTTCTCTCGTCAGACTTGGAGGGAAGAAGGACACGGGGCCAAGGGGAAGCGGGAGAGAAAAATCGATGCCCTTCTCCATTCTCTCGTGTCTTGTTAGTTAAAGATTTGGAGGAAGAAGGGCTTAGAGGAAGGGGGAAGGTAGATGAGACCAATGACCAATCTCTTTCTCTGTTCTTTCTCGTCTTGAAGATACAAATCGAGATTTTTAGGTAACGCTTTTTCATCTTGTCCATCTTTTTAATTCTGAGATTTAGATTGATTGACTTGCGTCTCTTCCCGTCGACAGGATCGAGCTCTTATGTTCGATTGGGACGCGTTCCCACAGAGTTCTTATCATGGTATCGCAAAACTGTGGTTTTAAGAGAGAACTGTCAACAAATATGGCGTTTCCTACAATTAAGCTTGTAATTTCTTATATTGTAAGCTGAAGTGGAACCGCTAGATACTTGTCTACTTTAAGTTTCTGTTTTAAGTTGTCAAGTAGTACTTCAAATGAATAATTGCTTAGCATTTAGAGTAATAAAATAGTCATGCTGGTGCTATATAGAGCAAAATAACGAATATAATTGTACTTCTAATTAAAAAATGGTAACGCTATCACGTATCCCTTTTGAATTGTAAATGTTATATCTGGATTAAATTCTCTAACTTTAAAGGATTTTTAAGGTGTTACATATGTTTCTGAGGTTATTATAACGATTATGTAGAAATCTAAAATGATTAAAGTTGTATTTCAAATTTGACAGAATGTATATACCTTATCACTTTCAAATAAGTTCTTTTTTTTGGGTTGGGGGGGGGGGGGGGGGCAACATAAATTTGACTGAATAATCACATAACATTTAATATTTTCTCACACACACTGTCTGTGTGTGTGTCGCGCATTAATGAAGATGACGTGTTTCTATTTTGGAGTGTTGAAAATATTTTTCACATCTTCTATAACTATTGTTTGTCGCCAAATTGTAGTTTCTACATCTACTAAATGCATTTAATGACATTTCCTCATGAATTACACTTGGTTTATCAAGAGATAGTATAAACTTTATTTACCAAAATATGGCAAGTGATACTTACAACTATAATGAGCTTGCAAATGATAACAAATATCATTATATTAGGCAAATATTATAGGGTGAGCGTTTATCAACCATTTGCTATTGAATTCGCACAATAATCACCGCTCACAGTTGTAACCAATTATATTGTAATCAAAATTAAGTTTTAATACTTATAACTTGTCTAAGATTTACCAATTAGTCTTATTTTTCATAAAAACTTAATCAAGTATAAAAGGTCTTTTTATTCGTCGTAAGGGCCCTACGTAAAATCGAACTGGTCAGTAGTTAGGTTTGTAGAATTACATAGATATATTTTTGAATCTTAAATGTTTTAAATGTTCTCAAATATAGTAATTAAGAATTATTTCAGTTAATTGTACCTTTTTTTCCGAATACATATGTGATGTCTTTTCAAGATCCCATATATGCGATATAGCCACTTAATTGATCGTGCGGTCTTATCAACGCAAAAAATTATCCTATAATTTAAATATTGATCTTATACATTATATAGATAATTTTTTGCTATAATTATGAGAGAGTTAATTTTAAGGACATGATAGTTAAAATTAAATACTAATAAATTAGTACATTTAGAGTTTTAGGATTTTCAGATTATGTAAGGCTTCCTGATATAGTCCTCGTATAGTTCTTGCAAAATTGAATAAACAAAATAGGGATCACATTCAAATAATATTTGCATATCTTTAGATAAACTAATATGTTTAGCATATAGTCATAAATTCTTTTCAACTAACAAATTTACGACTAAGCTTTATCATTATGACATTGTTGATTAATTTTAATTATAAAGTTATTTGTTGATCGTGTGGTCCCACGTAAAAAATACCATCAATTTCTTTTATTTTACCAAAAGGCTTCTAAAAGATATATATTCTATTGATAAATCTTTAAATCGATTGTGGTAAGCATATATTAAAATAAAACAAATATGAACCAATTGTTGCATTATGTTTATTATTTCAATCTCAATTGTAAGATCTTTCTTTTTCTCTTCTTAATCTAATATGTTATTTTCTTTTTTTAATATATAACATTTTATATTCCTATTAAAGAGATATAATTGTAATATCCCAAAATTCGAGAGCCGATTAAATAGCCATCTAAGCTCCGAAAAATAAACGGGCGTTAATTTTGGGCAATGCTCGAGTATTAGTAGAGCATCGATGCTTAAAATAATTTTGGGATAAAAATATAATTTTTAAAATTTTGGGAACATTTTTGTAATTTTAGAAAACTTTGGGGGTTAATTTGTAATTTTGGGAAAATTGGCATTAGGTGTTAAATCTTAGAAATCAGATTATGTGTAGTTGCCACCTCTCTCTTTGTTGATGACTAATATGAATTTAATATAAAATAAGGACATGTTATAAAGGTAAATGAATAAAAAAAAAGAGGAAACTTTCCCTTTTCCCTTTTGGGAAAGTTTGAGCATAAAAGAAACAGTGAAAAGAAACAAAGACAGAGGAAGAAAACAAGGAAGGAAGGAGGGGAATTCGTGCAAAGGATTCGAGAGAAATTCTTCGGAGTAATCCCCTTCTCTATTATGTGAATTTAGTGTGTGTTAGCATGTGTTTTACGGAGCATTAGAGGTGTTCAATGTGCGTTTGAACTGTGTGTGTGTGTATGTGTGTGTGTGTTCAGGGTATATAACAGTGTGGGTGTGTGTGTTCTTTGGCTATGAGTATGTATGAAGTATGTGTATGTAATGGGGAGTGAAATTGTGAGGTTTTAGTGAAATTCCGAGCGGTTTAGGTGTGAGTTTGTGTGTTTCGGGGTGTGTGTATGTGTGAAACTGTGGGTGTTCTTGTGTGTGTTCATCATTCCGGTAAAGTGGTGGGGGAATGATTTTGGGTTCAATTGTGTTTATGTGTGTTAAGTAAACATATTTAGGTATCTTGGTGGGTTAGGAATGTTTTCTTGGATTCGTGTGTGATTCTGGGGGTTGTATGTATGAAGTGGTGCTCGGCAGAAGGTTGAAGGTGAGTGTGTGTGCGTGAAGGTGTGTTAGTGTGTGTAATGATTTGCACAGTAAGTGTTATTGTCGCAAAAACTAGAAAATTAATTTAGATAGTTTCTTCATGAATTTTCATAAATATCTAGGGAAAAAATTAGACAAAGTGTAAAACTGTAACCCCCAATGATTTTATGAGGACTATGCTCTGGAATTTTTTAGTAGTTTTTGGGGTCCGCGAAGAGCACTAAATTGGGGTATCGATTAAAGAAATTTATCAAATTAATTAACCTAGTAAACTAAATTATTTTAATCTAAAATTTTTATGAAAACTCTATTTTACTGACATGATTCATATTCTAAAATTTTGTGCCATTCCGAGGCTGATAGGTATTTTTCGCTAAACTGGCCTTTTAGCGCTCGGTCTGGACACCGGTTCGGGATTTTCGGGCGAAAAATTCTTTAAAATATTTTTTAGGCCAGAAATAACAGAAGGATGTTTAAAGCATTTTAAGATATTTTTGAGATTTTCCGGTGCCAGAAACCCCCAGGGGTGTTTTGGTAATTTACCTCTCTGAAGGGGTATTTTGATAATTTTACCTATAGGAGGTATTTTGAAGTAAATTTACATATAGTAAGATTATTTTAGTGACTTTGCTTATGGAAAAGTCATTTTTATGATTAAAGTGTAACGGGGGTATTTTGGTAATTTGCCACCCCGAAGGGGTATTTTGGTAATTTGACCTAAGAAAGGTATTTTTGCATAAATTTACATATGGGAAATTTATTTCAGTGATTCTACTTATGGGAAGACCATTTTGGTAATTTAAGCCCGAGAGGCATTTTGGTAATTTTACACCCTAGGGGCGCTTCAGTAATTTTATATACCCGGTGAGGGGAGGTTCATTTTGGGAGCATGTGTGAGTTTGTATTAAGTTATACTTTTGTTCTGTAGGCTGTATTCTAATAGTCCGATTATTCCGCTTAGGTTAAAGCTAAAGACTTCCGGTTAGGATAATTTAGCTGCGGATCCAGGTAAGGGATTCTATCTGAACCTTGGGTAAGGACTTTTGTCCGAACCCTTATTTGATTACTTGTACTCGTAAGTACTCCTTTGATATAGTTACGGCTAATGCCGAACTCTGAGTTATGTATTGATATCAACATGTTCTTGCCCAGAAAACCCTAATATTGAACCTGAATCGGTTATTTGGAAATCTTGTGATGCTCGCATATTATTGCAGGCTGAGAGAATTTGATAATTGTCTGTATTCATTCTTCCGAATTTTTGTGATTATATTCGATAATTATTCGCAGTCCTTTTTGTTGTTTATCTGTGATTTTTCTTCTGAAATTCTGATTTTTTCTGAAAATTCCAAATGCTGACTTATGTCAATATGATTATTGTTATTAGAACCTGAATTGATTCGGGGATATGAGCTTATGTTAACGCTCATTGATATTATTAATTTCTGTGTTGACCTGGGTACCTGTTTAGTGGGGAGGCGGTATAAGGCTGGTTGAATCTTGCATGAAACGCAGGCTAGTATCCAAGTGGAGTAGTAATTATTTTAGTACATCATGCATGTGTACACTATATGAGCTTGCCATAATGACATTGCAATCGCCCAGGATCAACATTGATTTTTTATTTTATTAGCTAGAATGATTTGTGCTTGGGTTGAAAGCCCTTGACAAATATTCATCATATTTAGTTAGAAGGATTTGTACTTGGGTTGAAATCTCCTGACAAGCCTTTATTGTATTATTTGAAATGATTTTGTTCTAATTGTTAATATTTATTTTGGCATCTATTTCTGATGAATTTTGATCATTTTGGGTAATCATTGAGTTTTGATCGTTCGAAGTGTTTTGAAAATCATCGTCGGTTGGATTTTTTTGGAGTCGTGTTATAATCTCTTTTGTAGTCCTTGTACGACCTTACTGGGCTCTCAAAAGCTCCCCTTCGTTTGGCTCCCTTCTGCAGGTGAAGATCAAATGTAGCATGTTCGGGAATGGGTTAGAGTCTGTGTGAGATTCCGATGAGCCCATCACCACTGTATAGTAAGACCCCTCCGCGGGTCGGTACCGATAATTTGTTCTTAAGAGTTTGAATTGCAAAGAACCTAAGCTGTAATAATGTAAGCTAAATAGTTGGTGATTTGGTATTTTTAAGAATTCTGAGTTGATATTGAATTAGATGATTTGAAATATGTGTTAATGAACAGGTCTGACAGGTGTGATGTGATCTGATAGGTTAACGACCCGAGAGTTCGGGGCGGCGGAGCTCCGGATTTTTGGGGGCGTTATAACAATAGTTAAAATTAAGTCCTAATAAGTTAATTCATTAATTAGTTAGAACTTCATAATATTTAGAAGTTGTTTTTCAATTACATACAGCTTAGTAATATGAAGATTAACTTGTCAAGAAACAAGGAGCCTATCCAACATAATATTTGAGACCTTTAGCGACACTTATAATGTTTATAATTAAATTTCACATTGACAACATAATGCAATGATTCACCATATTTTACATCTCAAAGGTTTTAAATGTCTCAACTATAGTAATTAAGAATTGTTTGATTTAACTGCGCCTTTTATATTTTCAACACGTGTTAGTTCTTTTCAAAATCTCATATATACTTATAAAGCCACCTTTTTAAATTATACTTGCTTTGTCCTATATAATTTGATTAACTTTTTTTTGTACGCAGATTAAAGATTTAAGTGATATATTGTGTGTTTTTCATTATACCCTTTAGTGAGTGAAGGGGAAGAAAGTGGGCCAGGAGACAGAAAATGTGTTAGTAGAGTGTTAAATATGAAAAGAGATATGAATAAAAAAATGTAATAAAGTATAGTAAGAGAGAGAATACGAGTTGATGGGGATTTAAATGTGAAGAGAGAAATAAAATAAAAAAGTGTAAAAACGGTAAATATGTAAAAATACCTAGAGAATCTTTCTTAATTTGAAAATAAGCAATTTTTGTGGGACGGCTCAAAAAAGAGTTGATCAAGTTAAGTGGACGAAGGGAGTAATAAACTTAAATTAACTATATTTATTATATGCTCCATCCGTCTTTAATTAATTGATCATATTTTCTTTTTGTACTGTCCAAAAAAAAATATCACTTTCTAAATTAAGAAAGAATACATGTGTTTATCCATATATACCCTTCCCTCTTGATATTTAATCCGCCACCAAACCATTTTTCTCTCTCCCACCTCACTTTTTTCCCTCCCTATCTCTTTCTCTCTTTTGGATAGAACGAGAAACTCATAAAATATGACTCATATCCTAAATAAACGTGCAAGTTAAACACGATCATATAATTAGGGATGGAGGGATTATTATATAGATAATTGTTTGCTTTGTATCTATAATGGTTTTACTTTTAATTTGTTATACATCATTTGAAAGGAATCTTATTTTTTAATAAGCTTTATCACGAGTTTACAGTTATATGTAACAATTTTTCAAGTCTTATAGTTGACGCTCACTTAAAATCTGCAATGATTACGGTAGATATAAAGTAAAATAAAATAAATATGATACTATAAATCTCAAATGTTATTTATATTTTTCGGATCGATGGTTTTCAATTTTGTACTAGAGAATGTTATTAAGTGATATCATAGTAAAAAGAAAAAAAGTGTTAAGAGGTAGTATATTAGGTAGGTAGATTTTCACAATAATTGGAATTAGTTTGGAGAACAAAAATTGGAAACATAAAAGAGTTTTAAATAAACTTTTGTCCTCTACTGAGAAGTACAAACACTTCAATATAGAAGGTTTTTAAATCCCGAATCATCTTAGGCTATTGATCAATGATGTTTTTCTAATGTTGCTTAAGATAGAGAGGTGCCGCAGTGAATTCCTGCGTTTAGAGACTTTCTTTCCTGACCGTATTTAATTTGGCATACAAGATAAGTTTGGGTCTAGAAAGAATAAATTCACGACCCGCATGGAAAATAGAAAAAGAGATTCTGAAAGTAGTAATAACACTTGGCTCTAGTTATTTTGTTTTACCTTAACAGCGATTTGCTTAATTAAATAACAAGGATCTGTATTTGGTTTTACTTTTAATTATTGCCAAATGGTGTGTGACAAGAATCTTATGTTTCCATAAGCTTGACCTTGAGTTTATAGTCTTCTGCACCAATTCCTATGTCTAACATGTTGCACTGACCTTGCAACTGTTCTTTGGAATTGGATTTTTAAATGAAATTTGAAATTCATTGGAGAATAAGTTGTACCAAGCTGAAAATGAGTATATAAAATAATAAAAGAATGAAAAGATTAATAAGTTTTAGAGAATATTTTCAACCCTCAACTGAGGATAAACAAGTTAAGGGGGGTGTGGTATGGAATGCTCCATAACCACTCCATGGTACTTATTGTAGTGAGATAATTGTGATAGATGTGGTACTTGCAGTCAGAGCCGTGGTAATTACATAGTCAGTCACGTATCAGGGAGTGGATTCGAACTTTTCATTGCCATTTATCGGAAAACCTAGAAGCTAACCCCCAGCTTTCGCAGATGATTTATTCTTTATTCTTTTACAAGTACACATATGCTCTTGAAATCTGTCGGTTGGCCATTCTTGTTCTAATTCTGATATAGTAAATACCTAAGTTGCAGAGAGCGGGGACGGGGACAGGGGCGGGGGTGGGGAAGCGTCAACACCTAGGAGAACCTGAGTTGGGAGCGTTGCGGCTATATAATTATTTAAAATAAACTTTACTTTAGGATATATCTTAGGACAACGTAAAAATATTGCATTCTTGTAAAATATATAACAAAGTGCAGTTAATTTTACAGTAGTTAAAAGTTAAAGAGGGAATATGAAAAGAATAAAGAACCCAACTATCATGCCCAACATATCATGTAGAAGCCACCAATTCCCTAATGACCTGTAAAGATAGGCTAATAGGGCCCAATCCACGTGCTTTGCCTTCCATTTCTCGACAGACACCTGTAGAAAGAAATAGCCGAGTTTCTCTCTCTCTCTCTACTTCTTCTCAGTTCATGTCTCTTCGTAACCCTAGCCTCCAATAGTGACTACCCAAAGAAAAAAAAAAGGAGAAAACCTCCATTATCGATGAAAAACAAATCTGCACATACTTCCGTTCGAGATCCCATGTAATATCCCGAACTTCGGGAGTTGTTTAAAATAGTCATCCGTGACCCGAAAAATAAACGGGCGCTAATTTTGAGTAATGTTCGGGGATTAGTAGTGCATTGAAGTTTAAAATATTTTGGGGGGCAAAAATGTAATTTTCAAAATTTTGGAAAAACTTTGGGGATATTTGTGCAATTTTATGAAAGTAATTTAGGAACTTTTTTTTTTTTGTTGTGTCACCTCCTACTAGCTTAATGACTAAGCTGGGAAAGAAAAAATAATAATTTAAGAAGGGAAGGATAAGTCTAAAAAAAAATGAAAACCCAAAAGTGGAAACCTTTCCCTTTCGGGAAAGAAACAGGAACCTAGAAACAGAGAAGAAGAACAGAGCTACCGTGGTGTGGAAGGAAAAACAAGCAAGAATCGAGATGATTTGAAGCCATCTTTAGCAGGTAAACCCCCCAAAACTACTAGTAGTCATGTTCTAGTGTGTGTTGGTGAAGTTTGTGTGTGTTTTCCGTTACTGTGGGGCATGTGCTTTAGCCATGAACATGGCTGTCGAGCCATGTTGCCGAGGGGAGTTTTCTGAAGATTTAATGCTGTGGGTGGTGGCTTGTAGTTATGAAATTGTGTAAGCTAGATCATATGATCAATATGTAATCAAATTGGGAGCTGGTAGGAGGCAAGGAAAGGAAAGTAAAAAAAGAAAAAAGAAACCCAAGGCTGGGCAATGGGTGTTGGTGAAGTTGCGGGGAATTCTGTGATAGGAATTTGGTGGAATTGTGCATAAACACCTCGAAGTTTGGTGACGGGATGTGTTTAGGAAATTATGGAGGTGATTCTGTGTGTTTGTGTGTGTTGCCAAAGGTTGGAGGTGGGTGAATGTGTGCGTTCTAATGTGTAACAGTGTGTGTGTTCTTCGGGTTTCAAGTGGGTATGAATTATGTGTGTATAATTGTATGTAATGGGTGTATATAAGGTGTTAATGTGTGTGTTCTAATAGGTTTAAGTGATTTAAAGTAAGTTTAATGGTGAATTAGTGAGTGTGTGGGTGTATGATGTGTGTCCGGGTGCTGCGGCTGCAGGTTGAAGATGAAGATGTGTTTGCTTTGGGGTGAAATACTAGGCGTTTAAATCTGAATAGTAGTTGTTTTCGTCGTTAATACTAGAAATTCATTTAGACAGTTTTTTTCCACGAATTTTTTAAAATAGCTAGGGCCAAAATTAGACAAAGTCCAAAACTGTAACCCCCAATATTTTTACGAGAACTACACTCTAGAATTTTTTCAGGAATTTTTGGGATCCGCAAAGAGCGCTAAATCGGGGTACCGATTAAAAAAATTTATCGAATTATTTAGCATAATAAATCAAGTTATTTTAATGTGAAATTTTTATAAAAACCTTATTTTACTGATATCATTCATTGTCTAAAATTTCGTGTCATTCTGAGGCTGATAGGTATTTTTTGCGAAACTGGCCTTTTAGCGCTCGGTCCGAACACCGGTTCGGAATTTTCGGGTGAAAATATTCTAAAATACTTTTTAGGCCAGAAATAACATCAGGATGCTTAAAATAGGGTTTTGAGATATTTTTGAGATTTTTCCGGTGCCGAAAACCCCAGGGGTGTTTTGGTAATTTACCACCCCGAAGGGATATTTTGGTAATTTTACCTATAAGAGGTATTTTGAAGTAAATTTACATACAGTAAAATTATTTTAGTGACTTTGCTTATGGAAAAGTCATTTTGAAATTAAAGTGTAATGGGGTATTTTGGTAATTTGCCACCCCGAAGGGGTATTTTGGTAATGGGTAAATTACACTAAACACCCCTGAAGTTTTACTTAATTACACTCCACTACCGCTATCTTTAAAAATTACACTCAGCTCAAAAAATAACTTTTTCTCTTACGGTGTTAATGGTGCAATGCAAAAAGACATGAATGCCCCTCAAACTGTTTTCTTGAAATTTTTGGAGGGAAAACTTGTTTTTGGGAATTATTGGCATGAAGCACCCTCACACACCTTCCCGCACAGTTTACATGCAGCCACACAGGCACTCACACACATGCACATAGCTGAAACACACACACACACACACACTCAAACACAGCTACTGCCTCCTTTCATTTGTTCAAAGCCACCCAAAATGCATTCAACCCACCTCACAGCACACCCACGCACACACGCTATATACACACCTCCAATCCACACCCATGCAACACACACTTGTGCACACATCACTCACACACATGCACTCAGAAATTGTCACACACACACACCCAACGCATGCACACACATTTCAGCACACAGGACACACTTCACGGCTGATCTTTTCAGCCCTTCAACACTCCACACTTCACGGCACTCATACAACCACACTCACACTTGCTCTCAGCAAACACACTTCCTCACCCATATACTTATTCATCCACTCCACCAATGTATACACACACGAACAACTCCCTTGCACAACAGCCTGTGCTGCTCCTCTCGCAACCCACCTGCATTCATGGCAGCCACTACGGCTGCCTCATTAACTCCCATCCTTCTTTCACCAAAAACCCATGAACCCACACTTGTATACACACATTTCCCTGAACCCACTCTCACTAAACTCATCTCCATGCCATCACCAAACACGCACGAACCCCGCATATTATTTTCTGTTCGTAGAAAACCCACCCTCTAATTCACTTAGAGTTTGTGGAGTTGACTGAAATTTTGAAAAACCCACTACTACAAGAAGACCACACAGGTGAGTAAAGGACAAATGGGGGGTATTTTGGGTATGAAAATTGCATAAAGTAATGTGTCAGAGAATCTTTTCACGGAGTTGGGCCTGCCGTTAAATGTGTGTAGTTGTGTGTAATGCGGGTACAAACCTCGGGGGGTCGGAGTGTAATTTTTAAAGATAGCGGTAGTGGAGTGTAATTACGTAAAACCTCAGGGATCTTTAGTGTAATTTACCCTTTGGTAATTTGACCTAAGAAAGGTATTTTTGCATAAATTTACATATGGAAAGTTTATTTCAGTGATTCTACTTACGGGAAGGCCGTTTGGATAATTTAAGTCCGAGAGGGGCATTCTAGTAATTTTACACCTCAGGGGCCCTTTGGTAATTTTACATACGCGGTGCAAGGGGTTCATTTTGGGAATATGTGTGAGTTCGTATTCAGTTATAATCTTGTTCTGTAAGCTGTATTCTAATGATTCGATTATTCCGTTTAGATTAAAGCTAAAGACTTCCGGTTAGGATAATTTAGCTGCGGATCCAGGTAAGGGATTCTATCTAAACCCTGGGGAAGGATTTTCGTCCGAACCCTTATTTTGATAACTCGTACTCGCAAGTACTCATTTGATTTACTTATGGCTAATGCCGAACTCTGAATTTTGTATGATATCAGCATGTTCTTGTCCAGAAAACCCTAATATTAAACCTGAATCGATTATTTGAAAATCTTGTGATGGTCACCTGTTATTATGTGCTGAGCAGATGTAACAATTGTCTGTATCCGTTCTTTTGGATTTTTGTGCTTAAAACCTGATAATTATTTGTATTCGTTTTGTTGTTTATCTGTGATTTTTCTTCTGAAAATTCTGAATGTTGACTTATGTCAGTATGATTATTGTTATTGGAATCTGAATTGATTTCAGTGATTGAGCTTATGTTAAGGTTCACTGATATTGTTGATTTTTCTGTGTTGACCTGGGTTTCTGTTCTGTGGGAGGGCGTAATAAGGCTGATCTGAATCCTGCAGGAAAAAGCAGGCTAGTACCCAAGTGGACTAGTATTTTAGTACATCATGCATGTGTACACTTCTGTGCTTTGCCGGAATGGCATCGCGACCGCCCAGCATCAACGTTAATTTTTTATTTTATCTGCTCTGTATATTGCCGTGACTGTTATGAAAATGTCTGAAAAGTATTATCTGAAATGATTTGTGCTTTTGTTGAAATCCTTTGGAAAATCTTCATTGTATTTTGAAAAATGATGACTCTAGAAATGATCTATTATTGATTATTTTGGAATCCGTCGTGTTTGTTCTGGTTTATTTTGGTATCTATTTCTAATGAGTTTTTGATCCTTTTGGAAGTCATTGAGTTTTTGACCATCTGAAGTATTCTGGAAATTTCGTCGGTTGGATTCTTTGGAATCGTTTTGTAATCCTGTTGGTAGTCCTTGTGTGACCTTACTGAGCTCTCAAAAGCTCACCCTCCATTTGGCTCCCTTCTGCAGGTAATGATAAGCTGTAGGAGGTTTGGGAATGGGTTAGAGTCTGCGTGAGGTTCCGGTGAGCCCATCACCACTATATAATAAGACCCCTGCGGGGGTCGGTACAGATAATTGGTTCTTAGGAAATTTGAATTGCGAAAAACTTAAGCTGTAATAGTTTGAGCTAAGCAATTATGATTCAATATTCTGAGAAATCTGAGTTGATACTGAATTAGATTATTTGGAATATGTGTTAGTGAACAGGTTTGACAGGTTTGATGTAATCTAATAGGTTAACGACCCGGGAGTTCGGGGCGGCGGAGCTCCGGATTTCTGGGGGTGTTGCATCCCAACTCTCTTGGGTCGCGCTTCCGATAAGCTCCCAAGTTAGGAGCGCAGATTCATGGCCTTCCTACACGAATCCTGCAACTAGGGGTCACTAAATACATGTTGACTATATCTGCACACTACTTCGGAGTATGTTTCTTGCATTTTGAATATTAGGTGATTAATGGAATTTCTTTTGGTATAACTATAAAAGGTTTGTTGGTCATGGCTTACATTACTGCACTATAAAGGTTAGTTGTTTAGTTTCACATTTCAAGGTTTGATGTCATATCCTACGATTATAAATTACAAATCTTTTCAAATTATTATATTCAATATCATGTAATCATTATTTATGAACTTTTCTGTATGGCTAAATTTTCTTTTTGTGCTATCTTCTGACTTGGGTAAACCTGTGCCTGGGATTACTTTCAAAAACGTACGAAGAGCTTGAAAGGTTGGTTACTACTAAGGTTTATATTTTAAGACGTACTGTGATCTGAAGTATGTTTTGATTTGGTCTCTGTGTCAATTGGTAAGGTGGATTGATTTGGTCTCTGTGTACCATCACCTTCAACCATCACAACCACTTAAACATCGTCGCTACTTCCAACCAAATCACGGTTGCTGACACCCTGCCATTGGCAGATCTGCTTCCACCCAATCCCCTCCCCCCCCCCCACCTTTTTTCCCCTTTCCTTCCTCTTCGCCTCCTCTCTCCCAAGACCGCCCGATCAAGCGCCACCATCACCCTTGACCAGTGCCAACCATCCCCTCCCCCCCCCCCCCGCGGCTGTGCCTCCTTCGTCTTCCTCCCACATCATCAACGAACTCCTCTCCCAAGCCGAAAAGCTAGAAAGGAAAGAGAAAGAACTGAAATGAAGAAGGAAGCTGTAGGTGATGAAATAAAGAAAGCCGGAAAGGAAAGAAAAAGAAAAAAGAGAGATCGAGTGTAGAGACATCCTTAGGTAAAGAGACAAAACTACCCCAACTTGATGGGTCATGTGCACGGCACATGACCCTTTATGGAGAAAATTGCACACGTGACTCACATTTATGAATACAGTAGCAAAAATGAAACAAATTAAAGTTTAGTGACTTTAATAAAAAAACAGATCATAGTTGAGTGACAATTGGTGCATTTTATCTGATAGGTAAATTAATATAGTAACATGCACTATAACTTTTTGTTAAAATTAAGCTCTGTATATTCTCTCTTTTTTGGGAATGTGGAAAAGCCTAGAAGCTACATCAAAACGATGTGAGTCAAAAGTTCCTTCTTGTCATACACGAGTATAGAGAAAAGAGCTTAAAAACGCATTATAAGAGATGTTTAACAAATTTGTAATAAATAAACTGATATAGGGATATATGGTTACGCATCACATGCATCTATGCCGCTGAAGGCAACTCTACACTATGTAAAGGCCATTGGTTTACTTAAGGCCACGAAAATACTCTGTGGCTACTGGCATATCGATTACATAGTTTTCCATCTTAGCCACTTGCATGGAATCGGTCATGTCATTGAATCGAGCAAAAGATGATTCTTCTCAAAGTGCGGTTGGTCCTACAAGATGCTGGGCAGTTGTTGGGGCCTTGCTTGCTGCCTAGGAGAGGAGTTCTAAACGAAGAAAGGTCCCGATGAGCTTTTACATTTTCTATTTGCTGATAATTTTACTTTGTAATTGTAATGCCCTATTTCCAACAAAAAGATAATAAAGTCATATGTAAATCACTCTTAAGTTTGTTAGGGTTAAGATTTTTATAATCACATATGCTGTCTTTTTTCATCTTTACATTTTCTCGGTAGCCAAAGACGCTTCTCATATCTAGAAAGTCAAGGTGCTTACATTAACACAAACATAAGTAACGTCATGCATATGTGGAGTATCAAGAAATAAGGTCGTAAAGCATAATCTTTTAGAAACTGATATGGTATTTGATTAGTTAAAGTTGACCTCTTTACATCAATTTGAGATCAACTTAGAGTGAGTGGGAGTTACTTGATGTGTCACTAGAAAAGGATAAGTTGGATAAATTCTGACTGCAATTGGGATTGTAGTAAATGGCTATAATCCCTTAAATAGTAATAAGACGACCGTGAAATATAGTTCGTGACATTTAATTATTGACGATAAAAATACGGTTGAAAATCATCAGCGGTGGTATTTAATATATCTATGCATATCTTAGCTTAGCTTGGTTTCTTGCATCAAACTATATGAGCAACGCCACTCAAAGTCCATACTAAAACTAAAAAAAATGAAAAGAACAAGAAAACTGGAGGGAAAATTTATGATGATTAGTTTTTTTACCTCTTCACTGATGGTTTGTTAGTCACTTCATTTTAACTAATTATTTAGAAACCGTTTGCGTAGAGTTTAAAGTATCACTAGTTTGTGAATTATCGTAGATTTTATACTTATAAGAAGGGCACATGTTTAATCCGGCACATTTGCGCATGTTGATTAACTCGTACTACTAATAACACCATAGACGACAAAACATCTTATGATTTATTGAGGTTCCTTCTCTATCTATGGCTTACTTCTTCGTTCAAATTAGGTCAATGAGAGAAGTTACTTTGGTACTTCTTTCATGAATTTGTGAACCTATTTGGGTTATGCAGTTTATGTAACACCCCACCCCAGAATGCGCCCAATGACTCGAGGCTGACTGGCTGCAAACCCGGTTAGCATATCTCATAAGCACTCCTTAGCTCATTTGCTACAACAAACACCCCGTTCAATGGGTGGATAACACTGTTCACAAAGATAATGACAGCACTCAATGAAAGCACTTAACCTTTTACATGAGCACCATGTAGCATCATAGAAATTGGATTGCAACTTGGATCGGCACACCTTTATCTACGCGATGTTATGATTCCACTTCGTCCAGTTCACGCAGCTCAGAGATGTCCATCTACAACAAAAACCAGAGTCAGTTTCCATAAACAATTTTCTGCAACATCTTTTTCCCTTTTTGGGTGAGCAAAGGGTTCAAGAACTTTATTAATAAAATGGCAAGGTACAAACAAAAATAACTCCACTTGACTTTGAGGGCTGAGAGCAGAAAGCAACATTGATAGCTTCATTGCTCCGATTAAAAGCCCCACATAGAAACAAAAGCAAATAATCTGTAAGCAAAGTAAATACAGGCAGTAAGGATGCCCTAAAGCTACCCTGCCATCAACTCGTATCAGACCCCTACCCAACATTAAGGTATAAACACAACATTATCTGTAAGCGAAGTAAATACAGGCAGTAAGGATGCCCTAAAGCTACCCTCCCATCAACTCGTATCAGACCCCTACCCAACATTAAGGTATAAACACAACATTCAAACTAGAAGAACCCTCTCGAGCTCCCAAAAGACTAATGCACAAGCACAAACTCCAGTCGTCACTGCCGTCACCCACTGCTACATCCACTACCAAATACCAACATTGGCAAAAACCATCTTCAGAATGTAAAGGATACCCATACCATTTAATAACTAGCCTCAATACTGCTTAATACATGGGAAGAAAACTGTGAAAGCTGAGCTTAGAATCATATCCAACCCTTATTAAGCAAGCGTATAAATGAGTACTACCAACAAACCAAAAACCCCTTGTGCCAACAACCACAAACAACATGCCTAACAACACAACCACCCAAAAAAAAAAAAAAATATGAGGACACTTGAGCCATTTAGATGTTATTTTGGTGTAGGATTTGTGATTTTTTTTTCTTTCTCTTTTTTTCTTTTTTTGGTTGGTTGTGGGGGGTTGGGGGAGGGGGGGGGGGGTTAGTCGTCCCTGACAGGAGGGGGAGCACCTTTACTGAGCTAAGAAGCCAGAGACGATGGGTATTGCAATAATAGGGTCTGGACCATTTATTTGAGAAAAATATTTAAATTCAATATATTACCAATGAAGTTTGACATGTCTTTGAACTGACCACAGAAACTTAGCATAGTGTGTAATAGATCCCAAGTCTTTACCAGATCATTCAACTAACTGAAATATCAATTGAAATATCATGTTGGTGGTGTCCTGTAGTGACCGAAATGTGGAAAATGCAGTATCTGGTGCCAGTCAATGTTTGTCTGGGACGCGGTGTCCAAATCCGTGTAACTTAGCCGTTGAGAGACTGCAGGCCAAAACCAACCTAACACACAGAATATAAGCAAAAGCCAGATTCACCGATTTCTCTCTCAAGCGCAGCAATCACCGACTTAAAAAATGCCTGCGCGAATGCAGCCTTGAAGAACTACAACCTACCCGGAAGAGAACAAGCAAATTTGCTGTAGCTCAAAAACAGAGAGCCAGAAACACGCAACCAATATACTGATTTTCAGGGTAAACACAGGCCAACTACGTGACTACAGAAAGAAGACAGGAAAGCATTCACAACCAATACATTCCTTCACCCAACCCCACGGCATGTCCAACAGAGTGGCTCCTAAACTAAAGAAAGGTATATAGTGATCTCATATAG
This sequence comes from Escallonia herrerae, assembly GCA_033070095.1. Classification (NCBI taxonomy): domain Eukaryota; kingdom Viridiplantae; phylum Streptophyta; class Magnoliopsida; order Escalloniales; family Escalloniaceae; genus Escallonia; species Escallonia herrerae. The sequence continues at coordinate 208,763 of JAVXUP010000504.1, read as the reverse complement.
AAAAAGGGTATATTGTTTGCAGGGACTTATACTGTTTGCAGGGACTAAGGATCTTAGCAGTTTCAGTCACCTAATGTTGATGAAGGAAGGCAGATCATAACTATTGCTTTCAGGAGACCGTGGCCGGGGCAAATGTCAGCTCAGGCAAGCGGCAATAAGTGATAACAACAAGGAAAAGGGACAACCTGGACTTCGATTACATATCTGACAGCCAAAAACTACATATGCTGGATCTAAAGACAATGCAAGGAGCTAGAAGCAACATACAAGACAGAGAAGCACACCTCATAGTCGAACTCGGCCTCCCTCTTCCTCTTCAAAAAAATCGTGTTTGAACCTGCATTAGGGAATGGATGCAGGAAAAGTATCATATCGCAATAACCAGCATCATATAGATTATAAAGAACCAAGTAAGACAGTAGTAAGCTTGATATGAAGCCTTTCTTTTAGTGCTTTTTTTTTATATGAACTCAAAAAAAAAAAAAACTTAACAGAGCTTAAAGACAAGGTTGCGTTGATTGGCACAAGACCAAATGGGACAATGAATGTTCATTATAACCCATCAACATTTCATGCACCATATGGCATTACCAAGTTAACCAGAAGGTAGCTTACACAGTTTAAATTTTTGCAAGGCAACTCGGTGAAATCTAGTCAAACGGACCGACGCACTGTAGTCAGCTAGAGCCCTTTTGGATCGATTCACGGTTTCAAGAACCAAGTTGCACTCGAAACCCAAGTGGAGATTGTGCAAGGACAACTGAGAAATTCCAAAGAGTCTCAAGTCTTTGGATTTCTTCAAGTTGTATTCATCTATAGCAAATTGGGCCACAGCCTGAATCACCTTGTTCTTTATCAGGGATTGACGAGCCTTCTCTAGTTTTGATTGAGAATAATTAGAGGTTTTGGCCATATTCTTGCATTTGCTGACCGATGCCTATGTCAACAAAGAAGAAGCTACAAATTAAACCCACCATATGCTACTTAAAGCAATGAATTGCAGAATAAAGCAACCAAATACAGCTAAATTATTGACCTTTGACAATTCAGCAAAATATTGCTCGATTTCCTTTGCCCACAGAGAAACAAGTTAGTTAGAACAAAATCGGGTAATCTTTCAAGAGTTCAAAATGCACAAGGGTAAAAAGATAGACCTCAAAATCGCATTTTGGGTGGCCCTTCCCCCACACTTCTTCTAGAAGGAAAGGCGGTAGGATAGAGATCCTCAAATCCAGAAGACGAAGATCTTCAAACCAGAGGGTACCATCTCTATAAACATTATAACTATCGTCACCCAAGTCACGAATTTCAACCTTTTCACCCTTTAAAAGCACATATATAAGATGAAACAGGTGGTTAGTCACTGTTGAAACAAACAAAGTTCTCCAAATTGCGTAAAAACAGAGTAGCCAAAGTAATGTATGAGCATACCCGCCAAATCTTTTCCACTAAATCTGCTGGAAGAAGCCAATCCCGTAGCCATTGAAACCTCGAGCCGTTGTGACCAGTATCAACACCATCCTTGTGGACGCTAAAACAATCTGAATCGATTTTACGGACAACATAATGTCCATCCTATATGTGTAGGACATAAAATTCACACCAAAAAAATCAGTTTTTAAGTAACAAAATGGGAACCTTTCTTGCATAAGCTGTTACTAAGACGAGATCCCGTGTACCATTATTAGCATGCAGACAAGAACACACTAACATTATCTACATTTAGATTTCTAGAAAACTTTCAAAGCAAAGAACTACCTCAGACACGTACACATCTGGTCCGGATTCAATCACTGCTACAGAAGGAGAACCAACTAGGCAAAGAAAAGGGGGGAAAATGAACAGTTAGATTTTCAATTAATTGATTACTCAGGCTGCTAATAAACATATAGCAGCGCACATTTTTTTATTGTTTACCATGTTTTTCTAAGGGGCTCTCCTCAACCTCGGGGAGAGGGCTAGATGGATTTATCTCCTTTGCCGGTGTCGAAGCGTCTTGCAGGGCAGCCACTTGGTGGTTTAAGACAGATAGAGCCTCATTAAATTTCTCCTCAAGCTTATCTACAAACCCAGATTCATTTGGATGCTCACCACAGACGCTGGGCAAGATGTTGGCCAGGGCAGCTACTCCACGGCTCAAAGCCAACATAACCTCGAAAGACGAGGGAGCTACCCAATCATCACACTCGGACCCTTTCCTCGAGCCCCTTTGCTGCTGCTTATCCTCCGTTTCCTGCGGCAAGGCCACGCCTTCACTTCTTAAGTCCATTTGGAGGAGCCTGATGCCAAGATTAGCAGTTTGCGCAGATGACACACGTGAACACACATATTAGGTTTTCACAAAATATATAAAATAAAAAAAAATGAACGATTCAATATATATATATATGACTAAATGACAAACCACGAAACTGAAAGCCTGCGAAAAACAGCAACATAATGGCATATAATAGACAAGCTTGGAACAATTTGGATCCTCTGTTACATGTATAACAAATAAAAAATGTCTGTGATTTATTTCTTAAATCACGAGTCTGCGTAACAAAATTAGCTGTTTGCGCAGATGACACAAGCTCGCGCGCACATGAATAGATAAATAACAAACAACAAAACTCAAAGCCTACGTAGAACAGCAATTTAGTAGAGCCTGAGTATCGAGTGCCTACTAATGGCATAAATCGACAAGCTTGGAACAATATGGATCAACTATTTCATGTATACCCAATAAACCAACTGCGTGATTTATTTCTTAAATCATGAATCTGGTCATTAACCCTAACGAGACTAGTTCCGATGATTGGGACCGGTTATCAACCATAACGATATGGATACAGATTTTCCGTACCTGTCGCCGGCGACAAAGCAGATTCCGAATCGATAAACCCGCCGTTTCCTTCTGTGTTCCGGAATCAGACGGTTCGAAATCAGCACGTGACTTTCACAAGCTATGACCGGTCAATTTTTCAAGGGTATTCTGGTCCTTTCTGGGATCTTATGAGACACTTTCTGAAAACTTTTGAACTCTTAAGAGTTTTTTTGCAATCAATTTTTTTAGGATTTAAATTTGAAATTCAGAATTTAATTTAGAATTCAATTTACTTTCTTTTTTTTAGAACGGAATGGAGTTCAAATTACAAAATTTCTTTTTTTTGTTTGGAGAACAAAAGAAATGGAAATGTAACAATTTTTTAAACAATTATATCGTTGAATTAAAATGAAAAATGAAAAATGAAATACGGTAAATGGTTACAAGTGTGCTAGTGCCAGCACATGGTGGCAATGGCGGTGAAGTGGTGGCAGCGATGGTGATGGTAGTGCTGGTGATGGCAGTGGCGATAGCGGTGGCAGTGGTGGTGGCGGCAGTGTAAGTGGTGGTTGTGGCGACGACGACGGTTACATCGACATCGATAGTAGCGGATGTTGCAGCATCAGTGATAGTGGTGGTGGTGGCGACGGTAGTGGTGGCGGCGTGATGTTGGCAGTGGTGGTGGCAACAGTAATGGTGATGGTGATGACAATAGTGTGCCGGTGATAGTAGTAAAAGTAGTGTGGGGGTAGTGGTGGCGATGGTGAGGGTAGTGGTGGCGGCAGCGATGGTACTGCTGGCAGTGATGGTGGCAGTATCGGTAGTGGCGATGGCAGTAATTGTTGTGGAGGTGGTGATAGCAGTGTTGGTGTCAGTATTGGTAAGAGTGTGTTTAGAATCATGAAATTAATGGAATTTCATTTCAAATACTCAAATTTTGTTGTTTGGAATATTAAAACAAACTGAATTGGAATTAGATTTCATGATATTTGACTGGATTTGTTTCTATATTGTGAAATCTGATGAAAATTATCGGATTCATAAGATTTGTTTGTACTTGAATTAAAATTGAAATTTAATTCAAGTAAATTTTGATAAAACTAAAATTTAAGTAATAAAAAAGTTAAGTACTGAATTTGTAAAACTGAAAACTTTAAGTGACTGAATTTTTATTGAAAAATAAGTTAATCCGTTTGGTAAATCAAAAGCAGATGTCTAAAAATTATTTATTTATATACCAAAATTATGCACTTATTTATGTACTTTATAACTTTTTTTAGGGGGGTTAAAATCGTGTTGGTGATGATGATATCAGTGATGATGGAGCAGTAGTATTGGTGGTGGAGGCGGCGGCGGTGGTGGCAAAAAGGTGTCAATGGTGGCATAATAAAGCGTGAAGACGTGGTGTTGATAAATTGTGATGATAGCCAAAGGCGACAACATGACGGTCAATGGTTGTAGTGTGATTGATCTTTAGATGATTTTGGCAGAATTGGAGGTGGTGACAACATCGGCGGTATGATGGAGGTGGCAGTGTCTTGTGGTGGTGTCGGTGGAGGTGGTGATAGTGACTAGGTCGTGATAATTGTAATGGTGGTAGGAAAAGGAAATAATAGTTGTGGTGGTGGTTATATTGTGGTGGAGACGGTGTTACCAGCAAATTAATTGAGGCGGCATCGTGGTAGTAATTATGTTTTTAATATAAAAATATGTTAAATAACTTTTAACCATCTCAGTTAAAATTAAGTGATCAACATTAAGTAAGTCCACCATGACTTAAAATTTCGGTCTATTTTTTGTAGGAAATAATTTTTTAAGTGATACAAAATTTAGCGTTATCAAAAACGCTTAATTGAAAATTATTAAAAACTTTAAGTTTTAAACGCTTAATTGCATTATCAAACACACCCTTACTCTTTTCTAGATCTCTGTAACAATTAATTCACTATCACAGTCTTCGTTAATGCTATCGCCACATCAGTTTACTACCACTATCGGCACCACCACTACTACCACCACCACCACTATCGCCATTACCACCACTATTACCGCCACAATTGTCGTTATCACCATCACTATTGTCACCACCATCACTATCGCCGCCACCACTACTGCCACTATTGTGGTCACTACTAGCACTATCACCATCGTCGCCACTGCTACTGCCACCATCGCCGTCGCCATCACTACTGCCACCATTGCCGTCGCCATCACTACTGCCACCACCACTGCCTTCACCGCCATACTGTCGTCGCCATCACTACTGCCACCACCACTGCCTTCACCGCCATACTGTCATCACCATCACCACCACCACCACTACTACTGCCATCACCGTTGCTGCCACCACTATCAGCACCATTGCCACCTCTGTCGCCGCCACCACCACCACTACTACAACTACTACTATTACTACTACTAGCGTCACTATTAGCGTCATTTGACGACCACCACTTCCACCTCGTTACACTTTAATACCACCAGCAACATTACCATCACCAGACCACCCCCACCACTTCCACCTCGTTACACTTTAATACCACCAGCAGCATTACCATCACCTGACCACCTCCACCACTTCCACCATCGAAGTAGTTATTCTGCATGGTGCCGCCATCATTACCACCATGTGGTGGCACAATCACACTTGAAATCATTTATCGTAGTTCGTTTTTCATCGTAAGTCCATAATATAATTGTTTAAAATTTTATTACATTTCTATTTCCTTTGTTATCCTAATATAAAAAATAATTTTGTGATTTGAATTACCTTACGTTCCAAGCAAAAAAAAAAAAAGTGAATTAAATTTTAAATCTAATTTTAAATATAAAATGCAAATACTAAAAGAATTAGTTATAAATAACAAATAGACCGCATCACATGAGCGCTTTTCCAATGACCCTGGAACTTCTCTAAAACGCAGAAATTTCTTTGAAATTGTCATGTTAGAATACTTGCACCTTTTGCACCTACGCACAGTGCACTCATACTATAATACCCCAATTTTGGTTAACCATATAAAAGCATATATATTTGGTCGAATGGTATTCGTAGGTAGTTTAAAGGCACACCCTATGAGAGGCGGACCAACAGCATGACTTGGGGGCCACAACCACCCCCAAATTTTGATTTTTTTTAAGTAATGAAAAACATATTTAAAATATCAATGAAAAAATTACTATATTGTAACATTAATGTATTAACTGTCTTTCTATTGTATTTTTAATATATTATCTCACCGGCCGTTATAGTCTTTGACTTTCTTTTTTCCTTGCTACGACTTTAATCTTCCAAGTTTCAATTCCCAGCTTACGAACAAGATGCATAGATCCAGATTAAGTCTTTTTTTTTAGTTTGAATTATTATATTCAGTTAACTTATAGATGCACTATTGTCTTCTTATAGTTCATAATCACATTAGTAGTACATATATACATATAAGTTTTTTTCACGTAAGATTAATAATTTTATGTTGGATAACCTTACTAAGTTAAATATCTTACTGTGGTGGTGTGTCGGTGTGTGTGGCCGCTTCGCCATTATGATGACTGACAAGTAGATGCACCATGAATTCTCTAGGTACGACGTCTATCACTAGCGATGAAATTCCTATATACATGATGAGGAGACGCGAAAGTTAGTTGCAATGTGAGGGTTGCAATGATGCAGTTTAGTATTATTGTATTCTTCACGACCAACCTATGTAACTCGAGTGCAGCCAATCTAAAGGATGGGGCCTGCTTTATGCAGTTCCTCCAACTTACAGGTGACCTAGTAGGTGTTGTAAGAGTATGGGCACTAGATTATCATGGCTTTGAAGTGTACTTTGTGCAGTTTGGCAGAGAACTAACAATTCTCAAAAGGTCCATGAAAGTAAGGTCCTAATTTCTTGCCACTTTTATCCAGAATCAGGATAAGCATTTCATGCTTGCACCGCAGTAATGCCCCTCGCGTTCGAATCCACAACAAGAGCACCTTATGTTGAGTAAAATATATGTCCTTTCAAATCCATTCCTGGAGCCTTTGCACCAACGCTTTGAGACCGCTGCTCTTTTGGCAATGTCTTCTTCGTCACCGCTCAAGATGATGAATCTTTTATGCCTACAAACGGCCAAACATAGTGGAGAGAATCTCTGTACATGTCAAGTCCCTTTTTCATTTTGAGTGCATGCGCAGATAGGCAACTCAACGTAAAAGTGGAGATGCACTACGTTCCACAAAAGTATAAGTAAACATGTTTTTGGTGTAAAGTAGACGAGTATTAAAGCTTTTTGGAGATAGCTTTATCATCGTACCGGAGATTTTTGCCAGAGTATTCTTTCATGACTTTGGAGGATATTGTCTAACTAATTGCGCCAAATCAGAATCAATAATAAACCAATTTACCAATAAAGGTTGATCAAATAAGAGGTTTAGAAGGGTCAGAAATCCAGTTGAGGCACGCTAAAACGCGCTTCCCTTGACAAAGATACGCTACAAAATCTGCACTTGATCAATGACATTCCAATCCAAAGAAACAACAATCATCGAAGAAGTTTCGATGCAGCAAAAATCCTTCTCGAACCTTAGAGCATTCGTATATATGTGTATGCTTTTTAAAAGAGAGAATAAACGAAAGAAGAGGGTTTTTGGAGAGAATGATGTCTACTTTTTTCCTTTTAACATCCGGTGGAGAGATTATAGGTACAAGTAAATGAAAGAAGAGGGTTTTTGGAGAGAATAAATGAAAGAAGAGGGTTTTATCCGGTGGAGAGATTATAGGTACAAGTAAAAATAAAAGGAAATTAGGAGAAAAAGTGGGTAGTTAAAACTACCACTAACTCATGACTTAGAAGATTTAATCAAAAAGTCTTTCACTTTAATTAGGACATTACTAAATTTATTTATTTTATTTGTATGAGTACAAAATAAGTCCCTTCAAATTCATTCTTTGAGCCTTTGTGCACCAACGCTTCGAGACCTCTGTTCCTTTGGCAATGTCTTCATTATCACCACTCTAAATAGCCAAACATAGCATAGAGAATGTACAAAATGTATAGTTCTTTTTCATTTTTAGTGCACATGGTGTAATACCCCCGGAATCCGGAGCTCCGTCGTCCCAAACTCCCAGGTCGTTAACCTACCGGATCACATTAAACTTGTCAAATCCTGTACACAACCACATACTTCAAAGTATCTAATCCGATACCGACTCGAATTCTCCAAAAATACAAGATTACAACAAAACCTGCTTGAACTCAAACCATTAAAACCTAGGTTCTTTTCAACTCGAGTCCTTATGAATGAATCGACAGTACCGACCAGCGCAGGGGTCTTATTACCTAGTAGTGATGGGCTCACCGGAACCTCGCGCAGACTCTAACCCATTCCCGAACCTGCTACAACTTATCATTACCTGCAGAAGCGAGCCAAATGAAGGGTGAGCTTTTGAGAGCCCAGTAAGGTCGTACAAGGACTACAAAAGAGATTATAACACGACTCTAAAAAAATCCAACCGACGATGATTATCAAAACACTTCGAACGATCAAAACTCAATGATTACCCAAAATGATCAAAGTTCATCAGAAATAGATGCCAAAATAAATATTAACAATCAAAAAAAAATCCAAAATGATCAATAAAAGATCATTTTCAAGTCAGCATTTCCAAGTACCACGAAAATTTTCCTCACTCAAGGGATTTTAATCCGAGCAGAAATTCATTTCGAAAATACAGCAAGATTTTCCGAGGGATTTTAACCCAAGTAGAAATCAAATCAGATAATACGATAAATCCTTGTCAGGGGATTTCAACTCAAGTACAAATCATTCTAACTAAGTACAATGAATGTTTGTCAAGGGCTTTCAACCCAAGCACAAATCATTCTAGCTAAAAAAATCAAAAATCAATGTTGATCCTGGGCGATTGCAATGCCATTATGGCAAGCTCATATAGTGTACTCATGCATGATGTACTAAAATAATTACTAGTCCACTTGGGTACTAGCCTGCGTTTCATGTAAGATTCAACCAACCTTATACCGCCTCCCTACTAAACAGATACCCAGGTCAACACAGGAATTAACAATATCAATGAGCGTTAACATAAGATCATATCCCCGAAATCAATTCGGGTTCTCATAACCATAATCATACTGACATAAGTCAGCATTCAGGATATTCAAAAGAAATTGGATTTTTCAGAAGAAATCAGAATTTCAGAAGAAAATCACAGATAAACAACAAAACGACTGCGAATAATTACGAATATAATCACAACAATTCGAAAGAATGGATACAGATAATTATCAAATTTGCTCAGCCCTCAATAACATGCGAGCATCACAAGATTTCCAATAACCGATTTAGGTTCAATATTAGGGTTTTCTGGGTAAGAATATGCTGATATCAATACATAACTCAGAGTTCAGCATTAGCCGTAAATATATCAAAGGAGTACTTACGAGTGCAAGTAATCAATTAAGGGTTCGGACAAAAGTCCTATCCCAAGGTTCAGATAGAATCCTTTACCTGGATCCGCTTATCCTAACCAGAAGTCTTTAGCTTTAACTTAAACGGAATAATCGAACCATTAGAATACAGCTTATAGAACAAAAGTATAACTTAATACGAACTCACACATGCTCCCAAAATGAACCTCCCCTCACCGGGTATGTAAATTACTAAAACGTCCCTAGGGTGTAAAATTACTAAAATGCCCCTCTCAAACTCAAATTACCCAAAATGGTCTTCCCATAAGTGGAATCACTGAAATAAACTTCTCATATGTAAATTTATGCAAAAATACATTTCTTAGGTCAAATTACCAAAATACCCCACATTACACTTTAATCATCAAAAATGTCTTTTCCATAAGCAAAGTCACTAAAATAATCTTACTGTGTGTAAATTTACTTCAAATACCTCTTATAGGTAAAATTACCAAAATACCCCTTCGAGGTGGTAAATTACCAAAACACCCCTGGGGGTTTCCGGCACCAAACAAATCTCAAAAATATCTTAAACTGCTATTTTAAACATCCTGATGTTATTTCTAGCCTAAAAAGTATTTTACAAAATTTTCGTCTGAAAATCACAAACCGATGTCCAGACCGAGCGCTAAAAGGCCAGTTTCGCGAAAATACATATTGGCCTCAGAATGACACAAAATTTTATAATATGAAACACATCAGTAAAATAGAATATTCATAAAATTTTTAGATCAAAATATCTTGGTTTGATATGCTAAATTATTCGATAAAGTTCTTTAATCGGTGCTCCAATTTAGTGCCCTTCGCGGACTTCAAAAATTCCCAAAATTTTCCAGAGAGTACATCTCAAACAAAAATATTGGGGGTTACAATTTTGTGTTTTGTCCAACTATGGCTCGAATAATTTATAAAAATTCATGAAGAAACTATCTAAATTAATTTTCTAGTTTTAGCGACAATAATACTTACTGTGCAAATCATTACACACACTAACACACCTTCACGCACACACACTCACCTTCAACCTTCTGCCATGCACCACTTCATACATTCAACCCCCAGAATCACATACCAATCCAAGAAAACTTTCCTAACCCACCAAGATACCTAAATATGTTTACTTAACACACACATAAACACAATTGAACCCAAAATCATTCCCCCACCACTTTAGCCGAATGATGAACACACACAAGAACACCCACGGTTTCACACACATACACACACACCAAAACACACAAACTCACACCTAAACCGCTCTGAATTTCACTAAAACCTCACAATTTACTTCATACATACTCATAGCCCAAGAACACACACACACCCACACTGTTATATACCCAGAATACACACACACACACACACACCGTTCAAACGCACATACATTGTGCACACCGTAACACACACTACACATACCAAAACTCCTTCTCACCCTGCCCCTACCCACGATTTCCACAATTCCCCAAAATTTGAACCCAATCACCTACAGCCGCGTCCACTACCCTGTTACCCCACAAACAGAAATACACTGAACGGTAAGTACACACTGAAGAACGCACACTAAACTTGTCCAACACACGGAATCACGGATTACAAAGGGTGAAGAAATTACCCATCGAATTTCCCTCAGGCCACCCTGTTCTTCCTTCTTCTTCCCGTATTTTTTTTTGCTCTGCTTCTCTGCTCTTCCTCTACTGTTCATTCTTATCACGAAAATGCCCCCAAAATTTTGAAAATTATATTTTTGCCCCAAAATTCTTTTAAGCTTCCACAAGCTTCTAATACCCGAATATTGCTCAAAATTAGCGCCCGTTTATTTTTCGGAGCCCAAATGGTTATTTTAATCGACTCCCGAAGTTCAGAATATTACACATGGATATGAAAATAGGCAACTTAACGTACAAGTAGAGATGCACTACACCCTACAAAAGTATGCAAACACCGCCCTGAGAGGGGAAAAAAGGTTACATTTAATTTTAGTATAAAGTAACCGAGTATTACAGCTTTGCAAGACATTTTGGAGCTACCTTTATGATCATACTTTAGACTTTTGTATAGTTTAGGCCACTTCTTTTTACGAACGAAAATCTTGTCTATGCTGAATGAAAATTCAAAAGGTGGTATAATGTATGAATATGACCATGAACCTTTTTTTTTGTTGAAATAAAACGTTGTACGACGTTGTTTTGCTACTTAAAAAAAAAAAAAAAACACACACACACACACACACTCCTAGCTCCTTTTGATGTTAATCTCAAAACTGTGTGCAACGTAGGTTTTCAAGGTTTTTAGTAAAGTAAAAAATAAGTATTCATCAGTTTGCCGGAGATGATTAATCTATGTCCTTCATTGAGAATGGTCCTGGGGAATATCTTTTGCGTGGATTTCTCTGACCGTTCTATGAAAACATGAGATACATATGACGTTGACCAAAACTTCCACGTTCTTCTAGAGTCGTTTGGGTCTTTTTGGTACTTTCATATCAAAGTTTTTAGACAAGAAATCATTTGTCTCTTTAATAACATACATATTAAAACAGAAGATAAGAATTTTGTAAGCATATAAACAAAGACTAACGCAAGCATGCTCATAAGTTTTCATATAAACACATGTACCAAACTTTTCACCCCACTGTTTAGATTATAACTTTTTCTTCCTAGTCGGGGGAACTAAAACCTTGACCATACACTCCACACTGGAATACATTTTAAAAAGGTTAACTTCCTTTTAGTACAATGTCAAGACAAAGACATACACGTGCTTTACATCATAAGTCCTCAAAACCAGTAGCATCAAGCATCATATGCAAGAAAATATAAGGCACATCCTTTGGAAAATAATTTCTCCACCAAAGAATATATATATATATATATATATATATATATATATATATATATATATATATATATATATATATATATATGGAAGGCTGATCCATTGATAGCGCTAGCAAAATCTAGCGCGATCTACTCATCTATCCTGAAAGGATGGATGGCTCAGATCTTTTTTTTCAAAAGCTGGGGTCGTCTGCTACACTATGTAGCGGACGAATCTTTTTCCCAGACTGCCCCTCCTCCTCCATCCGCTACTTTATATGGCGGACAAATTTTTTGTCCTGACATGTGACAGTAAAAAAGTTGTCCGCTACACAGTGTAGCGGATGATCTTTTGCCTGCCCCGATTGACACACTTTCATTAATTTCTGTACCTTTATTTCTGCATACATTAAAGTTGTCGCCAATGCTGTCCGTTATACAGTATCGCGGACAGTATTGCCTATTCCCAAAAGATTCTCAGCTCTTTCATCACAATTTTCTTCTCCTTCAGACTCACTTGCTTCCATTTTCAGCTCCCTTCAAGTTTTGAGCAACACTTGCTTCAAGTTTCACTCAAGCAAGGGAAGTTTGTGAATGGTGAAGTTTTCTTTATGGATTGACTGATAAAGTATATATTTTTTTGACAAAAAAATATAGATTTTTTGTGATGTTCTAGAACTTTGTCACTCTATTCATCAATTTGTGATGTTCTAAAAATTAACTCTATTCATCAATTTGTGATGTTCTAAAAATTAATTTGTTAACTTTAAACAAATTCATTATTGTTAAATTCAATTTTTTTTAGGTTCGCTAACTTCGAGAAATTTATCCTATTTAAATTCAAATTTTTTGAGATATGTTTGTTGTATTTTAGCATGATGAATTTGTCTATTTATCTTAGTAATTTTAATTTGTTATGTTCAATAAATTAATAATTGTTAAATTGAAGACACTTTTAAGATTATGTATATGGTATATTTGTCATCCTAAATTGGTCTATTTGCCAAGGTAATTTTGAGGTAATATTTTCAGTTAGAAATGCCATTTGATTGTTAAGCGTAGTCTATTTCTACATAGGTCTTGTTTCACAATGTCTGATTTCGTGTCGAGCTCCAACACCCTCGTAGATGCTAGTGATCCGTATCTAGGACGAATGTTTCAAACATTGGAAGAAGCTGAAGAATGTTTTCGAGCGTATTCATTGAGGGTTGGTTTTGGCATTAGAATAAAGACTACAAGAACAAGCAACGTAACAAAAAAGATATGCTCTCGCTTATACGAGTGTCATAGGGGCAGAAACCCACAGCAAAATGAGACACACGTAGGTAATGATGACAGTGATGATGAAATAGGATATTCGCGTAGAAGACGGGACTGCTTTGCGTACACAAATTGCCAGGTCAAGATGTTCGTAAGCTATAAACCCAAGCAAGATCATTGGCTTATTACCAGCCTGGAACTGGCACACAATCACCCGTTAGTAACCCCTTCTAAGGTGAGTCAGATGCATCAACACAAGAAGATGGGTAAGGTCGCAAGGAGCCTGATTCACACAATGAGCAATGCGCGGCTAGGACCTACCGACATGATTAATGTTCTTGCTGAACAGGCTGGGGGAATTCAAAATTTAAACTTTAACACGACAGACGTTCGTAACGCGGTCCGAACCCATAGACGAGCCGCGTATGACCTCAATGATGCTCAATCCACAATGAGCCTATTGAAACGGATGCAGATGGAGGACCCGCAGTTTACCTTCGATTATAAACTTGACGATGAGCATCGAGTTAGTACAATTTTTTGGGTCGACGGTCGTTCGAGGCTAGCTTATAAGCATTTTGGGGATGTCGTGACTTTCGACACCACATACCGTACCAACAAGTACTCGATGCCGTTCGCTCCTTTCACGGGGGTCAATCATCATTATCACTCCATCCTGTTCGGGTTCGCCTTGTTAAGGGACGAGAGCGAGAGTTCTTTTGAATGGTTGTTTAGGGCGTGGCTGGAAGCAATGAACTTCAAAGCACCGAAAGTTATCATCACCGATCAAGATTTGGCAATGAAGAAGGCTATTGCTACCGTCTTCCCAGAACTCGACACAACTTGTGCACTTGGCACATAAGCAACAAATACCCTAAACGTTTGCATCACGTGTATGCAAAGTATCCAGACTTTAAACAGGCTTTGAAAAGTGCGCTAATAAGTCGTTAACGATTGAGGAATTTGAGGAGAGGTGGGAAAAGCTTGTTGAGGATTACTCATTGCAAGACAACGAGTGGCTCCGGCACTTGTACGAGCTCAAAGAGCAATGGATTGGCGTTTACACGATGAGGTATTTTTCTGCGGGCATGAAAACGACGGGCAGGAGTGAATCTATGAATGCCTGTTCGATAGTTATGTGGGTACAACTACCAATTTGAAGAGTTTCTTCACATCGGCACAAAAAGTGGTTGCCTCGTTATTCGTGAAAGAAAGGGCTGCAGACTTTGCAAGCACATACAAACAAAGGAGAAGGTTGCTTGAGACCCCGCTGGAGCTGAACGGTGCAAAAGTCTATACGAAGGAGATCTTCCTGCTATACCAAGTAGAGCTGCAAAAATCGGGATGATACAGTATAAACAAGGTGGCAGAAAAGTCTACGCGTGAGTACAAGGTTTATTCGCTCGTGAATGACCTCGTCCCTGAGAAGCTGCGCAGAATGTATACGGTGAGCCACGACACATTGACGGATTCGGTGACATGTGTTTGTAAGAAGTTTGAGTTCCATGGCATCCTGTGTAGACACATTCTGCTATTTTTCACCCAGAAGAATATCAGGACAATCCCCGATAAATATGTCCTACCACGATGGACGAAAGGTGCAAACAGGTTGTACGGTACCATTGCCTTTCCAGAGCATCCGTATACTGACTTTGAAGAATCAGAGACGTTGCGGTACAATCATCTGGTCACAATGTTCACCCGTTTGTCCATAAAGGGTGCTGCTACAATGACCGGATATAAACATCTCCTCGAGGTAGCTCAGCAGCAAGAGCCCATCGTCGACCAGTTGGAAGCAGCTTCAGCTAGCAATGCGGTTGACACCGAGCCTATAACGGGATCAAAGATGATGAGCCGGGAGGAAGACGACAATGATATCCGGCCTTTGGATCCAATTATATCGCAAAGAAAAGGCCACAAGAGATCTACGCGGATGAAGAGCTCTATTGAACAGGCAACTCAACCTAAAAAGCTGAGAAGGTATGCATTGTGCAACAAAATGACCAACCGTGACAATTGGAACCATTACAAGGCACTAGAGATAAGTCTAGGGGGTTTGCAAAATGAGGAAGAAGATGACACCGAAGACGAGGAAAAAGAAGATGCAGCAGACCTTTAATTTTTTGTTTAAGCCATCAAGTTTGTTTGACATTTGTAATAATTTTTTGTAATTTTTTTCTAATAATCTTTCGACCGAAGACTTAAATTTTATTTCTGATGGACCTATGAGAGCCATCGAATCTAAGTTTAAGTTTTTTTTATTTGCCCCTTCCGCTACATAGTGTAGCGGACATAGTTTTTTATGTCCGCTACACAATGTAGCGGAAGGCTCATATATGTCTGCTACACAATACAGCAGACGGCTCTACAGAGTCTTAAAACTTTGGAGTTTTGTACGTCCGCTACACAATGTAACTGACGGCTCTGTAGAAAAAACCTTTTGGTGTTCTATGTGTCCGCTACACAATGTAGCGGCAGTCTCTGCATAGTTTAAAACTTCAACACATCACTAAAACTCCTCTTAAATATTAATCAGATCGATCATTCTTCTTTCTCCCGTTTTTCTATCTGTCTCGAACATCTCACCCACCTGCGACCCCCTCTATGGCAACCCACATCTTCGGCAACACCACCGCTCTCCCCCCGATGTCGCGCCACCTCCGATGATAGCCCCGTCCTCCCCTCAATGCCGCGTCGCCTCCAGCGACATCCCCGTCCTCCCCCCAACGTGACACCACCTCTGGTGACAGATCCGTCCTGATGGCTTCTGCTTCAGTGAACATGGACGTTTCGGTCGGTGAACACTTCTTCAAGGTCATGATACCTGGTTTTCATACAGAACTTGTAGGCCATCCCTCTTTCTTTGTGTTTTCGTGTGTGTTAAAAGTTTTATCTTTGGTTAAAAACTTACCTATCTTACTGTAATATGAATATGTGAGGCCATATCGGTAGCATTTTGTAGATTACTTACCACAATGAGATCAAAGGAAGCAACTTTAACCAGCCGCAAAGGGTCATGGCTTGTTAAAATCAAGAAAAAGCACTGCCAAGAGGAAATTTGTTTTGAAGAGGGTTGGAACAAATTCGTGCAGCAGCATGACCTCCATCTAGGGGACTTTGTAATCTTTGAACACATGGGGCATATGTATTTTCAAGTGCTGGTGTTTGATCAAAGCACTTGTGAAAAAAACTTTCCCCCAATGTTGAACTCTGAGCCCTAATTAAACCCTAAATCAAATTAATCGCATATATGTGCATTTTGAACAATTTTGTGTTACTTGAACATTGATTATTTGTTTGATAATTTTAGGTTCTTAATTGTGCATTTAAGAATTATGATTATTGATCGATGATTTTAGGTTGTTAATTGATGATTTTTGTATTGTTAATTGTGCATTTGAGATATTGAGATTGTTGATTCCGTCGCTAAAATATTTATCCTGTCGCTAATTGTATAAAAAAAATTAAAATACGTAAAACAGAATTAACGACTTATATTCTTTTGCTAATTTATAACCATGTCCACTACACAATGTAGTAGACGACTCCGCAGAGTCTTAAAACTCCAACACTTGAAAGTTTTTGGTGTGTAGCGGATGGTGCAACAGAATCTCTAATTTTTTTGGCCTACGAGCGTTCGCTACACTGTGTAGCAGATGGTGCAACAGAATGTCTAAACTCCAACACTTAGAATTTTTTTTTGTTTTCTGTATATCCGCCACACTGTGTAGCAGACAGTGCAGTGGAATCTCTAAACTCCAACACTTAGAAAAAAATTTGGGCCTACGAGCGTCCGCTACACTGTGTAGTGGATGGTGCACCAGAATCTCTCCAACACTTAGAAATTTTTTTATTTTCTGTACGTCCGCCACACTGTGTAGCGGACGGTGCAGCAGAATCTCTAAGGGGCTGTACGCTTACGTTTTTCTATTTTCATTTTTGTAATGATGATAAAAAAAGATGCCTTTTTTCGTGTATGTTTACGTTTTTTCGGTTCCGTTTTGGATAAAATTTCCAAATAGTGTCAAAAAGGTGAAAACACCTATTGGGTGTTTTCAGCTTTTTCCTTGAGCTGTATTCTCTTTATCAGAGAAAACAAAATCAAGTCGCTGTTCACAATTTCTCGGGCATGCCTTCTGACGCACCCCAGCTCTTCCGTCAATTCATGATAGCCTCCCTCACAGCTTTCTCCTCTGCTTTCTCTGCTTTCTCCTCTCCTTTCTCTGCTTTCTCCGCTGCTTTCTCTGCTTTCTCCTCTCCTTTCTCTGCTTTCTCTCACTCATTTATCTCCTCTAGATTTCCATGAACAACCCATCTTACGGTAATTCTCAAGAAGCCAAACCCAGATCTGAAGGCGTCGTCGAAGGAGAACCTGCAGGTGCACCGGAAAAATACCCACCTCTGGCTGCCAACTATCCATTCTAAACACGACAAAGTCACCGCCGGTACCCGCCGTCTCCGAAACAAGCACTCACCATTCCGTAGTCGGAGAGAACGACGTCCCCTCTCCTGCCCAGCTTCTCAAGGTACGACCATCTCTCTCTCTTTTAATTTCTCTTTTGTTGGATCAATTAAGCATATGCACCATTCAGCATAGAATTTGTTCAAGGATTGTTAGCTTGAGGTGGTGTGTCAATTCTTTGGGGTTTGGGCAATTTTACATGGATGTTTGTGTTGTGATCGATGATATATAGAGAGGAATGGTTTGCGTCCAACGAGGTTGACTGCAAGATTGGTTCACATCCTTGTTGTGTTGTGTTCTATGTTTTGTTCACGGGAGTGTTGTATGCAAGTGTCCTTTGGTTTTGGATTTGCCTATTTGTCCCCAAGTGGTTTTGGATTTGCCCAGTTGTCCCCAAGTTGTATCTAAACTTACTAGCTAGTTCATGCTTTAATTTGAATAATCAACTAAGGATCAACATGGAGTGTTAGACCAGTACACATGTCTATCTTGCAAGGGTATTTGGCATGTTCATGTCCTTCCTGTGAATGCCCTTCCTGCACCCACTCCTGTTTCTTACGTAGCTGAATATGCCCAATTTTCTCTAATACCCTAATTGATTCAGCTATGAGATGCTCTCCACATAACAGCTTTGAGTGTAGGTAGCCAAAATAGAGCTGCATTTTTTGCACATAAATGTCCTCACACTGTCTATATGTACATAGACAGTGACTGTGATATGTATTACAGCAACTGTGATACAGCAACTATATTACAGCAACTATGATACATCAACTGCAGTTTTTTCTGGCTTCTATATGTATTACAGCAATTGTGATAAGTAGAGTACATAGCTTTGTTGAGTGCTCTCTCACTCTCACTCTCACTCTCACTGGGGCAATCTTGGTCGTGCTTACTGGATTAAACCCAAACAAGTTGGTCTTGTTTTTCTTTTCCATTATTCTGTTGATGTATTTGTAGTAATCTTAGAAGAATTTGGAGCCGTGGCTTGTTTATGGAAGCAAAGCCCCATTTTCCTATCAGTAACCTGGACCATCTCTGCAGAAATATTCAAACTGGATTGGGCCTCTTATTAACCCAAACTAGGAGGTCAGGTGACTGCATGGATTTGTTTCATCCTTTTGATTCCTGTTATGGGTAAGCCTGTAGTCCCCTTAGGTAGTTTCTGTAAAGTAGCAAGTGCTACCAATGGGTAAAATGACGGGGAGCAAAGAGGTGCAGACTTAATTTAATAGCTTGCAAAATATTAAAAAGAAGCTATGAATTTAATCTTCTGATACTGTAAATGTCATTTTTTATGCTAGGGATAATAATGCCTCGTTGGTATGTTGTATTTGTCAGTCGAAGGCCCGGCATCTACGAGACATGGGAAGAATGTCAGTTGCAGGTCTTTGGATTTCCCAACTGTGTTTTTAAAAAATATTGTAAACATAGTGATGCAAGTGTTGCATACGTCCTTTACAAGTCTCGGTGGGAAAGACGTATTGAACCTCCCGAACAACCTCCTCCGGCAGCACCACCCATGGCTGACCTAGCGATTGCTTCTCAAAGTTTTGGCGGACAATTCGGGATACAATTCTACGACGAGCCTCCAGCATCCTTTCCCCCAATGCCCCCGATGGCATGGATGAGGGCCAATAGTGGCCCGAGGAGTGAACCCGCATCATATTAGTTGTCATTTGTTTTTAACGAGACGTGTACTATACTCTTTTATGTTTTCAATGTGATTTGAACAATATTTGTGAACATTTTTAACCAGCTGTGTACACTTTATTAATGTGGAGTATCTTTATTAATTGTTGCGTACTGTATATTGGTATATTAATTTGCACATTATAACGTTATCATTAACTACTATACATGCAAAGTAGCTACATGATCTGTATTCGGAATAATGTGAGGTTTTCAATAATGTCTGTGTGCATAATTGTAGATGTCCGAAGCGTTTCAGAACAATTCAGGTTTTCGAGGAGGGGTTTTCGGTGACGAGAAAAGCGACGAAACTTTGTGGCCTCTGCGCGTAGAGACGATATTTATAAATTTAATGGCAAAGTTAAAAAAGAAACATCCCAATCATTCTTCTACCTTTAAGGAAAAACAGTGGGAGCAGATTGAGAATGACATGTGTGCGATAACTGGCACATGGTTCAAACGGGCACAGCTGAAGTCGAAGCACGCTAGGTTGCGTGCTAGGTATCGCGAGTTTACCAAGTTACGGAATCACACTGGGTTTGGATGGGATCACGCAACCCAGACTTGCACTGCTTCTGACGACGTTTGGGATAACTACATAATGGTATTCTACTCATCTTATCTAAAAGTTATACTCCCATTAACTATATACGTATAACACACCAAGTTTTACGGCGGTTTTGATATAGGCGAACAAAGGGGCTAACCAGTTTCGTGACAAGGGATGTGCAAATTACGACGATCTGGTCCTGATTTATGCGGAGTCTACGGCAATTGATAAACTTGCACGTTCTTCAATGCAGCGACCGTTGACTAGTGCTGAGGAGAGGGAGAAATACAATGAATACGTCGGAGGGTCTAGTAAGAGGGGAGTTGCTATTGACATTGATGATGATATCCCTGATTCGTCTATGGGGATGAAACGTAAGTCAGATGGTACCCTCGTCAACGCGCGTTCTGCTAAGGAGTCCAAATCTGTGAAAATGGATATCGCGCTTGATGCGTGGACGGAGTGCTCCAAGGCCAAAGCACAGAAGTATCAGCTCGAGGTTACCTCCAAATTTCAACGAGAGCACGACGTCGATGATGTATACAGTATCCATAGGTGCCTGCAGATACTTGGTCAAATTTCGGATGTTCCTGGAGAGCAATACGTGGCTGCAATGAACTGTTTTAAAGATAAGGACTTACGCATCATGTTCGTTGAAATCCCCGATTTCCGCCGCTTGCAGTGGTTGGCGTCTTTGGCTCCCTAGGACCCCCTATTTGGTTATGATGAGAATTTGTGTTTTCGGGATGCAATGCTATGTATGCCTTTTCTGCTAATTCTATGCGCTGAACATTTATGTTTGACAAGTCCACTGTTGTGTATCAGTGGCAATTTTGGAATCATCAGTCCCGTAGATTATCTCATTTATGTTATAGTAATGTTGACTCTTTGAAATATATGCAATTTTGTATCTTATATTAGCGTGCCTGTATGTGTAACCCAATGCTTGACAAATATTATGTTCAACAGGTTATTGCAGTTAACGTTCGCATTGTTATTATACTGCAATGTCAACCTCGCAAGCTAATGCTGCATGGCTTAATGGTGACACATCATCGTCAGATGATGACCTTCATGACATTTACATGTTAGCGGAAATAGAACGTAGACGTGCAGCATTAGATAGGGTCCCAAGGCCTATGTATACGTCTGAACTCACTGGGAGTGCTCATGTTGACGAATTATTGAATGGTCATCCAGCTAGGATGTATAATGTAATGAGGATGTATCCGGATGCATTTAGAAAATTGGCAGCGACTCTTAGGGATAATGGAGGGCTTAGAGATGACGCACACACTCACGTCGGTGTTGAAGAGGCGTTGGGCATTTTCTTGAATTGTGTTAGTCATACAAAACGAATGCGGGAATTGTGTGAATGGTATCAACGTTCAATTGACACCATACGTCGAACCATTAAACGCGTTGCTCGGTCTTTGGGTTACCTGGGAATGTTAATCATAACGCCGCAGGATACGGACGGCGTGGATCCACACATACTAAACAGTTCGAAGTACTACCCGTACTTCAAGGTACCGGCTTCAGTTAAGGTTATGTCGTTCGTAAATTAGATTAATTTTGGACCGCTGACTAATGTGATTTAATCTGTCCTTATTTTACAGGATTGCATTAGGGCGATTGATGGTACAATTGTCGCAGCTGTTGTACCCAAGTCGAAGATGAATGCATCTCGTTCAAGGAAAGGGAATATATCCCAGAACGTGATGGCCGCTTGTAACTTCAACATGATGTTCACATTTGTACATGTAGGATGGGAGGGAAGTGCGAATGATTCAAGAGTTCACGCCGAAGTCATCACATCACCAGATGTTGATTTCCCTCGGCCCCCTCAGAGTAAGTAAATGAGTTACAGCCTCATGATTATATTCTCATTAGTAATTTTAAACTTCAAATTTTATTTTGAAGACGCTACACTAATGTTGGGGTGCAGATAAGTACTATGTGGTGGATAGTGGATACAGTAATGTGGAAGGTTATTTAGCCCCATATCGTGGCGAGCGCTATCACCTTCACGACTTTGAGGGAGCAAGGAATGCACCAAGAGGACCTAGAGAAATGTTTAACTACAAACACGCATCTTTGCGTAATGTTATTGAACGATGCTTTGGAGTTCTGAAGGCCAGGTTCCCAATTTTAAAGTTAATGTCGAACTACAACTTGACCAGGCAAAATAGTATTGTCAACGCTTGTTTTGTTTTGCATAACTTCATTCGTCTAAATACGCCAGACGACCCTCTCTTCAATGAATACATGGTCGAAGGACTTCGAGTACATGGAGATGAGGCTACTATTTTCGAAACTCCCGACTTGTCTCAGGCAGCGTGTAACCGCATGGCCAACTTCAGGGATGGGTTGGCGGATCATATATGGAGAGATCATGTTGCTACTAATAATAGTCGCCGCCGTGAGTGATTGTTGGTTTACATCTACGTAAGGTTCGGCAATGTGTTGGGTTACAGGCGCTTGATGACTGTTAATGTGTGGCCATCACCATATGTTTTATAATTTTAATTTGGGTAATGTATGGGTAATGTATGTTTACGAATGAATTTCATATGTACTATGACAATGTTCTTTAAATTTGATTTTTTTAACTTGGTCTTTAACAATTTGTGTATTCATTTTTTATTCATGGCCTTGTATGTCACGCTTCTGTAAATAATTAATTAATTATATGCATGTTGTAATATGCTTATTAACATGATAATAAACTTATTAAAAGTTTTTTTCTATTTGTTTCCCATAATTACATCCTTTTTGTGTACAAATAGTGTAGGGGTAAAATGGGAAGATTTGTGTACAAATAGTGTAAAAAATTTTAAACATACAAGATTGGTTCAGAAAAAGTTGGTGAAAACGAAAATGAAAATGGTAAACGTACAGAAAAAACTGAAAACGTAAATACAGAAAAAAGTAAAAGTACACAATACAATTTTAGAACTGAATACTAAATTCTGAAAAACAAAAACAGAATACAAAATACGGAAAAAAATTGGGTAAGCGTACAGCCCCTAAACTTCAACACTTAGAAAATTTATTGGGTCTACGTGCGTTCGCTACACTGTGTAACAGATGGTGCAGCAGAATCTCTAAACTCCAACACTTAGAAAATTTTTTGTTTTCTGTACGTCTGCCACACTGTGTAGAGGACGGTGCAGTAGAATCTCTAAACTCCAACACTTGAAAATTTTTAGGCCTGCAAGTGTCTGCTACTCTGTGTAGTGGACAATGTAGCAGAAACAATTTATAGGACTTTCCCTTATTTTGTTTTCCACCATTCAATCATTCTCAATGAGAGCAAAAAATCCCAAATATATACGTCAAATCTAATCAAATAAACCCAAATCAAATGTCAACAGATTTCAACACTTTGTCAGTCAAATCAATCATCTTCAACACAAATCAACTAATCTCAACACAAATCAAATCAAACTAATGACAGCTCTCATAAAAATAATCAAGATTTATTAAAAAACTAATTCGAATGTTACAACGTCAACTGGGGTCCATCTTGAGCCAGATTCTTGTTCTTATATGGATTTTCAATAAACCTAACCGCTCTAGGCGGGCCTTTCATAATTTGCCAAGCTATCCAATATCTAAAGCCTTCCACGCATTCTTGACTCCAGATGGCCGCCTTAAGGCTCTCAGACCGACAAATGTAGTCCATGTACATGCAGACGAAGACGCCGCAGTCCAAAGTATTACGTTGCTTGGGCCTCTTTTTCTTCCATCGGTATTGGAGCTTTGACCGCGCCGGTAATCTTACATCATGGATAGAGTGGACCATGACACAAAATAGATTATGTGAGAAACAGAAAACTGTGTAAGACACGAGTTAACATTTACAATTGGCAAGTTACATTAAGCATTAAACAATAATTGTAAGATTACCATAGCATCCAACTGGGCTTTGTACATCCGCAACACAGGCATGCGGATGATATCGTCGTGGAGACTGTTGATGACTGATACAATAATATGTGTTGGTTCATAGCAAACCAAGTACCAATGGCTTTCCCCTAAAAATAGATTAGAAACACGTCGGCAACCTTTGCGCTCACTGGACTATCCCTAGTAAGATACGCTCGTAGGTCAGCGGACGGTCTCCAGTCGCTTAACTTTTTCTTCCCCCTTAGATCGACCCATTCATGCCATTCAGATACTAGGAGGCTATGAAAAAAAACATCCACCATAAAAATGTGCGGATACTAGTCCAGCTGCTCCCGACCCCTTTGCTTTAGAATCTCCACGTAGGTCGAGATGACACTGCTGTCTAACCAATCCCCCGAAGCCAGCGAGACCATTTCTCCCCACGAGCAAAAGTAATCCATTAAATTCGGGCAATCCATACTATACGACGCTTTGTCTTGGGGGCCCGCTATAATAACACTCTCGGTTTAGTTGGGGGGTCGACCGGGAGATATTGCCCTCCGGGGGCAATAGATGGTCCCCTCCATGGGATAATGGGCAGTGTCTCAGGATAAACTGATGTTTCTGAAACCCCAGTCCTGCATGACTTGACTCTGTGAGAATGGTTGGGGTTCTGAGTTCGGAAGCAAAAAGAACGAGGGCGCACTATAATCTTCCCACGGTGCTTGAACCTGTCCCATGGTGCTTGGCGGTCCCCAATCACCACTCATTCCCTGTACAGAGGGACCACCGTATCCCTGGCTCACCCCCAAAGTCTGTCTCGAGGGATCACTGTATCCCTCGCCCACATAAGGGGGCTGCCACCCCGGATAACCCATTCCAGGGTTGAAGCCCGAAGGCTGTCCCAATGCTTGGCGCAAAAAATTTCCACAACCAAATGCCAACGCTTCAGCCTGTTGGCGAAGCTCCTCGTCCATTGCATCCTTCCACTCGTTCAACTTCTAGAAGAAGGCGAACGAGGCGTTAACATATATCCAAAGAGATAATAAATAAGTAACTTCATACACACACTTAGAATCATCAAATTTAATTAAAAGCACTTGTTGGGCAACTTACCAGATCGTATGCCATATACTCATCGATCTGACCCCTAGGGTGGTACTTCTCCCCTCGTTCAAACCTTACTGGAGCTACTCTCCTCCGGGTGATGCGCTAGTAACACTCATTGTACTGTTCGATGCTGATCACGGGGTCAGGCTCCTACACAATGGCCACCAGCGTGTCCTGCCAGGAATTCCAAACCTTAATTTTACGTGCACACAAGTCGTGCGCATTCGCCTTGCCAAACCAAGGGACACCCGGTGGGTTCCTGTTAACCCTCATAGCTAGGGCATCGGCTGGCAACCCTTGCAGGCAGTCAAAATGGAGCATAACGCGATCTGGCAGCTACCACTCTACAACCTCGAAGTGGATAAGGAATGTGCATTGCAACTCGGAGAACGTGAAGACAAATGACTCTCCCACCCGTCGTGCCAAACGTTTGTACGATACCCAACGCATCTGGCCTGGAGATAGTGAGTTAAACTCCCCCCGATAGTACGTAATGTTGTGATGAGGATCATCGCTTCTCGCGTAGTGGCTGTCCTTTCGACTGTACTCCCAGGCGCACAACCGAGGCCACACATTATCGGTTCTGTCCATATACTTGGGTGCGCCGGTAGCAAGGTGTTTATAAGACCACACCTGAAAGTAAAGACAAATTAAATAACGTATCGTCAAAATTTATTGTCGATTCAACAAAAAAAAATCGAACACTTAATCAAGATTTATATGATATACCTGCAATAGCGAGAGACATGCACATATAGCTTTGGAGTCGGGCTTCGTTGCCTTATGCAATCCTCAGTACAGGTATGCAAGAGTTACTGCACCCCAGGCACAATTCCTAACTTCCTGTAGGTTACCCAATAATGGTAAATATTTCATACTGATTGTGTTCTTTGACTTCGTTGGGAATAAAATTGCCCCCATCACCCACAAGAGGAAGGCTTGTGTGTACAATACAAGCATCTTATCCGTGTAGTTTTTTCTATTTTTTTTCCTTCTAACTTTTCTGCTCTTTTATCCAGTGGAAAGATTGTAGGTACATGTGAAAAAATAATTAGGAGAGAAAGCGGGTAGTTAAAACTATCACTAACCCATAATTTAGAAGACTTAGTCAAAAAATCTCTCACTTTAATTAAGATATTTTTGTATGAGTACAAAATATGTCCCTTCAAATTCATTCTTCGAGCCTTTGTGCACCAACGCTTCCAGACCTCTGCTCCTTTGGCAATGTCTTCATTATCACCGCTCAAGAGGACGAATCATATATGCCTATAAATAGCCAAACATAGCGGAGGGAATGTACGTAAATGCATAGTTCCTTTTCATTTTTAGTGCATATGGATATGGAAATAGGCAACTTAACTTACAAGTCAAGATGCACTACGTTCCACGAAAGTATGCAAACACAGCCGCATCGGAGAGGGAGAAAAAAAAAAGTTACATTCATTTTTATTGTTAAGTAGCCTAGTATTATAGCTTTAAAAGACATTTTGGAGCTGGCTTTATGATCGTACCGGAGACTTTTGTATAGCTTAGGCCATTTCTTTTCATAAACAAAAATTTTGTCCTTGCTGAATGAAAATTCAAAAGGTGGTATAATGTATGAATATGACCATGAATCTTTTTTTGTTGAAAAAAAAATACACACACACACACACTCTTCTCCTCCTTTTGATGTTAATCTCAAAATTGTGTGCAAAGTAGGTTTTCAGTAAACTGAAAAATAAGTATTCATCAGTTTGCCGGGGGTAATTAATCTATGTCCTTCATTGATTATGGTCCTGGTGAAGATCTTTTGCGTGGATTTGTCTGGCCTTTTTATGAATGCATGCGATCCACATGACGTTGACTGAAACTTCCAAGATCTTCTAGAGTCGTTTGGGTCTCTTTGGTACTTTTATGGCTGAGATAATGGCTGATAAATAGTTATAACCATTAGACTTAACTACTTAAGAAAATTGTGTACTTTGAAAGGTGAAAATATATAGTTGACTACATGCGATAAGATCAACACAATTTATGTACCACGGGTCTTATGCACTAGGAAAATACACGCACCCGATCTCCGTCCCAAATCATTTCATCACATCATTCGCTAATTAATAACTCTCTTGCGAAAGTAATAATCGATATCCTTCTCTTTTTTTAATTTACAAAATGAAAAACACAAATGAAGCGAAGACCCCGAGCGTTTCGAACGATAAGAACCCTTCAAAAATGCTTGGCCAGAATTGGCTAAACCAATTTTGATCGAACTGTTTGCTAGTACGCATCACATGGTTTCACTGGTGTAAAGAGGAGAGCACCACTCTTGGCTTGTAAAAAAGTTAAAAAAAGTACACTCATTAAGCCCTGGGCGGTACTGATAGCTTCGTTTCCAGCTGCTTGGCAATCAAAGCTCGGATTGCCCAAGTCCCGTACATAACTGAACGTCGCGGTCTTAGCATTACATCTCTCCACATCTGGCTCTTCCCCATTTCCAAAACTCTTTTCCTCCCACCCACGCATTTGGATGGGTCACTTTCTCATTTCTTCAAATGGTCCCAATCTCGTTAGAGTGAAGTTAATAAAGAACCTCCATTTCCCGCTATAAGTGGAGAGGGCTGGTTCTCGCTTTCACTAAACACCACGAGAACTCCCAGGCTCTAATGTGGGAGGGACTAGCTCACTATCTCGTCATAAACAATTAGTGGACTCTTTCTTGACCACTACAGTGACCTTTCTTACCATGGATCTAATCAAAGACGGAGTATTAGACAACGATCACATGGGCTTCTAAAATAATGAAAAGACAAGAAAAACGAATGGTTTTCTGAATGTTTGTTGTTCTTAATTAGTATCCCTCATTTCATATGGCCACTGATTACTAGAGTTAAGAAACCATTTTATGATTTTTTTTTTAAGTAATTGTTTGTTACAGCCGATGCCTAACGACTTAACTGATACACAACATGTTGTAAAAATCAAAAGTTAGCAAAACTAACAGAAAATATTCCGTCTAACACGCATTTAATGCAGCCCATGATCACATTAACTGAACTTACTGATTTCGGACATGCCCGTTCGGACAAACTACGTGCACAGGAAAATTGCTTTATCAAGTAGAAGTTGTCGATCACTCTTCGCTTTTAAACGATGTCGAATTACAAAGACGAGAGAAATAGGTAACATGTACATAGCATTACTTACGGACTTGCGCCTATTGCAAATGATAATGTTTTGCGAGAGCTTAGGTACAACACACCAAAGCGCATGGTATAACCACTCGCAGCAAACATTGATAGTCGTAAAAGTCACTGTTCTTTTACACTAGGGCTTTGCCTCCCTACGTTAAAAGCATAGTTTTTATCTTTGCATTTTTCTTGGACAAAGAAGAAAAGAAAAGGAAAGAAACCTACACGAGAAAAGGCCTAGTTGGTGACAGTTACCATCAAACTAAAGCATCTCCGGTGATGATTTTGATAATTTCAGCACTTGTTCGAGGTGGAGGGCAGTATCCGGCGGATGTGCCTCCACCCCGGGCCTCTCCGGCAAAATCCACCGGCCTTCGCTACTCCTCACCATACCTTTATTCTCATCCTGCCTCCAGTGTGCTGGCACACCATACTCACTCTTCAAGAAGTCACTAGACTTGTTAACAAGCGCAATGTCCCTTTTCGTCGCTAAAGAAAACTGACTTCCCTTGCCATGGTACCCGTCCACTAGGTGTAGATGAGCCTCAAGATTATGCACACAGCCAAGATCACTGGTTTGTTTCAGAAACGGCGATTCAGTATGATCTAATGCAAGCTCCACGCCAACATGAGCATAACTCCAAGGAAATGATATTGTGTCTTCAATATATTTCTGATACTGGAATTTTTCATTAGTGAAAATCCCCGGCACTGTTGGGACCTTATCGTGCACATTAGTCACTCTTAGTACCTTGATTCCAAGTTCGTCGCAACGTTCCTTGAACTTGAGATTCCCAACCCTAGGACTGGAAAAGGAAAACACGGTAATTGGAATTTTTGCCATGGATGTACCATTATCTAGTACGTTTAATTTCATCTCAGCAATATCATAAGCACTTAATATAGCCAAAGCTGCTCCAAGACTATGGCCGGTAATTGTAATGCTCAGTTCTTCACCTTTGTACCTCTCGATGATCCGCTTGATTTCAGCTAGAACTTGTTCACGAGCGGAAAATGTGCAATACTTGCATGTAGTTTCCTTGGTAGTGTATAAATCGAAAAACCCCGATTCAATCTTGATGGATGGATCGTCACGAAAATGAGCCGGACACAAAATATCTTTGAGGTCATGGATCCATTCGAGGTAGGTGACAGTGCCACGCCATGCAACGACAATGTCACGGCGACCTAGGCGTCTGATCTCATTTTCGTCTGTTGAAACGGCAACGTAGCCCATCCAATTCGCATGTTGGCTCCAAACGCTACTCAAATTCGACTTCTGAAAAAAGTTCGGCAGGTTGATGTTCGATGTTGCATACAAGTATCTTGTCATGTGGTAGCCTCGGTCAGCCATGTCAAGTTTTTCGAAGAAATGTGCTCCTTGGTACTTGCATGTCCCGCAATACTTGGAGTGAGGATCAAAGTCAAAGGAATCGTAGCACGCTTGCGCGAACTCGCCATAACGGATGATTTCCTTGCGCAGATGAGGGTTCATGGGATCAAGTAGGCCTTCCCAATCACTGCAGCCTTGAATCTCTCTCCAAGCTTCATGAAGAGGTCGATTGTCTTCCACGTGTTCTTGGGTTTCTTTCATGAATTCTTGGGCTTCTTCCAAGTTTGGAGTAAAACTTGAAAGAGATGAACATCTTATGGCCGATGATGTTCTTACTGAGGGTTTCTTTGACAATTGGAGGCTTATAGGTTTGATTGTATTCCCCCTTGCTAGGAGCCCCCGAGAAAAAGCTTGGAGGTTGTATTTGGGATTAGAGTTACACAAGAAGAGAGCAGCCATGACAGGATCAGGCTTGTATTTCTTATTTGCCAATATGTTTGCTTTATTCTGTGAGAGAGAAAGGGAGAGAGAGATGGGGTCACACAGCGTGCAAGCAGTGAGGAACAATAAGGGTTTCACTTATTGTGAGGAGAGACAGAGGAAGAGAGAGCTATAAACACTCAGCTAACAATATCCAGTTCAACTCATTTTACTAAAATACTATAATCTCTTGTTTCAAACCATAGGTAATTTTTCCTTCACATACAGCAAACTGGCAATTGCACTTGATATTATTAGGCACAACATTCAAGAGAAGCAAAAGATATTTAACCAAAGTTTAAATACTAGATTAAAAGGGAATTAAAAGAAGAAGAGATCAGGTACTGAAAAATCAATAACAGACAGCGACTATTATAGTGAGTCGTTGCCCGCGCTGATGCTATTGCTGATTTAGGGAGGCCAATCAATTACAGAGTGCACCATAGGCAAATTGGTGACACAAATATTGTTTTTTTCCCTTAGTCTTTTTCTTGTCAACTCACTTTTTGCTTCATAGTCTTTTTCTCCTTTAGATGATGTTGTTCTTTCTTTGTTCGACTCGAGATTTCTAGCACGCTCTTTCCACTGGTTCGAGGTTAAATTCATTTCCAAACATGCTTTAAAGGATGACTAGATAAACTCCAAGATTCATTCCGTACAACACGAGTGCTCGACCTGCCGGGACTCGTCCTTGAGTTGATGCTTACTCACTAGTTGATAGCTCTAACTTGTCTATGATAAATCAATAATTAGTTTGAGGTGTGGACTAGGCAGCATGGGTATAGAATGGGCACTATTCAAGCGGCCAAGCTTAATGTGAAGCACGACTTTAGGGTTGTTCGATAGGAATAAATAATTTGTGATGCCATGAAGGGAGAAAGGCAGGTGGCCAAGATGGTTTGTTGGTAGTCTATTAGTTAATTTTAGACAGGTGAAGATCATAACTGGCATGGGGCCAATGGCATGGCAGCAAACTATAATTTTTATAAGGTAATTATTATCTTATGTTGTCCCGACTCACAACCTTAAATGCAACAGTGTGAGGCCGGGGGAACTATAGATGGTCACTCCCTTCCTCCCACTGATATGTCACCAAAATCTTCTTTTTGTTAATTACCAACATAATATTTGGTTAAAGTATTAAAGTTAAAAACTTAAAATAAAATTTCTAGTATATATTACGATATTTGAATGATCAAGGAGTACTCCAAACAATTCCGATTTAGAATATGCTCCTATCCTCTGATTTCACTTTCAATATATTTTAATCTTTAAAGGTTAATATGATGTTATTAAAAAGTGCAACTAAAAATCATTTGGAGTTTAGAGTGAGTTCAGCAATTTCCTATATTTTGTTGTTTTAGTTCTAAATTTACCAGAAAATTTTAGTTATTCGTTTTGTTTGTATAGACAAAGTTTGAATAATACTTTGTTCCCTTACTTAATCTCAAATATACATTTTCTATATACGTAAAACTAAGACACTTTCGATTGTTATGCGTGAGTAGTATTTCGTTGAATTATTTTTAAGTTATCGTGCAAAGACTAGAATGTATAAATACAATTAGTAGTAATGCACGTCGACATATAATTCTTTTTATACATCTCATGCAGACCATAAATGCTTGAAGTTTATTTAATGTCATTTCTTGTGCAAAATATAATAACCGGCGGCTAAAAATTTTATATCCAACTTTTGACATTCCTTATCATGACATCCTGAATCCGTACAGAATGAGATATTAACCAGTATACTTAGAAAAGGAGTTGAGCTCGCGAGCGTGGGAAACTGAACGGAAGATGTGTGGTTGATCTCCGATCCTTTCCACGTTCTGGTTCCCACCATGTCGTGGAAAGGGTGACCTTGAGGTAGGTGTGAGTTGAGTGATTGATGGTTTGTCAAGGGAGAAATCTTGCAAAAGGCCCCTCAGTATATATTTATGAGAGAGGATTAGAATTTTGGTATTTGTCAAAAACACACAGTAACATGTCACTTTATTCAAGTTTTTGATGCTCATCGTCAAGGATAAGAGGTAAGCGTTTCATTGAAATGTTTGTATCATCCGTGACGTAAAATGAGAGTTTTATCGTCATCATCGCATAACTCTCGAACGTTTGACGTTGATAAGGAATAATTTGTGATGCAAAATAAAAGTAAGGAGGTCTTCTGTCAGAAAATCGAATAATTTTGTAGAACCCATCGAGAAGTACTCCTCAAATACTAACTTTTGGAGTATGTAAAGCTATCACACCAAAAACGTTTTGAGGCAACCCAATTTTTAAATGCAGATTTAACTTCTGGGTTATCAAAGGAAATCAAGAAAGAAAAGAACCTTAGATCTGCAATCATGTACTCAATTGAAACCAATGCACCACCAACCATTTGAAATTGTCTCTGTTGCTTCTGTTTGACCCAAAATGATTTAATTCGATGAATCGTAATAATCTTAACACAAACGCAATCTTCTTTTATATATCTTTCTTTTGTGTGAATCTGTATAGATGCAGCTTGGCTAGAAAAAAAAACTAAGAACTCGATCACTTGAGATGGTTAAATCCCTTGCAATAGCAGCAAGTTCAGCCGGTGCGAAGAGAATCTATAATTAGCCTGTCGTGGAAGGTGGTGTTGCATGATCAAGATAAGAAGTCCTCCATATAAGATTGTTGTTTCATTTGAATTTTAATGTTGTGTATTCCGATTGGGTAGTAAAACTTGTCGATATACTATATGATATTTTCGTAGACTATCATTAATGTATTGTGATATCCAAAGGTAAATAGAAATAGTTCCCATGAAGAGTCTTCCGGACGATCTCGAATCCTGCCAAACTGTGTATTATTGGTCTATGATAATCTTTTGAAGCTATATATGCACTCATGGGCCATGGTGGTGTTTTGTTTACTGGAGATTCCCCACTTCAAGGCTTTGGAGAGTCGACAAGTGAGTACTTTGACTTCCCAGGAACGCTGGCCGGGCATGTGCAGCTTTAATTATTAGTGCTACCATTTCACGCATGTGAAAGGTACGCCAGTTCTAACCCAGCTGTTAAAAACCATGCACGAAAATACCTCTAAACCTTTGGACTTTAGGGATAATATTAGATTAGATTAGATAGCGTATGGTAGAGTTTCATTTTTAAATTTTTATTCAATTCTGTAAACTGTAAAAGAAGTTAATGTTTGACAGTTGGCACTTGCTAGCCACCTGCCTTTTCTTCCTCCACCCCCCCCCCCCCCCCCCCCTCCCTCTCTCCATGCACCTCTCCATTTTTTATGCTCTATTCACCCTATTTAACGGTGTTGCCACCATTTGTCCTTTTTTTTTTTTTTTCACTTGACTCTCTCAGAGGCGCTCTCTCCTTTTTAGCAGTGCTTGTAGAGCCAAAGCGTTGCTACAACATTCTTGCAATTGCATTGTGCCCTTCTCAACTAGCGGTGCTTATAGTCTTTTTTAGGCTCTCTCAGAGGCACTAACACTTATTCTTTTTTACCTCTTTTTTTTCAGGCGAAGTAGATGTGGTAGAAAACGATGAATTGATGAATCGGAAAAGCGGTTAGTGCGCCACTGGAGTCGAACTGCTTTGATACAAAGTTAGAATTTTGATGTTGATAATCACGATAAATGGTAGAAAAGATAAGGGGGGAGAGGGAAAACCGCCAAGGATGGCCAATGTAGCCACCGTATCAATCTCTGGCACCATTTTATCATGATTATCAATATCAAATTTCTAAAAAGATCCGCGAAGGGATGTCAAATTTATCTGAAGTGTTCCGATGTCTATTTAAGTTACAAGTGCTTGACACTGATGCTCAGTTGGGTAAGAGGACTGAATAGAGGAATGGAAGAAGGTCTCAAAGGGAAATAAAAGGGCCTGTACGCTTACGAGATTTTTTTTTCTGTATTCTATATTCTGTTTTTGGTTTCCAGAATTTAGTATTCAGTTCTAAAATCGTATTGTGTACTTTTACTTTTTTCCGTATCTACTTTTTAAATTTTTTCTGTACGTTTATCATTTTCATTTTCGTTTTCACCAACTTTTTTCTGAACCAATTCATTAATGGACCCCACTATTTTCATTTCTAGGAAGATCCAGTGAAATGGGTGGTCTAGTTTGGTGAGTGTTTGTTGAAATAGGGTGGTAGATATGAGGGAGAAGAGAGGTAGTATTCTGACTAGGAGAATACAGTTCAAGGAAAAAGGTGAAAACACCCTTTGGGTGTTTTCAGCTTTTTAGATACTATTTGGAAATTTTATCCAAAAAGGAACTGAAAAAACGTAAACATACACGAAAAAAAATATCTTTTTCATCATCATTATAAAAATGAAAACTGAAAAACGTAAACGTACAGCCCCAAAGAATTCCTCTTCTACGTCACAGAGATGGAATGCTAGGAGGAAGATTCCAACAAGAAAATTATGGCTCTCTAATACATCAAAGTACAGTGGTGCACAATACTGTACACAATGTGTCATCCTCTCTTTATGCTCCCTCTCCCAAGCCCCAATCTCCGAAGGCACCCCTCAGAACCCAAGATTCCCCCCCCCCCCTCCCCCCTCCTATTCCTACGTATATTCCCTCCTATCTAATTGTGTGAAACTGGAAACACTTCGTCATGTAATCTTCTCCTAAGATGATAGAAGCTTGACATTAACATGAGTAATTTTTTTTAGACTCTCTCTGTATCTTGTTACTATGTGGTCTTTTGACCTTATATTTTATTGCAGGAGCGGAAACGTATCCAAACTATACCTTTGCGTGGGTTATTTTATTGAGATACCTGCTGCTAGCAGAAGATACTGTTTGGCCGAGAGTGTTGCACACTATTCAGAAATAGTGGAGATATTGCGCAAGCTTTATCCATCTTTTCAGCTTCCAGCAAAGTAAGTGGTAGACTTGGGTTGGGTCTGTTTGATAACACTGTCAGTTTTTAATTTTTTTTTCTAAAAAAAAAAAGAAGAGTTCTGGTTTTTTTTTACCAGTTTAAAAAACTGGTGGCTGTTTTACAGAGTTTATTTTTTCAAAAAACAGAAAAGTCCAAGCGTTTGACAGGAAAACTCTTTTGGTTTATTTATTTTTATTTTTTTATTTTAACATAATTAAACATAATTGTACCGATATATTACAATGTCTTACACATAATTAAACATAATTCTCCAAATGTATTACAATGATGTCTTAAAAATAATTAAACAAATACATTACAATGTCTTACACATAATTAAACATAATTCTCCAAATATATATTAACCATCAAGCCAACCGAAATCCAAGACAAAACATATAATAGAGAAAACAAACAATAAAATAAAAGCAAACTCTTGGAGATTTCAAACAGAACAACAGTTTCCAATTTCAACTAAAAACAAAAACACACCATATGGAACAAAAAACAAGCAAAAGGGAGAGATACCCGGTTCAAATGGAGGCGGTGGCTGTGGTGAGAGATGAGATGCGATCCAGAAATTTCGAGCAGAGCGGTGGTTGTGGACTCCCCCAGATGCGATTCGGTCGAAGAGATGAGATCGAGCTTCGCAGCGAAGAGATGTTCCCCCAAAAAGAGCTGTCCGCGGCTGCGCTGGAGAAAGAAGGGACGGAGACGGTGACCGGCGGTGGAGGCGGTGGCTGTGGACCCGTGAGAGATGAGATGCGATCCAGAAAATTCGAGCAGAGCGGTGGTTGTGGACTCCCAGATGTGATTCGGCCAAAGAGAAGAGAACCCTAGCTAATGTTTTCTTTGATTTTTTCCATCTTTTATTTTCTGTTGCTAGGAAGGCTCGAAGGCCAGACCTCATAAGTCAAGCCATCTGGGCCGCGTGAAAAGAGGTTTCAAAAAGAGCTAATAGCTATTTTGGAAAACAGGCTTCCTCTTTTTAAAGACTTGAACTTCTTTAAAAATTAAAGAACCACCAAACAGTCCAATTTTTTGGGCTTCTTGAAAATTTTTAAAATTGAACCAAAAAAGAGGGGAAGAAATGGATGTCGAAACGGCCTCCTTGTTTTCAAAGTTGGACTATCTTTTATGACTACTAGTTTCCACCAGAAGTTGTTGCTCCAAATACCCCCACTGCAGTTTATAGATTAGCCGCAGGGTTTTACTAGTTAAACTGGTTGCGCTTACTGTTCTCATCTATTTTACATTGTTTGGATAATTCTACTAACCGTTAAATACGTCATTTGGATGTACTCTGGTTCTGATCTTCTTTTTAAAAAAATAAAATTGGGATAGTTGGGTGCGTGGCAGAGGTGTGGTGGAGAGGTTCCATGTCAGAACCATCTTCCCTTCATTTGTGATTCACATCCTTTCCTCCTTATTATATTTAATTAAATAAATTAATCATAGAGGAACACTGTATACTACTTAGCACCTCCCAACGTAGAGTTGTCAAACGGGCCGGGAGGCCCGCGCGGCCCGACACTGCCCGAAAAAAGCCCGGGCCGGCCCGGCCTGTTCATGAACAGGGCTGGCCCGGAGGAATTGGGCTTAGGGCCTGGGCTTGAACCAGGCTGAAAAAATCTGGGGAAAAGCCCGGGCCAGGCCCGGCACGGTTCCGGCCCCACCTGTTTGAATTTTTTGTTTTTCCCCCCTTTCTCTCCCCCTTTTCCTCCAACGGATATATTCCCCCAAAATTCCACTTTTACCCCCCCAACAGCAATATAACGGCTAGTTATGTGTTCAGATTTTATTAATAAAGATCACCAAAAAGAGTAAGAAAAGATTTAACATATAGCAAAAAATAAAATGAGAGACAAATAAATATATCTATACATACATACATATATATGAATATTACATATAATGAAATAAAATGATAAAAATTAGATTTGTAAAAATTTGAAAATTGGACATGCCTAAAGATGAAATTTAAAATTGAATAACAAGAAAATTAAAAAAAAAAGGGCCCGGGCCGGCCCAAGCCCGGCCCTAGAAATTGGGCCTAGGGCCAGGGCCTGGACCGGGCCTAGAATTTCCCCTCAGCTGGCCCTGCCCGGCCCGGCCCGGATTGCAGTCTCCTTGGCCCGATCCCAGCCCCGGCCCGGTTTCTCTTCAAGCCCGATGGACCCGGCCGGGCGGCCCAAGCCCGGCCCGTTTGACATCTCTATCCCAACGCTGAAAGTCTGTAAGTTCTCGCTTAGTATGTGTCTTGGTGGCCCTTAACATTTAACTTTCCAAATCTACCATACTGGCGAGGAAGTCAGCCACGCGATCAAGTCGCCTTTATCATCTTCCAAAGCTCTTCTCTTGTGGATTCAGACAAACCCTAGTCCTCTTGCTTTGACCCTCAGATGGATTATAGCTGCTTTACAATTCTCCCGCAATTCGTCCACATTGGTTTTATACCTGCAAAAGAAGGGCTCCGGTGACAGTGAACGGCTGGAAATAGTTTGTGATCTATCAGCAACTCAGCCAAGGTTCCATCGACAAACCTATTTTGAGGTTTTGGATATATTTTTAGTTGACAGGTTTGGTACATATTACTGGCTTTAAAAAGGTTTCACCTTGACAAATGCTATGCCAGCTGCTCATATGTACTTGTAATAGAAAGGTTTAGGGGTTCTTGATGAGAAGCCTCTTTGAGATTGGGGCATTATACTCATTTGGCAGGTTTTTGACGGGACTCTGAGAGGAGAGGAATCCAACAGATGTTCCTTTAGGACCAGGATGAGTGCTGAGGAACCTTATGATGATTTGGCCTAGTACTTCGAAGAGTAGAGCGCTTTGCTCTTCAAATGAAGATGACGTAGCAAATGGCGCTTTGTGAAGGCATGTAGCAAGTGTCACATGTGATTCCAGAAGACCCTCTTATTTTGGTTCTGAGAGAGCATTTTAGATGAGCATTAGAGAACCCTTGCCGTCGTCCAACTTCGCAGAGGATGTTGGATCTTTTCTCTTAGCAAGACTAACTGCAAATTGGTCTTGTCGTCCACCACGCCGCCAAGTTTGTGGGAGGTTCCTTTTTCCCCTGGCACAAAAATATACATGGCCATCATTTTTTTTCCAATCTCCAGTATGCATGTGCTTTCGAACCACTCCTAGCTGAGTTTTTGTGAGAGCCAAGGCCCCAGTTCTTCGCTTTCATTTTTAGGGGGCAGGCCGAGGAGCTAAGGATAACCGTGTTCTTTGTGCTGTTGCTCCTGGTTGTAGTCATGCTCCTAGACAAGGAGATTAATGCTAATTGAGCAAGTCCCTGCATGTGGGCGCGGACCTTTTGCTTCAGTGGTTTGAGTGGAAAAGAGAAATAGATGCGCGCAACGACTTCTAAGTATGTTGGTGCAGGAGAGCTGCCCCTGATGCTAGGCAATAGGATAGTGTTCGGCACATGTTTTTGCTCAATTATACTATGTAGGCCTGATGTGGCAATTAGGAGTACACATTATGAACCACCTTCTGAGTTCTGTGAAGTTTCAACCTCGTTCTTTGATATTGTTTTAAATTTCTTGAACTTCAGATCGTCATAGTTTGATAATTTGATTACATTGGAGACTTGGACTGGGTAAGCAGATGTCAGCGAGTTGCTGTTACTTGTGGCAATCTCTGTTAGCCTAATTTATGCCACATAGTTAGGTTAGGTGCGTTTTAGCTCCACAAATGTTAAAAGTAGGATATGCAAAAGAAGATGCTCATGGATATAAACCTTGGCCTTGTATAAACTCTTTTTTGTCATGCTTGTACATTTTTTAATGTCTCGAACCATGATGTAGTTATGTTCATAGGGTACACTGAGTGAACAATATGGTGAGTACCTGAAAGAGGGGGGATATTTGTTTAGGATTAGCTGTAAGACCTTATAATTTCCTGTTGTTACATATAAGAGTATGAAGAATGTAGAGGTATGAGACTAGAATAAGGGTTAATGTAAAGTTGGATTTGAGAACTTTATCTACAGAGTTTGTATTAAGCTTATGCTTAGAGAACATATATCAACTGCAACACAATATTGACGGATAATGAGTATGTGAGAAAAAAATATTTTGGTTTCGCGAGGAAGAGAAAGGAAAAATAGGAGTAGTCAGATGCTTATGTGTGTTGTGCGACCTATCAAGCTAAAGATAAAATCTTACAGGACGAGGAACACCAGCTACGACGTGTGGACGTTACCAAAATTCTGACATGTTTGTAACTGAAATATATTTACCAAGGAAAAAAAGGAACTGAAATGAGACTAGAACAAGCGTTGCCGCGAAGTTGGAACTGAGAATCTCCAGGAAGTCTATATATTGCACCATCAATGTCTTTCTACTTTTTTTCCTACTTCTCCTTTCTTGACTGGTTTTTTGTTCTATTGATTTCCTTAGCCATGCATTGCAGGTGCGCGGATGAGAAGCCTTTCGTTCCAAAATATCAGGTTTCCAAAGAAAGAGCAAAAAGCTTGGGCATTGACTTCATTTCCCTTGAGGAAAGCATCAAGGAAACAGTTGAGAGCTTAAAGGAGAAGAAATTATTTGGAATCTCGCCAGTCGTGTGAAAGTGTTTTCAAATTGATTTGTGGCCACACCTATGTGCGTCTCACGTGTGGATTTCTTTACACGTACCTTGAGAACTTTATTTTCGGACATGGATGCAAAATAAACCTTAGCACGTATCTTAATATTTTATTTTCTTTGGCATTGATGCAAAATAAAATGTCTAAAATTATGTAATAGGTTGCCACTATTGAACGTAACTAGAGCTATTATTATAATTTCAAATATTAGACTCCTTAGATGGGTCAAGCTCCTTTCTTCTATT
This sequence comes from Escallonia herrerae, assembly GCA_033070095.1. Lineage (NCBI taxonomy): Eukaryota > Viridiplantae > Streptophyta > Magnoliopsida > Escalloniales > Escalloniaceae > Escallonia > Escallonia herrerae. The sequence continues at coordinate 168,993 of JAVXUP010000504.1, read as the reverse complement.
GTTCTTGGGAGGATACTACCCAAATTTCCGATCACGTGTGCAAGTCCAAACAATTAAACTTTGCTAGGAAACTAGTTGCCATTTGGTGATTAACAAAGTAAATATTAAAGAATATTGGATCGATGGAGATTAGCGGTTTTGACCATTTGAAACCGCTTACATTAGTAAATTAATCTCTTATCCTCATTTATCTTTGACATTAGCTCTTTCTAATTGAACGGTTCTAGTAATATGGGCCAAAATTTTGGATTATGCAATATTTACTCCAAGTATACTTTATTTTATCATATAATCTTAGGAATACTTTACCAAGTCATTAATTTGAAAATTGGTTTACATATTGTGCTTAAGTATCCAATGCATGACGGAATGATACATGTAGAATGCAGTATCAAACCTTGTGTAAGTCGCCAACAATTTTTTTGAAGATCAAGACTCAAAAGCTATGAAAAGTTATGTCAACCATTATGATTGTTGGAATAAAACATAAAATCAAACCAATAACCGACACGCGTCACTATAGACATGATTCTAGAACCTTTCGGCTCACCGATGTCACATCTAACACTGTCATCTACTAGAATGGATGAAATTGGTTCGTACAGGGGAGATACTAGGCTGTGTGATAAAGGACATGTGATATCTTGTCCAATATTGCAAGGGAGAGATAAAATTTTGCCTCAGTAAAACCATGTCAATGATCTTATTAGCATCTATTGACTAGATTTTTAAGGGAGACATTGCTTTCTTATGTGACCTTAAACATGGTCATTACAAATGATGTCGGAGCATACCTTGAGATTACTAGCAACGTACAGGAGTGTGACCTTAGAGACGCTAAAGGGGTGCCATGAATGATGTTGGTACCTAGTTGAGGATATACTGTGAGATCTTAGAGTAGTTGGGTAATACAGTGCATAGAGATCACACATCGCCTTTGTCCTTGAAGAGGTCTTAGGCTACATACGATAAAATGACAAGTGACATCTTGTCCCATATCTGTTGATATATGTCTTGTATTTATGTCCCACATCGGTTACTCAAAGAAGGTTACAACTTGGCCCTTAATATATAAGACATCTTGTCCCACATTGCTTGGAGAGAGAAGATCACTACTTTCTCCAAGTATAAGTAAGGTGTCTTGTATTGTGTTTAAGGGCAAGAGAGAAGAGTCCTTCTTTGAGTAGGCCAAGAGAGAAGAGTCCTTCTTTGAGTAGGCCAAGATAGAAGAGTCTTTCTCTGAGTAGGAAAGAGAGGATAGTCTTTCTTTGGGTAGGCAATTAAAGAAGAGTCCTTCTTTGAGTAGGAAAACAGTTGAGAGATACACGTGAGGGAGCGTTGTAAATCTGACTTGTGCAAAGTGGATTTGAGTTCTCTCATATTTCTTGTGTTTTCTTATCTGGTTATCGTGTTCTATACATATTTATCTAGAGCGATTTCGTAACAAGTGGTATCAGAGCTTCCAGGTTTATTTTTTGGGCAAAATTGAAATCGATTTGAGAGGATAAATATGTCGAACAACACGACCATGAAGTTTGCCCGTGAACAATTCGATGGGAAGACGAATTTTGGCATATGGCAAAGCACGGTGAAGGATATCCTTGTGCAACAAGGATTGCTCAAGCCTTTGCTGGGGAATAAGCCTGAGTCAATGGATCAGGACGATTGGGAGGAATTACAGGCTAAGGCTGTATCTACGATACGGTTGAATCTAGCCCCGAAGGTTAAGTACCAGGTTTTGACAGAGACTTCTCCAACAGCTCTGTGGCAGAAATTGGAGAAGATATATATGTCAAAATCTTTATCAAATCGGTTATATATGAAGAAAGATCTGTACCAGTTACGGATGGATGAAGGTTCAGATCTGAGTGATCATATATCAGAATTTAATCGATTGGTGTCCCAATTGTCAAGTATAGATGTTAAACTCGAGGAAGAAGATCAGGCGATTTTGTTGTTATCTTCGCTTCCAAGATCATATGAGACCTTGAAGACTACGTTACTTATTGGGAAGGAGACATTGCTTGTTGATGATGTTATGTCGGCTCTTATGGACTCAAGCAGAGTCAATGGGACGAGTTCAAGCAGTCAAGGCGAAGGTCTGGTGGTAAGGTCTGAAAATAAGAATGGTCATGGAAGAGGCAGAGGTCGGTCTAGAAGCAGAAATTCAGGACATGGAAAGGACAGGTCTAAGTCTCGTGGAAAGCAGAATGAGTCCAGTATCGAATGCTGGTATTGTAAAGAGATTGGTCATATTGCAAGAAAGTGTCCAGAAAGGAAGGAGAAGAAGAACGGAAAGAAATATATGAACAATGCTAATGTTGCTGAAGAAGATGACAAAAGCAGCGATGGTGATCTCTACTTGGTTTCCTCGGTTGAGCAGCAAGAAGGTAATCTTTTATCAGTTAGAGACAACAGTTTTTCTACGAAATGGTTTCTTGACTCTGCATGTTCATTTCATATGTGCCCACATAAGGAATGGTTTGATTGTCTTACTCCATGTGACGGTGGTACTATGTTAATGGGTAATGACGCTGTTTGTAAAGTCATGGGGATAGGTACCATTAAAATTAAAATGTTTGATGGGATTATGAGAACCCTAGGTGATGTAAGGTACATACCTGACTTGAAGAAGAATTTGATTTCCTTGGGTACACTTGATTCTATAGATTGTAGTATATCTATAAAAGATGAAAGTTAGCAAAGGTGCCATGGTGATAATGAAAGGTCAGAAAATTAGAAATTTGTATAAACTGATGGGGAAGACAGTTATAGGTGGAGCTTCAGTATCAACTCATGCAGGTTCTAGCAATGATAACTCTGAGTTATGGCATAAACGGCTGGGACACTTGAGCGAAGGAGGTATGATGGAACTTCACAAACGCAAGTTATTGCAGGGAGTGAAATCATGCAAGCTGGACTTCTGCAAATTTTGTGTGTTTGGGAAGCAGAAACGAGTTAGTATCAAAGCTGCTTCTCATACTAGTAAAGGAGTTTTAGACTATGTGCATTCGGATGTTTGGGGACCAATCAGGCTTATATCAAATGGGGGAGCTCGTTACTTTGTTACGTTTATAGATGATTTCTCAAGAAAGGTATGGGTGTACTTTATGAAGCACAAGTCTGAAGTTTTCAACGTGTTTAAGCAGTGGAAGGCTAGAGTTGAAAATCAGACGGGTAAGAAGCTTAAGTACTTCAGATCAGATAATGGCATGGAATACAAGGATGAGGAGTTTCTACAGTTCTGCAAGGATAAGGGTAGCATCAGACACTTTTCAGTGAAGAGGACTCCAGAGCAGAATGGGGTTGCCGAAAGGATGAACAGAACTTTGCTAGAGCGAGCTAGATGCATGAGGTTGAATGCAGATTTGCCTAAGAGTTTCTGGGCTGAAGCTATTAACACAGCGTGTTACTTGATCAACCGTTCTCCATCATCTGCCATTAATCACCGAGTTCCCGAAGAGGTATGGTCTGGTAAACAAGTTAATTTTTCTGCAATGAGAATTTTTGCCCCTGCGTATGTTCACCTTCATAATGAAGAACGATCCAAACTTGATACTAAGTCAAAAGAATGTATATTCCTTGGGTATGAGGAAGGAGTAAAAGGATACAGGTTATGGGATCCAGTGGCCAAGAAGAAGGTGATTAGCAAAGATGTAGTATTCAATGAAGCACAGATGTTGAATACGAATGCAACTTCTAGCGAGAGGCAGGGTCACACAGTGGAGATAGAGTTGCATGAGCAGAGGACAAAATCAACTGATGAGTCTACAGATGAGTCTACAGATGAGCTGTCTTTAGAGGATCCAGAAGAGCATCCTAGTGATTCTTGGAATCTAGTCAAAGATAGAGAGCCACGTACAAAGAAACCAACTCAAAGGTATAGTTTTGAGGACTTAGTCTCATTTGCACTAATCGTAGGAAGTGGAGATCCTACCAATTACAACGAGGCTGTCAAGGCAGAGGATGGTAACTCGTGGTTGACAACAATGGATGAGGAGATGGAATCTCTACGGAAGAATCAGACTTGGGAATTGGTTAAACTTCCAAAGGGTATGAAGACTATCGGATGTAAGTGGGTTTACAGGAAAAAGGAAGATCATAAGTACAAAGCAAGACTAGTGGCAAAAGGATATTCTCAAAAAGAGGGAATTGATTATAATGAGATCTTTTCGCCAGTAGTGAAGCATACTTCTATCAGATTGATATTGTCCATTGTAGCAGCGCAGAATATGGAGTTGGAGCAGCTTGATGTGAAGATAGCTTTCCTTCATGGTGATTTGGAGGAGAGGATCTACATGCAGCAACCCGAGGGATTTATTGAACCTGGGAAGAAGGACTATGTGTGCAAGCTGAAAAAGTCCTTATATGGTTTGAAGCAGTCTCCTCGGCAGTGGTACAAGCAATTCGACACATTCATGGTAACTCATGGTTACTCTCGCTGTGAGTATGATTGTTGTGTGTATTATCGAGTCCTTGATGATGGTTCACTGTTGTTGCTCACATTATATGTGGATGATATGTTGATTGCTGCAAAGAGTAAGTCTCATATTCTGCACTTGAAGAAATTGTTGAGCAGGGAGTTTGATATGAAAGATCTTGGTTCTGCCAAGAAGATCCTTGGTATGGAGATTCACAGAGATAGAAAGGCAGGAAAGTTGTGGATAACTCAGAAAAGTTATGTTGAAAAGGTACTGGAGAGGTTTAGTATGCTCAATGCTAAACCAGTTAGTACACCATTGGGAGCTCATTTTCAGTTATCCTCACAACTTTGTCCTGGTACAAAAGAAGATGTTGAATATATGTCTCGAGTACCGTACGCAAATGCGGTTGGTTGTCTTATGTATGCCATGGTGTGTACCAGACCTGATATCTCACATGCAGTTAGTATGGTCAGCAGGTATATGGGAAATCCAAAAGAAGCATTGGGATGCAGTAAAATGGATCTTCCGTTATCTAGCAGGTTCGACCAACTTTGGCATCATGTTTGATCGTGATGGGGCAAAAGGTGAGGTTTCTGGCTTTGTGGATTCTGATTATGCTGGGGACTTGGATTCCAGGAGGTCCACGACTGGATATATTTTTACATTTTATGGAGGGCCGATATGTTGGAAATCAGTGTTACAGTCTACGACAGCATTGTCAACTACGGAGGCAGAGTACATGGCTTTGACAGAGGCAGCTAAGGAGGCATTATGGTTAAAGGGACTAGTAGAGGAGCTTGGCTTCAAGCAGCGTGGTGTTTTGTTACAGTGTGACAGTCAGAGTGCATTGGATTTGGCAAAGAATCAGGTTTTCCATGCAAGGACCAAGCATATTGATGCACGTTATCATAGGGTCCGGGAATGGATTAATTTTAAACAAATTGTCGTGCACAAGGTTCACACTAATGACAACGCTACTGATATGCTCACGAAGACAGTCACGACAGAAAAGTTCAAGCATTGCTTGAGCTTGATTCATCTTCTTTCTTGTTGAGTTCAAGGTGGAGTGTATCCCTACGTTTAAAGGGGATGCAAGGTGGAGTACGTGAAGAAGGTACTGAAGGCATATTACACTTTCCTCATGGAGTGGTTTGTTAATACAAGCCAAGGTGGAGATTGTTGATATATGTCTTGTATTTATGTCCCACATCGGTTACTCAAAGAAGGTTACAACTTGGCCCTTAATATATAAGACATCTTGTCCCACATTGCTTGGAGAGAGAAGATCACTACTTTCTCCAAGTATAAGTAAGGTGTCTTGTATTGTGTTTAAGGGCAAGAGAGAAGAGTCCTTCTTTGAGTAGGCCAAGAGAGAAGAGTCCTTCTTTGAGTAGGCCAAGATAGAAGAGTCCTTCTCTGAGTAGGAAAGAGATGATAGTCTTTCTTTGGGTAGGCAATTAAAGAAGAGTCCTTCTTTGAGTAGGAAAACAGTTGAGAGATACACGTGAGGGAGCGTTGTAAATCTGACTTGTGCAAAGTGGATTTGAGTTCTCTCATATTTCTTGTGTTTTCTTTTCTGGTTATCGTGTTCTATACATATTTATCTAGGGCGATTTCGTAACAAGATATCAAACGTATATTGAACGTATCAGAGTTAGAATTTAGCTTTGTAAGACATTGTAAAGATCGATTAGCACCTAAGGCCTTGCCCTTTAATGGAGGCATTGCCATATGGTGCATGAAAACAATAAAACAACTCTCTCCTTGACTCAATTTACCTAGTATCTCAACAACCTCTTTGCAGTTGAAGGCTCTGCAAGACCTCAACAAATTTCATGAATGTGGTATTGTGGAAAGATGAGTCTCCCCATGCGTATCCACTTGTTTTTCTTAAGATTAGTTATTGTAGATAAAAAAAAAACATCGACAATGTTTACCTTTGCAATCACGATTGTCATAGAAAACGAACAATGCTCTATCTTCGATCTTGCCCAGAAAACCTCTAAAGTACATGGCAATTGTCTCAAATTGGTGGATAAGTACATCGAAGCTTTGGAGTATATGTCTACTCCGAAGCAACAAGAGGAGGATAAAACCACAGAAAGTGCAAGGAGTAAAATGGGCAAAAAGGTTGGATTTGTAGTCTGACAAAGGCACCTAAGCTCAAGGACAAACACCCTCTTACTCAAGCATCTAAGACCCATGAACCCCTCTATAATCCAAGATCTTATATCACGAACAAGATCCAGGTTAATGACTACATCTCAAGTATAGAAGATAAGGAAGTAACAAGAGGTTTAAGAACAAGTATTAGATGTGTTTCGATGACCACGCATGAGCATGAAGCACAATAGTGCTACTATTTCTTTTCTTTTTTTTGTAATAAGAGAATTGCATTGATAATTTAAAGATACACAGTCGCTCTGTGGTAGAACTTACAGACATTATCGGTCACGACATTTTCGTGACTCAGTATACATGACCATGAAGGCCGACACTAACAATAAACCTAATAAATTTATACACATTACAATTGAATTAGAGCAGAGTATATCATACACTTTAACTCAACTTAAAGTAACATGCAAAATTTACAGGTGAAAACTGAACATAAATAAAAACAAACTATAAGTGGTAATAATAACACAGACAATCGAAAACCGCATGACACAAAGGTGAGCACACTGTTTAAGAGTCCATCACACCTCCCAAGATCTACAACACCGCAATGTCCATCCTTCGACTAACCCGAAATAAATCCGAACCAAAATGCCACAATACAGGGCAGAGGAATCACAACTCATCCACAACTTACCAAACTACCCAAAGTAGTAGACACATAGGATGCTCGAACCTAGAAAAGAGACCTAAAAATGGACCCCCCCCAACAAAAAAACCCCTACCCAGAGCTGATTGCACAAAACCCAAAGGCAAATCTCTACCCCCCATCCCCGGGTCCTAAAACCCCCCATTTCAAGCCCAACAGAAACTCACCCTGCACCCCCTCCCCCCCGGGCGAGACCCTAGCCCCCCCACCCCTTCCCAAGACTCTAGGGACTCCAAGAACCAACCCAGAACCACAGCTAAGCCCATCGATCCTAAGCCCTCCTACTACTACTAGGACCGACCAACCAACTAACCAACCACAACCCGAACCTCCACCACTGAGGAACATGAAACAGATAAAAACAAAATTGAAAGCCGTAAGGAGCATTCAAAATAACGGTCAAAAAGCTCCAGCAAAGATCTAGTCGCCGCCGGTGAGATTCCGGTCGCCGCCGGCAAGATTCCGGCCACCTCTGCCGAACATTGGAAAAAGCGTCGATCGAGCAGATCTACAGAGATCTACGTAGATCGACCAAGATCGGAGACAAACCATGATGTTGTCGTCTCCGTTCAAATTCCGGTGAGACGCCCCGCCACTGTCTTCCCGTCGCTTGTACCGCTGACCACCAACTGATCACTTCTTAAAGCATACCACTACAGTAGACGTAAAGACGAAACTATAGCTGAAACGCAGGAGTGGCGGCTGCCCCACACGTGCGGAAGCACGGTGGGGCGACCATGGTGACTTCTGTGGAGTTGTTGGGTGTTTAGAGAGAAGGTTGGGAGAGAGAAGTAACAATGCAACAATCCTGATTTTTTAGTTTCGAGCTTTAACTGCACTTATGAGTTCTACTATTTCAAGAATGAGATCGAAACTCCGATCAAGCGAGGGTACCTCAACGAGTTCGCCAGGGACTTGGATAAATTAATAAAAGAAGAGCGTTAAGAACAAGGTTCACTTATTACTTAACACCAGCTAAGGGACCCGTGCAACGCACAGGCCGTTCTTTAATTTTTCAAATATTGTCTAATATTTAATTTTATAGATATTTTATAACGTTTAATTTTCCTAACTTTCTAAAAATATTTTTTAAAATGTGTTTTTATAGATTGTTTATAACTGTTATTGTTTGAACTGCAAGTAAGAAATTTACTATATAGAAGATTGCCTTTGAATAGAACTTTTGAAAAATTAGCATTATAAAAGCGTACCTTAACAATAAAGGTAGAATGCATGATTTAATATGATCAGTTTTTATTCACAAATAAGATGTGAACGTTACAATTAAAAGTCTTATAGACTTATGATGTCTTTTCATTAACGTTTCACGACGATATATGACAACAATCTCGCACTACTATTTAACTGAATTTAAACTTTTTAGTCTAATATTTGGATCTTTGTAGATATAATCATTAGTATGTATCAATCATATATCCGAAACTAATATTATTTAAATAAAGCCAGTTGTTTGTACTATCACTTCCAGTTTTTTGTGAGTTTAATAAGATGTGAACGTTACAATTAAAAGTCTTATAGATTGAGGATACCTTTCCATTAACGTTTCACGACAACATATGACACAAATCTCGTACTATTATTTAACTAAATTTAAACTTTTTAATTTAATATTGGAGTTTTGTAGATATAATCGTTAGTATATATCAATGATATATCCGAAACCAATATGATTAAAAAAATAGTTATTTGTACCATCATTTTTGTTTTTTGTGAATTTAATCTAGTAAATAGTGTTATAACTTATTTACTGGTGATGTATATGAACCTTTCAATCTTGCTATAAGCATAAATGTCAAATTCACTCACCTTCTTTCTTCATGAGAAACTCTTTGTGTATGTTATTTGTCCCATGCATAATGAAAAGGAAAAATAGCATTGAAAATGTTTTGATCTATACATAACTTATTAAAGTGTTGCTAACATGACTTAATGAAAATATCATTGAAATATTAGATTAGTGTAGTCAGGGGTTAGAAAGTGGTTAACCACAAAAACATCGTCTTGCCTAATTAACGAAACTTTAAGGAATCAGAACGTGAGACCAAAATCAAAATCGAAAGATAAAAGTCATTGTAGGGAAAATAATTTACTGCTTCTAGTTCTGGATATAATTTATACATCTTCAAGTTGCTGTATTTAAGTTCATCGTTTGTCTGCATAAGATTCTCGTCGTAACCCGTCTATGAATACTGCACTAACACTACCTCCAACTACCTTAATTAGCACTATCATTGCCACTACAAATGCAGTTACCTTCACCATACCATAACTTTTGCTCGTCAGTGCACTTTTATGTTTCTATCATCAGCTTTTTTAGGTTTATCACTTGTTCAATTCAGTTTACATCATAACTTATCAATCGGTACTGTAATGTAAATTAATATTATCTCGAAACACCTTAGCGCTACCACTACAACAACTTTAATAACAATCATCACCTCTTGCACTACCACCGTTTAGTTATGACTATCACCACCACAAGTATCAACATACTACACGCCAACATCGCTACGACTACATGTTGTCACTACATAATCCAAATCTCACTCAACATTTCAATTCTACCACAACAATTATCACTATCGTAATTCGTATGACTCATCACTCGCATAATTGCATATATTATCACCCTCACACTCTCACATCTAGCACCGACATTTCGGTTATACCATTACCATCCTGAGGCCACCCAGACTTCTCTCTTTCTGCAGTTATTTATGAAGGGTAAAAGATTCTTATAACTAATTTATCTTTTGGTCTCTTTTATTCTACAAACTTATTCTCAGCTTGTCACAAATTATTCTTCAATCGATTTTAATTTTTCTTAGAGATCCAATATAATTGGTTCTAAATATTTTATTCATATTGTGCGTAACATGTTAGATTTTAAGAAAATTGGTGTAAAAAGACGAAAGTTACAATAAAACTTATGGAGAAATAAGATTTCATTAAAAAGGAAAAAAAAAAAAGACCAAAACAAATAGGATGATGTTTTGCATAACTAAAAAAATTGAGGTAAAAACGAAACCTTCTAATTTGTAAAGATTAATCATTAATTTCATACATAATTTTCGTTGTTTACATTTGCGAGATTTATTTATATTTGAGAGATTTTATTTTATTTATTTTTAAGAAGTTAGTAGTCCAAAATGAAGCCTTTTTCGATTATGTATAAAGCTTTAAAATAAGTAGATTTAGTTTTTTAATTTTATAAGATTTACAAAAGTCGGGTCAATAATCATACTAAAGAATTAGTAAGTAGAGTGTGATTTTCGTATTTTACATTTTTGAGATTTTAATAATCAAAATTAAAGCCTAATGTATAAGTATATTGATTAGGTAGAGTTTTAGAATGTTTATAATTAGTTTCTTAGTTTTATAAAGTTTAAAAATATTGCATAAATTATATCTACGAATTTTTTAATAATAAATTAAAGTAAAGAGTTAAATAGAGTAGAAAAAAAAATAATACCAAAACAAATAAGATTCTTGAATCTTGGACTCTAAATAAAGAGATCAACTAAGTTAGGAGACTATCACATGCAAAGTTGAAGTAGGTAGAGTTTTAGAAGGTGTATAATTATTTTTGTAGTTTTATAAAGTTTAAAAATATTGCATAAATTATACCTACGAATTTTTAATAATAAATTATAGTAAATAGTTAAATAGAAAAGTCGAGCTAATGATCATACTAAAGAGACATAACGTGAGAGAGAGAGAGAGAGAGAGAGAGAGAGAGAGAGATTGGGTTAAAGGGCATAATTGGAAAAGGCTAACCGCATATCTTTTAAGCGATTAAGCGGAATTTTCATAGATCTTACTTGTCCACTTTCACACATCGACGGCCGGATAGGTGGTGGAGAAATACTTATTTCTCCACCGGTAGCTGTGGATCGCCTTCCTATATATATATATATATATATATATATATATATATATAAGGAAATCTTTTGTGTTGCTATGTCATAGAAAAATTTTCAATGGCATAACAGTTAAAAGACCATTATGTCCCTATATCTCTTTCAAATGCATTAATTCACGAAGGGTAAACGCCTAATATTCTTTGTAAATTTTAACAACCCTAAAGTTCACCATCTTCCCAGGCCGTCACCACATCAGAAGTGCACGGCGGCAACGCAGCCGCAAGGCACAACCGAGGCGAGGAAGATAGATGGAAGGAAATTATTGCCCTACCCCTTATTGTCCTTGAATCCCACCGACGGTTTGTTAGATCCCGCTGGTGGTTCGTTACAGCTGTGGTGGTTGGCTGCGGTGGTACGAGACGCGATGTGGGTGATTGCAGTCGTGCGGGCTACGACCGTGGGGGGTCTGTCATGGTGGTTGGGGTGACGATCAGGGCCTAACGTGGTGCGCGAGGCAAAATCTTGGCCGCCGACGAGATAGTGGCAAGGTTGGGGGTTGGTGGTGACGGCGTGTATGGTGGTTATGGAGGCGGTGGCGGCCACTAGGGTATGGTGGTGGCGTCTAGGGGGAAAGAGATGGAAAATAAGGGTTATCAATTTTAAAGAAAATGACTGTTTTACCCTTTATAAGTAATACATGAGAGTTTTAAAGAAGGACATAACTGTATTTTATTCTAATTGCCATAGAAAAGTTTTCTATGGCATAACAACATAAAAGAATTCCCCACACACACACACACACACACACACACACACACACATATATATATATATATATATATATATATATATATATATATATATATATATATATATATATATATATATATATGGAGCTGATCCATTGAGAGCGCTAGCAAAATGGGTTAATTGCTAGCGCGATCTGGCCGTCCACGCGCGATCTGTGGACGGTCCAGATTTTTTTCTTACGTTTTTTTAAAGTATGTTCGCTACATTATGTAGCGGATGATTTTTTGACAAAAATACCTTCTAGCTTAAAAAGGACAGCCCATCCGCTACATTATGTAGCGGACTAATCTTCTGACTTTTTCCTCTTTCTCTCTCATTTTCCTCATTTAATGTTCTGACATTTTTTCTCTCTCTCTCTCTCTCTCGTCTTTAATGCATCCAATGTAGCTGATGGCTTTTTTTTTAATGTTTTTTTAAGTACGTCCGCTACACAATGTTACTGACAGATTTTTTTTTACCATATTGCCCCTCTGTACCTTGTCTTACATTAATGCATCCACTCATCCGCTACATAATGTAGCGGATGATACAACTTAGATTTCTCTATGTCTTCCTCCATTTATCCCACAAATCCTTTTGGATCACAACAAAACCAGAACTTGCCAAGACCACCCAATCTAGTCTTCTTCTTGCTTTTTGCTTAGAGATAGTGCAGTTTCTCAAACCTGTTAACCCAACCTGTTACGGAAGCTATGAGACCATATTCCACAAGTCCACATGAAAAATTGCTACTACAGATTTCTCTGTCACTTTCCCGTAGTAAGCGAGTTTAAAGAAAGAAGCTGCATCACCAAAATTCCTTACAAGAAAACCAGAAACTCATATGCAACTTTTAAGGTATAACACATACAAACGGAAATCAAACTCCACAATTTTTCGGGAAGGTTAAATTTTGGGAAGCAGTCACTCATCCGACCATCCTCAAATCCCGTCAAAACCCTCCACCAATGTCTGGTCCTCCAGCGTCAAGATGGCCCTGCCACCCACGGCAACAAGCCTTCATTCCCCCTGCCTGGAAAAGTACCCTGGACTGACCGAATTCGACGTCGGTGGCGAGATGGTATCCATCCCGCGGTTGCTGTTCTAGGTGGACGAGATGGTGTTAGGCTTGGTCCTGGTGCTATTAGTTGATCTCTACTGCTCTCTCCTACTCCGTCGATGGCAACTCGGAAGCATGACTTCCAATACCACCGCTGTCGTCGCCGCCGCCAACGCTGATTTGCTTGATCAACCACGAGGTCCAACAACCACTGCAGCTCCTCCTAACGGTAGCTTCTTCGCACAAGGGCTTCTTCGTGTGCCAAGAGGCTTCCTCTTCCCTTCGATTTCGGGCATGGATGAGAGAAAGAATAAGAGAGTTAATTAGAGAAAGGAGAGAAAGAGAAAAAAATGATGAGAGAGAGGAAAGAGAAAGAGGAAAAAGTCAAAAAATTAGTCAACTACAAATGTAGCGGATGGGCTGTCCTTTTTAAGCTAGAGGGTATTTTTGTCAAAAAAATCGTCCGCTACATAATGCAGCGGACATACTTTAAAAAAATGTAAAAAAAAAAAATTTGGACCGTCCACAGATCGCGCGTGGACGGCCAGATCGCATTAGCAACTAAACCCATTTTTCCAGCGCTCTCAATGGATCAGCTTCCCCCCCCCCACACACACACACACACACACACATATATATATATATATATATATATATATATATATATATATATATATATATATATATATATATATATATATATATATATATATATATGGGTCGTGATCCATTACTAGTACGATTTGGCCGTCCGCAACATAATGTAGTTGACGATAATTTACCGTCCACTACATTACAGTCCACTAATTTACGCTAGCAATGGATCAGCTCCCTATATATATATATATATATAAATATTATGTGCTAACTTAGGGACAAGAAGCACTAAGAAAAACTTGTAAGAATAGCACTAGTGGTCCGGCTAGTGAGTAAGTAGTACTGAGTAGTATTCCTTGTGTCCCACATAAATTGATCACGTATCCTTTTTGGACCGTCTCATAAAAATTGCTCACTTTGTAAATTAAGAAAGATATTGTATGCATTTTTACATATTTATACTTTCTACATTTTTTTATTTCTCTTTCCACAATTAATTCTTCACCAACTCAATTTTCTCTCTCTTGGCCCATTTTCTTATACTTTTTTCTTCTATTTTTCTCTCCACATTTAACACTTCACTAACTCATATTCTCTCTCGTAATCCATTTTCTTTTCTCTCTCTTTTTAAAGGGTAAAATGAAAAATACACAGTATATATCATAAATCCTTAATGTGCGTGCAAAAAAAAAAGAGCAATCAATTTATGTAGGACGGAAGGAATATTTCGCTCCTTCATTGCTTCAAACTCTTAATGAACTTTGATGCATGGGCTTGATATCGCAGAGCCACGCCACCACGATAGTCTCAGTGGAATTTGGAGTTTAAATTCTTGAGTCATAGAGCGGAATGCGATCACTATGTGACTCACACTGGCCTGGACACAAGGACTTTAGTCGGCTTGCCTTAGAGTCTGCTCGGCCAAGTAATAAAGCTCTCAACTCTCTAGGAAACTCAGGCTTACATCCTAGTTAGACACTGATATAGCTAAATATGTCCACCCAACTAAACGGTGACACGTGGCGTGGTTGACCTCGAATCAACTTTGGGGCCTGTATCAGGATAGGCTCTAGAGGAGGTGAAGATGCCTTGTAGGACTCTACTACTGGAAGTAGAGTCCTAAAACAGTTTTAGCACGTCGAAGGCCTATCGGGGAAAAGTCCTGAACAAGGGAGGAGTCTGGGAGGAGTCTATATGAGGAGAAAAGCCTTAGGTACACAAAAAGGTTCACACACAAGCACCCAGTGCATTTTCTGCTATTTAAAGCTCTACCATAGTAGCGATATTCTGACTTTAGCATCGGAGCATCCTCCACCGGAACATCCCTGGTGGTCACTCCGTGTTCTATTTTGCAGGTCTATTTCCCAATCGTGATTCCCTATCAATATTCTAGCAGCAACATTTTGGCGCCATCCGTGGGACCGACAGGGAACATGGCGAGGAAATCATCTTCAGACACTCCTGCAGCCAGTCGCTCAGTCTAAAATTGACGACCAAGATCAAGCGGCTCTCGCCGAAGAGGGCGGCAACCAACACCATCCCAACAATGTCCCAGTAACGACTAGATTAATGTGACTTCAGTCACCCCGAAGACGATGGACAGCTCCCAGGGAACTCGTTCCTCGACCCCTCTTTTAAAAAGAGGAGACTTGCGACATCGCCTGACCCGAAAGCTGTTTAACACTCCGAATGTAGATCTGACCAGAAAAGTCCACGAACTTAGGGGCGTGGTAACCACATTACAGAAAAAGCTTGAAGAGGTAGCCCCGACGATTTCTACTAACCAGAAGCATCTAGATCCCAGTGACCTTCATCTTAGATTGACCTCAAGGTTCGACTATGGTCGAAGGCATGAATCAGAGACCGATCCCAACTATCAGCCAGAACAAGAAACTGAGAAACATATCACCAGAAGTGGCTCATGTTTTTGACGCGAGACGTCAATGGAGGACAGCACGAATTCACCCCCTGTCTTAGGTGGCGAAATTCAAGATTGACGCGGCGCGGACGAAAGGCATTGTCCCCAAGGACGAATTCATGCCT
The DNA here is from genome assembly GCA_033070095.1 of Escallonia herrerae. NCBI lineage: Eukaryota > Viridiplantae > Streptophyta > Magnoliopsida > Escalloniales > Escalloniaceae > Escallonia > Escallonia herrerae. The sequence continues at coordinate 153,369 of JAVXUP010000504.1, read as the reverse complement.
TCAAACAAAAAGTGCGTCCCCAAGGGCGAACTTCTCACAAAAACCATCTCCGGGCCCCACCCGGAGGAATTCACTCCTCCAAGGGAAGACTCTGGATACCCCTTGTCCAAAGCAATTAAGAAGGCAAAGCTTCCTCCTAATTTTCGAATGCCACAATGCGATTTATATGATGGGAGCGGAGATCCTGGAGAGCACGTCTACCAATTTCAAACAAATATGCTACTCCTCTAAGTCTTGGATGCCGTCATGTGTTGAGCTTTCCCAACCACTCTGAGGAAGGCAGCGCACGCGTGGTTTAAGTCTCTACGACCCAGGTCCATTCATTCCTTCACCCAGCTGTCTGACTTGTTTCATAAACATTTTATGAGCAGCCGAACTCAGAGGAATAATTCAGCAAGTCTCCTCAACGTGGTCCAGGAAAGGAACAAATCCTTGTTGTGATATTTGGGATGCTTCAATGCGGCGACATTAGAAATAGATAGCCTGGATGAGTCAGTAAAGTACACAGCTTTTATACGCGGGCTTCGTCCTACATCCAAGTTTGCATTTGCGGTAAATAAGAGTCCCCCTGGAAGCACGAGCGCTTTGTTGGATAAAGCTAACAAGTATATCTAGGCCGAAGAATACTTGGAAACCCACAAAGGACACCAAGAGGACAATGGGCAAAAGTAAGAAAAGAGAGCTCGAGAAGATAGTCCAAGAGGTGGACGGGGTTCTAAACGTTCAAGAAGGGACGGAAGGCGCCCCAAAGAGATGTTCCACATGAAGAATTTGACGCCATTGACTGCCAGACCATCGCAGATTCTCCATGAGATAAAGGATCAAGAAATATTAGAAAAATCAGACAAGATAAGGTCGGCGCCTAGTAAGAGAGATAGGAATTTGTGGTGCCGTTACCACAATGACCATGGCCATACTACCGACAATTGTGAATTGCTTAAGCGTGAAATTGAGGCCCTCATCAAGCGTGGACACTTGAAGAAGTACGTCGCACGAAGAGACGATAGAAGAGAAGTGACTCTGGTTGTAGAGGGAAGATAAGAGAGGCAAGAGAATGCGGGCACCATCAACACAATCTCTGGGGGCATTGTAGCAGGAGGTTCTTTTGGACGGGGCTGCAAGGCCTATACAAGGGAAATATGCATCACAAGTCAGTCCCTAAGTAAGAAACAGAAGATGACATTGGTGCTCACAATTTCCTTTTCAGAGGATGAGATAGGGGATATAAAAACACCCCATGATGACCCGCTGGTTGTCACACTCTGAGTGGGTAATTTTGATGTCAAAAGGATTTTAGTTGATAATGGGAGTTCAGCCGAGGTACTTTTTTATGAAGCCTTCCAGAAGATGAACATCCCATCTGATCGGCTGCGCAAGATGGATACACCCTTCTACGGCTTCTCTAATCACCCTATTACAGTTGAAGGGATCATTGCGTTACCAGTTGCCATCGGCACCCCTCCGACTCAAGCCAAGTTGATGCTAGATTTTGTGGTTGTTTGTGTTCCTTCAGCTTACAATGCCATACTCACAAGAACAGGCTTGAACCAGTTAAAGGCATTGGTGTCCACATATCATCTGAAGATGAAGTTCCCTATGGAACATAGAGTAGGGGAAGTCAAAGGCGACCAGATAGTGGCCCAACAATGCTACATGGCATCATGTCGAGCCAAAAATAAAGAAGCTTTTATCATCGAGGACCTCCGAGATGGCCTAAAAGAGAACCTTTGACGCTACTATCAGTAGCACCTTGCCCCAAAGAAAGATGCTCTTTTTTGAAGGGCGGGAGGCTGAGACTTTGCCCATTCTGAAGTAAGACTTAGGATTCTTCTTCGAATTCTTAGAGTAGTATTCAGGTAGTCAGTTATGAATAACAAGGACGACATTAGTCACCATTGTACATTCAATGTTTTACCCAAGCAATGAAGTCTTTTTCTGAGCATAACTACGATGATTGCGAACTCTTGCTCAAGCAGTGATCAAGTAAACCTCTTCTTATTGTTTCTAAGTTCTCAAGAACTACTAAATATAGGCCAATCTGAGCAAAGCACCCAAGCATGTCACGCGAATATGTCACCCGAGCAAGGTGCTCGTTTATGGCTTTTTGCAGATTAACTTGGCTCCCAAGAGCCCAAATGCCTTTCTCATACACTCTTCCCAAGAAGAGGTGTACATAAGGTAGAACTCAAGTCCTATCTAGAACGGTTTAGCTATAGTTCTAACCAGTGAAACGGTAAAGTCCTTGTGGAAATTCGTCACCCCACCATACTTTGCTAATTCAAAGCCTAGCCGAGCGGGAGTGAGAGGCTTCTTTGCCAACCCTTAGCTGATGATAAGGGTTCGCGCCAAAGTAAAACACAATGCAAGATGTGAAGGGCACAAGCTCATAAACACAGTTGCATAAAACACCCCCCCAGGGGGCAGTGAAAATATCACCCAAGGTAATGGGGTAAGACACAAGTCTCACCTAATACGGTCTAGCTTTAGTTCTAGTCGAAGAAACGGCAAAACCTAGTGGGAGTTCGTCGCCCTACCCTATTTTGTTAATTCAAAACTTGGCCGAGCGTGAGTGCGAGGCTTCTTTGCCAGCCCTTAGCTGACGATAAGGGTTCGCGTCAAAGTAAAGCCACGAATGTTGCTAAAGCAAAGTATCACCCAATATGATAGGGTAAGACACATGTCTTACTTGACATGGTCTAGCTTTAGTTATAGCCCGAGAAACTGCAAAACGAAGTGGGAATTCGTCGCCCTACCCTATTTTGTTAATTCGAAACTTGGCCGAGCGTTAGTGAAAGGCTTATTTGCCAGCCCTTAGCTGACGATAAGGGTTCGCGTCAAAGTAAAACGCAAGCATGATGTGGTCAGCTCAAGCTAAAGAATGCACACTTGCACAAAACAAACACCCTCCACAGGAGAGGTGACCCCTCAAGGGGACATTCAAACACTTAGCACATGCAACAACTTGCATGTACAGCTCTATCCTCTCTTTGGAGAGGCTAACGTGGGGCACATACTCTAATGGATCCCGAGATCCCATGATTAATCTTCCCAAAAATGATTATGAGTAGCCTGCTTAGGCGACATTAGAAAGACCTAGCTCTCAAGAGCTAAAGTTCTAGCATCCTACTCGGGCAAAGTTCCAAGGCTTAAGCTCCTAAGAGCTTAGGTCCAAGCACATGAAATAGAGAAATATTATTATCCCTACAAGCGGATGGAGAATCCCTTACAAATATGATGTGTGTCTCAAGACAATGCAAGATGAGAAGAGATTCAACACATGATTGCAAAAATAAAACCCATCAACAGGTAAACAAAAACAAGATCAAATTACAAGCCTCTGGGGCAATAAGAGTACTGGGGGCACATTAAGTAGCAATTACAAAGCATGGGAATAACGATAAAATGTCCTAAGAGGCAGGAGCATCCCCAGATCGGACACTTTTCTCCTCGTGAGAGATAACATCTTTAGCTTCTGTAGGCGCGGTCGTTTCCCCCGATGGTGACTCAAAGGTGGGCACCACGATATTATCCAAGAAAAGGCTAGGATACTTGGCCATCGTCAGTTCCTTGGCTTTCTGAAAGCCCTCCTAGAAGATAGAAAGTCCATCTTCTGTCCGCTTCCGCAGCCATTCTTCCCCAGCGGTACCATCAAGGAATGCCTGAATGGCCTTGTTCCCGATCTCGGCTTTCTCATGCCTTAGCTTCTCGCATTTTTTTTCCAGGCGACCGAGCTTGGTAAGCAGATCAACATTCTCCATCTTTAGGTTTTGACCTCCTTATCAAGCTTGTCAGCCTTGCCTTCGGCTGCTCTCTTGTCAGTCTCAGCGGTGCTGGCCACGTCCATCGCCATCGCGAACCTGTCCTGCATCTGGCTGCTGTAGCAGTATGCCTGGAAAGAGAAGAGGATGAAGACGCTGATATGGTAGAAGAACATGAAGAGTTTAATTGAAAGCCCAAAGAGAATGAAGAAATTCAAATTACGTTGTAAGCAGCCTGGACGTGCGCCATAGTAAAGGCCTCATGAGGCTGGTTTTCCAAGATGAGTTTATCGCTTGGCAACACCCCCTGAGCTAAGTGCTGAGCAGAGACATGTGAGCTTGGCATTCCAAAGTCACCTCTCTTAATGGTCCATCTGGGATGAAAAATTGGATCCTTGTCGATGGGTAGATCCTCAACCACAAGCGGAGGCACTGGAGGAGTCGGAGCGCGGGCCCTTTTTATAAGAGGAGAAGAACCTTCCCCTGTACCTTCCTTCCTTTTCCCCTTGGAAGCCTTTTGGAGCAAACCCAAGAAATCACCTTTTGCACCACCTCATTTGCCAACCATTTCTGAAAAAAGAACAAGGTTAGGTCACATGTTTACAATTATAAAGGAAAGAAATATATAAACATGGCTTTAGACTTTACCTAGACTTGGAGTCCTAGACGATGACGTTCCTATCGCCAGTTCTTGAGTCTTAGGCCCCAAAACAAGTTGAGACTCTACGACAGGAGTGGGAGGAACATGCACAGCGAGGGCAGGAGGAATGAGCCCCCCATGCCGCATCTCTTGATCTGAAAGGGGCTCGTCAATACTGCGAACACCTCCTCTTTATGTGATCAATCAATTTTTTTGTGGTAGCATTGGGAGCTAGGGAACCTTTCTTTTCATTATTTCTACAGAAACCGTTCTACTTTCTTGGGAACTCCCATTTTCCGCTTGGCCGTTGAATGAAGAAGTACCGGGAGTGCCAACCTTTGTTGGATTTAGGACCCCCCTTTATCACTCGGATCCGGTTGTGAATATAGTACCAACCAACACTGTTGGCCACGTTCTTTATAAAGCACACTTCAAGGTATAGCCTCATAAAGTCATCGACCGTCACTGGATACCCTGAAGTTTGCACAGGGTAGATCAAACCAAAGAGTTTTCTCCACCTGTTGGGCACAAGTTGACCTGGCGCCATTTTATAGTGGTTGAAAAAGGCGACAGCAAAGGAGTGCATTGGAACCCTATGGCCAGATCTAATCTGACCTTCGTAGACACTTGTTTCCAAGTCCGTACCATAATTGGCAGGCTCTTGGAGCGCAGGAACCCTAGCAGAGAAGGGGGGAGGCAAAGGAATGTCTTCCAAAAGCTCGATTATGCTTTCTTTTGTCATCTTGTTCATCTTCTCATCTGTGGAGAACCAAGTGTTTTCGTCAAATTTATCTTCGGCTTCATCCTTGATTTCACCAAGAGCATCTCTACGGGGAAACAAGTGCTGACTTGGGGAGTAGAAGTTCCTACTTGACTTCTATGGTTTGAAGTACTTACTTGTGAAGATCTACTTTCTGAAGTTCTTAAATCATTTTCTGTAGAACTACTCGAAGTTGACGAAGAACTACTCGAAGGTGTGGAAGACATGTTCTAAGCAGAATCTACGATATTTAGAGCTACTAAAGGGAAATAGATATGTGCCGAGCAAGAAGAAAAGAAGAGGAACTTACTTGTTAGAGCTGAGCCAAACATATTGAGAGTGAGTAGCAGGGGGCAAATGAAGAGAGGAGCCCAAATATATAGAAGGGAGGTGAAATAACCGCCCCTACAAAGGCGGCAACATTAAGACACATGTCTTACGTGATTCCCGGAGCATTAAATTTTGAAATTCAAAAAGTAACCACCTTAGTTTTGGCGGCTAAGGGACTGTTACACCTGCATGCTTCCCTGACACGTGGCAAGATAGCAATTGGACCATCTTTTGAACAGGCTGCCCGAGCAGAGTTCCCGAACAGACTGCCCGAGCAGAACCATCTTAATGCCCAAGCACAAATGGTAAGTATGCCCGAGCAGAACCTTCTTAATGGCAAGCACAGATGGTATGTATGCCCGAGCAGACAGCCCGAGCAGAACCATCTTAATGCCCCAAGCACAGATGGTAAGTATGCTCGAGCAAATTGCCCGAGCAGAACCATCTTAGTGCCCAAACATGAATGGTCAACGCCCAAGCAGAACTTTCCTAGTGCCCAAGCGCAATGACACATTGCCCGAGCAGAGTTCCCGAACAGACAGCCCGAGCAGGTTGCCCGAACAGACAGCCGGAATAGACAGCCCGAGCAGACAGCTTGATCGGAATGCCCGTGCAGAGTTTTCCTTGATCCCAAGCACGAAGGGTCATGCCCCGACCAGGGTTCCCGACCAGAACTCTGACCAGGATTTTCTGAGCAGGTCTCCCGACCAGACTTCCTGACCAGGGTTCTCGACCAGAACTTCGAGCAGGTCTCCCGGCCAGAGCTCCCGACCAGGCTATCCGAGCAGATCTTCCGAGCAGGCCTCTCGAGCAGGTCTCCCGACCAGACTTCCAGGCCAGAGCTCCCGAGCATATTTTCCAAGCACAATTGTTCAAGTATGACATCCCGAAGATTCCCTCTGAGTAACGGATAGGGAAAATTCGTAGCTGGATTGCCTTTGGTGGGCCTTTACACCATATGCTTATGGCGGTTCTGTTGGAAGAACCGTCAGAAGCAGGGGGCATTATGATATAGCTAAATATGTCCACCTAACTAAACGGTGACACGTGGCGTGGTTGACCCCGAATCAACTTTGGGGCCTATATCAGGATAGGCTCTAGAGGAGATGATAGAGGCCTTGTAGGACTCTACTACTGGAAGGAGAGTCCTAACGCAGTTCTAGCACGTCGAAAGCCTATCGGGGAAGAGTCCTGAACAAGGGAGGAGTTTGGGAGGAGTCTACGTGAGAAGAAAAGTCTCAGGTACACAAAAAAGGTTCACACATAAGCACCCAGTGCATTTTCTGCTATTCAGAGCTCTACCCTAGTAGTGATATTCTGACTTTAGCATCGGAGCATCCTCTACCAAAAAATTTTCGGTAGTCACTCCGTGTTCTATTTTGCAGATCCATTTTTCAGTCGTGATTCCCGATCAATATTCTAGCAGCAACAGACACTAAGTCCTAGGGCGAATCATGATCGAGACTTTTAGTCTCAGTAGAAATGAGCCTGCCTCATGACTTGGCATTGCGAAAAGCAAAAGTTGTTTGTACATTCCTTGGCCCCTTGTCAAAAGAAAAATGATCATGAACATGACTGCCACTCACATGAATTCTTGGCACTGTCACAAAGGCCGTTTGCGCTGCTGCTTTTATTTAGCCACCTTGCACGCGCGGGTGCTTATAATAATTTATGTTGAGGGATGGCTGGCAAATCATGTTACCCTACGTCAAGCAAATCAAATACAGAATACTACTTTGAAAAGTCCTTGGCATCAGAGATGTCGGTCGATTTCTTTATATTCTATTGTCTTTTGGGTCAAATTTTCTTTTTTCCTTTTTGATTAATTAGTTCTACTAATCTGATTTCCATTCGTTAGACTCTATGAGAACTGAAAAGATCAACTGTCTTACAAAATGTGGCAGATGCACTAGTCTAAGCTCTGGGCACAGAAACATGCATTGACCCTCATAAGGCTAATGCATTAATTAATGACCATTTGATGTACCTTGATCTCGGTAATTTATCCCTTTTTAGTTCTAAGTTAATGGATTAAAATTTTCTGATGTACAATTTTTTTGCTATGATAAAAAGGTGACGTTAAATATGTTTTAACGAAAAAAATGATTATCACTACAAACTATAACAACAACGAGATAATACTTTTGCCGATAATATTTTAATAATAAAGCCGTAATAGCAAATAAAAGGTGTAGCAAATGATACCTGTTTTATGTGTCCATTTGAAATTCTTGCAAATGTCTAGTGAGAAGAATACCCTTTACTAGTAAAACGTTCAAGTAATGAATTGATGAAGATATTGTTACTGGAATACACTAAAATTTATTAGAGCATAAGTAAAAAAGAATAGAAATCATATGAGATTAAGAAATACAAATTTATAGAAACTCAAATCATCACGTTGGTTTGTATTAGAACAGTATAAATGAATAGAAATGTAAAAACTTCTGCCAATTTGAGTAAACTAGCTATTGGGGGTTTTGTAAATCATTTTTTTTTTCAACTTTGTTGGGATTTAAGGTTTTGAGGATATTTTATTCAGGTTCTAATGAAAAGCTAATATGTTTTTTTTTTCCAAGTTTTGGTTTATTCAGGTCGAATTCAACGCTTATAGAATTCAACCGAAAAGAAATAACATTAAAAAACTATTTTGCTCGGATAGCTTGTTTTTTTAATGTGAAATGGTCCATCCACCTCAACTTGCACTAGTTAATGAGGATATTAAGAGCTTTTAAGAGTATAAATGAATAGAAATGTAAAAACTTCTGCCAATTTGAGTAAACTATTGGGGGTTTTGTAAATCATTTTTTTTTTCAACTTTGTTGGGTTTTAAGGATATTTTATTCAGGTTCTAATGAAAAGCTAATATGTTTTTTTTTCTTTCCAATTTTTGGTTTATTCAGGTCGAATTCAACGCTTAAAGAATTCAACCGAAAAGAAATAACATTAAAAAACTAATTTGCTCGGATAGCTTGCTTTTTTAATGTGAAATGGTCCATCCACCTCAACTTGCACTAGTTAATGAGGATATTAAGAGCTTTTAATGCCTGAGAATGGATTCGCGGCAGTGTCATTAAAAGTGATTATATAATAACATTTAGACACCTTTTGCAATCTCAAACATCAGTTCTTCAGATTTAATGTGTGTTTTTGATGAAATGTGTCTACTAGATATGAAAATTTGCATACGTCGCCCTTTTTCGGATTTGAATATGATTGCGTGAATACGAGTTTGTTAGTTATCTCGATACATCTACGACTATATTAAAAAAAAAAAACTAGTCGTCATGCTTTGGTGGTGTGTTTCTCCTCTAGTGAGAGGCCTCCCGTTTGATCTTTCCTCCCGTTTGGAGGACTCTAAACTCACGAAATTGATTTCTTTAGTGCATGCTGAGTCTCAATAAGATGACCTCCACCTTAATAGACAAAACACGTATTGCTGGAGCCAACGAAATGGGAATCAGTGCCTTCCTCAGTTTGGTTTTGGCTCATGTTCTGATAGCATAGGATACAACGCATAAAATCAATGAACAAGTCGGAATGAAAACCGATGAGAAAAAGATTCAGAGCTATTGAAGCGCGGGAGGATTATAGAGTGAGACACTGACTTTAAAGAAAGTGAAAAAGGCCTCATCTCTCTTTTATTTTTATTTTTTTTAAATCTCTTTTTGTTATTGTCTTTTCAAAAACAAAGTAGAAGTGAAGCGCAAATCTCATCTCATCCCCATCCCCACACTCCAATTGGGAGGGGAGGGGGAGGGGGGGGGGGGGGGGGGAGGGTTTAACAAAAAGACTCCCTCCGTCCCTTTTTTAATTGACCGTGTTGGACTTACATGCTTATATTTACGATATGAGTTACATTTTATGAGTTTCTCATTTTATCTCAAGAGAGAGGGAGGGAAGAAAGTGGGTCAGAAGAAGGAAAAATTAGTTGATAGATGATTACATATGGAGAGAAAAATTGTAATGTCATGAATTTTCAGAGCATTAATATCAAATAAACAAAGTCAGAGAACTTTAAAATATCAAAAAGTGTCCCAAGAGGTCATTCAAAGCATTTAACAATCAATCTTCAAGATACATCAATAAATGTTGTAGTGGCCTAACAATTATATAATCTCAAATTACTCCAATACAGACTTCTCAAAATAAAATATAAACAAATTTAAATCTTCTTTATTATTATTTCTTAAAATACTAATACTAGCTCTGAAATTATAACTGCTAGCTCTCAATCACACGACTAGTCCCGTAATCCAGTCTTCTCTACTGAACACCTGAAAGTAAAACAATAAATAAGTGAACCAAATGTATAGTAAGATCACTCAACAAACTAATAAAAAAATACAAAAATATCTGAGAAAACGAAATTACGGAGGTGAATAAGTCTAACAGATCAAATACGGAACATAATTTCAAAATTGTAAAATGTGTTTTAGTACAGAGACAGACACTCGAGAAATCATTCAAAAATAAGTTCTCACATGCCAGCACTGACAAGAGGAGCAATGTTCAGAAAATAAGATCGCGATCTCTAACTCATCCCACTGAATTAGTTAACATTTCAGTTTACGTAAATAAGTCAAAAACAGAAGTGTCGTATACACTACTACATGACTCACAAAGTTAGTAATAAATATGTTCAACAAATTCCACGAGACCCAAAAATTGACCTCCATGATGTAAACTAATGGGTCGTTTATACCTAGCAATCTACGGCTTAAGCTGAATGTCACTTATATCATAAACAAAATCACACTGCAAGGAGGACGTTAACAAACATTTACGACTCAAGTGAGCTAATTAAACAGTTTTAGAAAGTATTCAAAAGTGGGCATAGATTGAAGCGGAAAAAAATAATAATAATCAGTTCGACGGATTTTGAATTATCTGAATAGGGTTTGCATGAGTCCAGAATGGCATAATCAAAACAACCGACTTTGGCACGTAGAAATCAAGGAATAATCAGTTCGACGGATTTTGAATTATCTGAATAGGGTTTGCATGAGTCCAGAATGGCAAACTCAAACCAACCGACTTTGGTATGGCGAACTCAAACCAACTGACTTTGGCACGTAGGAACCAAGGAATCAATCGGATTGTTGGCCTACACTCTGCTTTTCCTATTGAAAAGGTTCCGAGATGACAAGGAGGTTTAAAAATGAACATCAAACTAAGGGGTTCAATGCATAAACAAATGGAAAAGCACTAGGATAGCAAAAAAAGGAGACATTAGAGAAAGGATTGAAGTGCCCATATGGCATGAGGCGTGAACGACAAAGCAAAGATAAGTCTGATGGCTTGTATTAATGAATTAAACAATGATTATAGTCTACATCCAGGTTCAATTAAATTATCCAAGGATTAGGCAGATGGATAATAAAGGTCCACGGCAAAACTAGAGTAGCTTGAACCTTGTGAAATTTTGGTAACATGCCACATAGTTTAACGAAACTGATAGTAGAAAGATTTTAGGGGATGGAAACCAAGGAAAGCAAAGAGAAACATGATTTAATTAACTTTTTTCTACATGAGAAGACCAATCGAGTCCAATAATTTGGAGTCAATGAAATAAACCCTTACAAATGTTAAATTGATTGGTCTAATGTTGATTCAGATTTCAAAAACAGTAAACCCTTACCTTTAATTTTGCGATTTAATTAATCCAAAGTCTTGATCCTCCCAAATCTAATAATACAAAAAGCTTCAATATAAAAAATAAGTGATCGAAATATTTTTATGTGACCCAATTAGACTCTAGCAATCACAATATTTTTATATGACCCAAACCTCGCTTCCAAAATAAAAAAATAAGCTTACCTCGAAGAAGTGATCAAAATCCCAAGAGGTCTCTCTCTATGAATTCTCCATAGGCTTTTCTGAAATTTGTTATGTTCAATATCGTACATAAGGTATCAGAAGTCTAAAAAAAAATATACTTATATTCCTAAAACAATTAGAATTTCAAAATATCCATTATGTCGCCAGAACTCTCTCTTTCTTTTTTTCTCTCTCTTTTTTTAGTTAGCTATTAAATATGTGGATTCTAATAGAAATAAAATAAAAAAGTGTAAGAGGAGTAAATATGGAGAGAAAGAAATAAAATAAAAAAGTCTAAGAAGAGTAAATATAAAAAACACATGTAGAATCTTTTTTTAAATTTGTATAGTGATTAATTTGTTTGTGACATCCCAAAATAGAAGTATGATCAATTACTTGGGATGGAGAGAGAATATTCTATGAATTTTTCATTCTAACCCAAAAGAGAGGGAGGAAAGAAAGCGAGTTAAGAGAGAAAAAAGGGATAGTGAAGAATTAAATATATATATATATATATATATATATATATATATATATATATATATATATAGAGAGAGAGAGAGAGAGAGAGAGAGAGAGAGAGAGAGAGAGAGAGAGAGAGAGAGAGAGAGAGATAAAATTAAAAAAATATAAGAATGATAAATATTAAAAAAAATACTTATGCAATCCCTCTTAATTTGAAAAATTAAAGTGATTAATATTTTCACAGAATCCAAAAAAATATATGATCAAATATTTAAAAACAGAAGGAGTACTTAAATACGCACGGCAAACCACAAGAGCACGTGGTGACCGCATGCAGATCTCAAGAACTAAAACAATGAATGTAGTTGTCATATACAAAATCCTAAATAAGTGCTTATTATTGTCAGACATATTAAATAACAACCACCATTAATTCGATTGAGAAAGGTATAACAAAATAGTAGTTCTGTGGCTTTAGCGACAAATGCTACAAATATTTATCGTTGTTGTCAACGAAACCTGTAATGGTGGTTTTAATTCTAGAGTTCTTTTAAAACCATTTACACACGCACACACACACAATAAATACATTTAGTGACATTTGTTTACAATAAATTAACATTATTGAGTTGAATGTAACCAAATTAGGATTACAACCCTTCAGCTATACACTATCTTTGCTATAACAATAGAAAAGTGTCCCTAAATGTATTTTTTTAGTGACAAAAGATTATCACTGTAAAGTTTTAACAATAACGATAATACATATTTAATGATAATCTTTGATGACTAAATTTGTTATAGTAAAAATATTGTATAACTGATGATTCTTATTTCAACAATAATGGTTTAAACTAAATACATATTCCTATGCCCTATCAAACGCACGTGACTGACGCTACTCCTTTTCTTCTTCTTTGCAATGGAACCTTCGTCGTGTACATATAGTATTTTTTATTTTGGAAAGGGAGTTCCAACGCATTAAAATTTCATCAACTCTCAACAACATTACTCAGAAAAAAAAAAAAGAAGAACAATAAAGAAAGAAACGTTATGCATGTGGTTAGTACAAATCTCGTCATACTTTTAACGTTATTTTATGAGAAAGCACATGTGGTTAGCTTATGACTGAAGGACGGTGCTCTGATTCCACCTTTGGATAGTTCTCTGACTCCTCCCCGTCTCTCGATCTCCTTGAAATCCGAATACGTAGATAAGACTTAACAAGTGTCAGCAGTTAGCCTGCTACGATGCGAAAAGGCTTCATCCCTTACACAAAAATAAATAATATTTTAAGAAATAATTCGACTGCTATTCAGATTATAATAAAATGATCATTATATATTTTTGAGTAACTTTTATTTAGTGAAGTTAAAAGAAATGCTATTAAAAATTATGGCTAAAAATAGTAACATAAATATTAATAAATATATTTAGCGTTGATTAATTATCACTATTATTATTTTATTCTTACGACCTAAATAACAAATAAAATATATCGGTATTTTCATTGCTCAAGTAAATATAATGTCCGTCTTTCGTTGAATATAGATCTAATCCTAGAAAAAGAGGTGTGAACCTGACTACAGTTTATATTTCTGACCTATATCATAAAGAAACCCAATCATAAGCTATTATATAATTATTATTATATCGATGGGCGAATGGCTGAAAATTACTACAAAATAAATTATTTTAAGGCCGATATTGTCCAACGCGCCTAAAGAAAATATTCCGTCATCAAACGCCGTTTGTTTGTTGCGACAGACGACTTCCGTCACTTTGCATTCCCACGAAAGAGAGAATATAATAAACTACAGAAGTATATAGTCCCCTATGTTTGAGTCCAATTTTTTGAAGGTCCTTCATGTTTTTTTTTGGTCCTCTAGTTTAGCTTTGGTTTCCTCTTGGAGTTTTAAGTGCCTAAAATGTTAGGAATTTGTCAATATTAAAGCGAATGAATTGGATGCTCCTTGTAGGGCAAAAAGAGTTATTTCAAGATTTCATTTTTTTGACGTAATTTGGTGGTGGGGAACTGATGGACGTGACAGAATGGGTGGCCAGATGAGTACAAATATTTACACAAGGAAAGAAAAAAGGTGAAGAAGAATGAAGTTATGTTATAAGGTCTCTCACCTCCGCAAATTGTCAAATTGCGTCTATCGGCATTTAGATTCACCGCGTATTATGTTTTGTAGATCTTAAGGGTCGCATCGAAGGATGACCAAAATGAAAAGAATCAATTTTTAAGAGTTTCTTGCAAATATATATATATATATATATATATATATATACACACACACACACACGAAAGCTAAAGTTGAGAGAATGTGTCCACGTCACCGCCTACGTGGACACTTTTTTTTTTTGCCATGTGGATTAAAAATTTTACTCTAATATATTTACTTCTAAATTTATATCCCAAAAATTTAATCATTTCAAATGAGTGATTGAAGACATTCATTTATACACATTAGCCTTAGTAGATTTTTTTTTAAAATTTAAAAATCTTACCATCACCATCTTTTTCATTAATCTCTCAAAATCTCTCCCTGAATCTCTCAAAATTAACTAATGGTAAAATTATAAATATATGTTATAATTGTCTCATCAATCCTATCATTTCTTTTATTCAACATTATGAACTCACTCTCCACCTCAAGGGTTTTTGGTCTGGAAATTAAAAGTTTGAGCAGTTGGACGCCAACATCGATTCAAGAAAAGAAAAGTTTCAGTGCATTTCTTAGTTGTTATAGAATTTTATAATCTTATGTTATCTACGATATCTTTACATAGAAAGAATGGGTCAAGATCTAAATTTGTATTTTTTATTTTTATATTACTTCTTTAAGTTTCTCATTTGTTACCAAATTTGTTTATTTTATTTTTCCGTGTGTTCAAGTGTTAACTGTTTTCTGTATCCCATGTACAATATTTCACGACTTTCGTTCTAATAAAAGGGTACTAAATTTTACTTTTTTTTATTACTATTATATCACAACATAGGTATACTTCAAAAGTATCGTTTATAATCATCTAACGTCGTACTGCACAAAAAATACTTTTTTAGATCTCGCCTATAATTTTGACATTCGAAGAAATTCATGTTCTTTTTTTGTATATTTTTGATTTATAATAATTCATAACATAGTTGTATTACAAAATCCATTCAAGTAGTCAAATAATTTGTACACATTAAACTGTGTGCAACGTACGGGGTTAAAGCTAATTAATGTATAACACAAGGGACCATTTTATAATTTACTCGAGCAAATAGTAGAGCTCCGATATAAATTGGGAAGAAGCAAAGTCGACAAGGACCACAACAACTATACACATACACACACAATACACACCCACCACACACACACACACACACACACACACAGAGGGAGAGAAAGAAGGCCGGAAAATGAGCGGAGCAGGGAAGACGGTGTGCGTGACCGGAGCGTCTGGCTTCATAGCTTCATGGCTAGTCAAGTTCTTGCTGCAACGGGGTTACACTGTCAGAGCTTCTGTTCGTGACCCCAGTAAGTCCAACTTCTTTACTGCTACTTCTCTTCCTTCCATTACCTTTTGGCTGAAGGATCTGTAGTTGCTGCCATAACGGGTTATATGGTCTTTAGTAAACAGAGATCAAACTTGTTCATTCTGATGGGTGATCTCGTTGTTCACTTTCACTTTGGCTCAAGGAAAAATACACAGATTTTCTACAAGCAGCTCAGAACTTTCGACTTAATCACACTGTTGATCCGTGTGGCGTTATTTGTTAACTTCCTCAGATTCTTTGTTCTTTTTGGATTTTAAATTTAGTCTTTCTTGCTTTCCATTGGTCAGTTTGGGCATGCTTAAAGACCAAACTTCAAATAAATACACTAGGTCAGCTTAGTACTCTTTCGACCGGTGAATTTGTATTACTTAATTTTTTTGCACAGGATGTGGATTTGCAGTGGACCAAGAACACGTTTATTCTTAATCCGGAAGATTAAAATTATTCAAACCCGACGGTAGCCTCGTCATTACATTTTAGAAGTGCTGCTAAAAGAATATCAGATGTGTAAATAACAGTAGTACACGTGTCATTAGATGAGTGATCTGGATTACCATTAAATTATAGTTTTCGTGCAAACTTGGCAACTTTATGTTATGGAGAAGTGTAGCAGTAAAAAATTAAAGCATATCACTTCCTCGAGATGGCAGAGTCAAAATAAAGCTGCAATTTTTATCTAAAAAATATTGAAGCCCCTTGATTGGAGATCGTATCACTTCCTCGATAAGATTTAAGCATGCATGATCTTTAAGTAACTCATTTTTCTCTGATTTCTTTTTGTATTGGGGGGGGGGGGGGGGGTTGTTAACGCATTTCTGGACGTGTGTTGCAATTGCATGACTTGTATCATTAACGATGTTACAACACGGGATGCTAGTGTACTTTCTTCCAGCATATGGCAGGACTGTTTCAAATTGTGTTATGGTACACAGTTTTGCTCTGCTTATCACATAATGCAAATTGACAGTTAAGCTTGACACACAATATTAATATTGAAGCTGTTTATCAATCTTCTGTTTCTCTACAGGTGATCCAAAGAAAACACACCATTTACTGGCACTTGAGGGAGCTAAGGAAAGACTTCACTTGTTCAAAGCTAGCCTACTGGAAGAAGGCTCCTTTGATGCTGCAATTGATGGTTGCGACGGTGTCTTCCATACAGCGTCGCCTTTCTTCTTCGCCACCAATGATCCTGAGGTATATTTTCAGCTAGTACTGTTTATGCATTGGCTTCTATATGCACAAATCATCAATTTTTATGACGTACTACAGGTCCTAACGATGACATCATTAAAAAAGGATACAGTTCTTAATATAATATGGTTGTGTTGAGGAGATTTTGGTGATTTTGAAATTGGAACCTAACTGCTTCCTTCGTATTTTCAGGCAGAACTGATCGCTCCTGCACTGAAGGGAACACTTAATGTTCTCGAGTCATGTGCAAAAGCTTCGTCTGTTAAGAGAGTGGTGTTGACATCGTCTGTAGCATCTGTTGCAATCAACGGCAGGCCTTTGACTCCTGAGGTTGTAGTTGATGAGACATGGTGGTCTGATATAGAGTTCTGCAGGAAAATTCAGGTGCGTAACTTTTACTTAGAATCATCTTTGCCATTTAGGACATAATTTTTTTGATTAAGATACCATGCGTTTTTGGTTTCTTCAATGATCTTCCATTCATCTCTTTCTTTGTTGCTAACAGGCCTGGTACGTGCTTTCAAAGACCTTGGCTGAGGATGCCGCCTGGAAATTCGCAAAAGAGAAGGGTATTGATCTGGTTGTCATTAACCCTGCAATGGTTATTGGCCCTCTGTTGCAGCCAACACTCAACACAAGTGCTGAAGCAATTCTGAACTTGATAAATGGTATGTACCCTTAGCTGAGCAGTAAGCTTTTTCATTCAAATATTAAATAGTTGCTTTACCAGCACCCACTGGAAATTATATTTTCTGAGAATATTAAACTTTCTTTTCTAGTTAATTCTGATCCTAGTTTGTCATTTTCTTTGTTTAATGCAGGGGCAGAAACATATCCAAATGGTAGTGTTGGATGGGTTAATGTTAAGAGTGTTGCTAATGCACATATTCAAGCATTTGAGATTCCTTCAGCTAGCGGAAGATATTGTATGGTTGAGGAGGTTGCACACTATGCTGATATTGTTGAGATACTGGGCAAGCTTTATCCTTCTCACAAGCTTCCAGAAAAGTAAGTTTGCTCAGAAATAGTCAAAGTTCCAGTTGGAGTTGAAATCAGAATGGATACGTCGCTAAGTTGATTAAACCATTTTCGTTTTTGAAGCTGCTTAAGTATCACCCTTTGTACTATACCTCTACCCTTTCAGAATTGAAACTACTCTTCCTAGGGTTCGTTAGGTACTTAATATAGATAACATCAGATGAGTTCTTCGAGCCTCATGCTCTTATAGCTCTAATGTGCCGATACTACTAGGCCTTGAACATACTGCTATAGCTTTGTCACTGGTAAGCATCATAAATTACAGTCCCAGTTAAGACTTATTTAGTTCTCATCTATGTGATTTAGCTCTAAACAGTGAGTGATTATGTTAGTAGGCACTCATTGTGGCAACGCTGCTACTAAGCTGAACTTATGTCGCCAATCTGTATTTGACCTCGTCCTCTGTTAAACGGGAGAACAAATTGAAGATGAGTTTTGATCTCTAATCACTCTTGGTGAAAGTAAATTTGACTCTATAAAACCAACAGTTTTTCGATAAGAACTAATGATTAAGTCAAACGCAATAGTTCTTTGCCCTCATTACTTTACGATTTGTTACACTTAGTGTAGAGTTTGCAGAATAGTTCGTTGACTCTAACAAGCAAAAGAAGTTCTAATTGATCTAAAGCCATGGCGTTGTGTCTACTTTTTGGGGTCCTAATTTTTTGCATACTTCCATGTGTTCATATCCAAGATTACCTACAGCTAATGATGCTTCTGATGATGGAACTTTGCGTGTTAAGTTTAAAGTGCATGTGCTTGGATACCTCTCGATGAAATTATTACAAGATTATGAAGGACTGCAGAAGATAGACCAAACTTCCTCTTTCTAGTTTGGTGTTGTAACCAGCTTTAGAAGTGGAATCTGGTGCCTGATTTCTCTTGATTTTCTCCATATTTGTACTAACTTTTTGAAATATCTGCTGCAGGTGTGTAGATGAGAAGTTGATGCCAAAATATCAAGTCTCCCAGGAGAAAGCAAAAACCTTGGGGATTGACTTCATACCTTTTGAGCAGAGTATCAAGGAGACCGTGGACAGCTTGAAGGAGAAACATTTATTCTAGGTCCCAACAGCTGCTATGTGAGAGTCTTTTGGCTGTTTGAACTTCATGTTTTGTGTGCTTCAGACCCTTTGTTGTATTTGGTTTCTAGCAGCTTTAGTTTTATGATTCATGTAGTGAATGCTTTTTTATAACATCAAGGAATAAAATTGGAACGTCACCACCTTTCGGTATATGGGAGAAGCCACTCTCAACCAAAATACGCATAAAAGGTTTAGAAAATCTAAAAAATCAAATGCCCTAACTTCCATCAGAAGCCTCTGATAGAATAAAGCCTTTAATTTTTTGAAGAACCACTTGAAATGCTCCCATGCTGAATTCTTAGAATGGAGCATCTTCTTGTGCACAACATGCTGCCTGATGCGTCTACTTATTCTAGCGGGATAAAACTCGGCTGCTACTTACATAAATGCTAGTACAGCACCTAGGGTTTGATATATGCGCCCTTCGAAGAGCATACAGAGACCAGAAGGCAGAACAATCAAGCCGCTGACGGCTGCCAATCTAACCGTAAGGAGTTTCCTTGTCTATAAACAAGAGAGCTAGAACATGAAGTAGGAAGAATGTGGATGAACTGCTCAACCATCTAATAAACATGCCATGGAAGAGATATCCAGTTGCCAACATTGTGGACTGGCAGTTTGGAGTCACATTCCACCTCTTGAACATCTATGTTGTGAAGCTGAAAAAGAAGTGAAGCTATGCAACCACTTTAGAAGTAAAGATGGACATTACAACTGAATACGTCTAGCAATGGAAAATGGTGATTTTATTTATTAAGATGGTCACAATCCTTGAGGATGGAAGGCATTATAACTCGTGGTGCCTCCGCCATCCATACTAGTGCTTCAATTAAATTACAAGCAAACCTAGCTAGTCCAACCAACCTTAGATGGTCCACGAGCTGCTTTATCGCCTGATCTTTTGATTTTTCTTTTGGTGCAATGCCTATATTTTGATGTGTTGAAACCTACATGCGTCAAAACAGTGAGCAATTCCTTTTGCATTGTCAATTATTCCTCCAATCACAAATATATTGTCCTTTGGTGAGTTTAAGGCACTAATGACCGATATTGCATCTCCCTCTATCTGGGCATAGTTGAATTTACATTCATAAACAGATATGGCAGCTTCCTCTGCTGCTATTGCTTGCATATTGTGGGTCCCTTACTCCCTACATATATCTTCTTGGATAACACTGCTAGGATGCTTCCTGATGAATCCCATGTAATAGGTTTGGCTCCCCGCTAATACAAGTTATGTAGGTGGATGATCAACACGTGACAAATTTTAATTTAAAGGACCAATCATACCACTTCATAACGAAATTTACCATGATTAATTGGCATTAGTGATCAAGCAACAATCTAGCCAGTTCTCTACTCTGTCCCGTGCACCTTTACCCTCGATGCCAACCAACATTGTTGTAAGCCCTTTTAAGAGACATCGCAATGGCAACTTCGCCCCCCCCCCCCCCCCCCCCCCAAAAAAAAAAAATTAAGGGGAAGATATCGCTCCTTCTAATCCACTAGAATCACGGGCGAGCAAACTAATAGTTATTAAAACTTACTCATACTTGGGATTGACTGGCAGAACTTCTTTGTACTTGAATCTTACTATCTCGAATATGCTTCAATGAAAAATAATGAATAGACTCCCTTTGCACAACCTTATGGTCTCCTCGGTTAAGAATCCTAAAACTAGTTAAGAGCCGAAAGGTAATTGCAGAGAATTGAATTCCACTATTTGGGTAAAGCCCATGCGTTGATGGATCCTTTGCTTTCTCTTGGGCCAAGTCTAGTAGAAGGCCTGAAAGTGGTGAAACACTCCGATCAAAGTTGGTAAACTAGTTGCCTCTAACTGTGATCGCGATTTTGAGGTTCTTTCCCAGTTTTTGCCATTTCAAAACTATTGCTACACCGAAGGTTAATTGTGCCTCTTTAGGCCGAAGTGCTCCTAAATAGCTTTTCAACGACATGCAGATTGCCGTCATCTGCGTCCATAGTACAAAGTTATATGTAAAAGGTTTTAGCGATCGCATATTAAATAACAACAACAAACTTGCTCCAAATGCTATGATTGTTTCCCAATTACTCTTCAATTGCCTTCCCATTTTACTAGAGGTCTGAAATCAATTTTCTTGGCGGATACAAAGACAGTGGCTTAGGAACCTCTTGCCAGTCATATCACGATGGCAAAAGTCAATTCCCTCAGTTTCTTTGCATTGTGACTCTCATGCCTTGGTCTAACACTTGGTAAGGTTTACATTGCGTCTTTGTTTGAGATGTAATATTGTGAGACATCTGCTTAATAATCCGGTCATATCCTTTAAATTTGTGAGGCCAGAGAAGAATAAATGCAATAACCAAAAAGGCTTTCCAAGATACATCGAGGGGGATAGGACTGATGCTCAGATGTTGAGTAAGCTACATATGATGGCAATCTAATCCAAATGGATAAAGACCCCTTGACTGGGTTCAACAAATACTAATGTAACACCCCCTAACCTGGGGCTAGTTTTATAGTTAAAAATAAATAAAATTCTAGGTGTTTATTTATTGAACCTTTAGCAACAAATTGGAGAAAATTATACATTGTGATATTTAGTAAAAACAATTTAGAAAGCATGTGTTATAATTTAACGATCGCAATTATAAGTGATACTGATTGAGGTACTTAGTAACAATTAGCGTAAACGATACTTTTTTATTATTTTTGAAAACTTTTAGGCGACGATATTTTTTTTACTTAGCCTCGATATTTTTACTTAGGAACTTTTAGCCACGATTAGTGTAGCGGGGTGCCTGTTAAATTTTCTTAGTGCATTAATTTAACATAAATAGTTAATTAAGACTTTTTCATAATAGTAGAAAGTTTTGGGTGAATTTTTAAATTTTTCTAAAATCTAGGGGGTTTTGGTAATTTACCAGTTTAGGGTTA
Source organism: Escallonia herrerae (assembly GCA_033070095.1). Taxonomy (NCBI): domain Eukaryota; kingdom Viridiplantae; phylum Streptophyta; class Magnoliopsida; order Escalloniales; family Escalloniaceae; genus Escallonia; species Escallonia herrerae. The sequence continues at coordinate 131,812 of JAVXUP010000504.1, read as the reverse complement.
TATATATATATATATATATATAGCTGTTATGGATCAGTCGTCCCCTATTCTTTTACAGCCCTTCTTTTGAAAAGCGGTAGAGAGAGAGAGAGAGAAGGAGATGGAAAGAATTTTTCGACGAGACTTTTTCTGTAAGATTTCCTTTGATTTACATGTATATATTTATATATATGATTGATGGGTATATGGTACGCTTGAGTGGTTGTGAGATGGAGTTGTTGCCAAAGAAAATGGCTGCCGTGAGTGAAATAACGGTGGTTCAAGCAGGTCAAAGCCATGGTGGCTGTGACTGTGCACCTGTGTGCGTGCGTTCAAAGGACAAGAAAGGAGAAACCTACCGTGGGGCGGTATTTGGGTGCATAGGGGAGAGAGAATAACCGTGATTAGGTGCGTATATGTGTGTGAAAGGAGGATGTATTTGGGAAAAAAAGGGGGGTAGTGAGGCGGTGGGTGTGAGAGTGAGTGCATGTATGTGTGTGTGTGTGTGTGTGTGTGTGTGTGTGTGTTTTGTGTGAGAATGTGTGCAAAGAATGTGTGGCGTGTGTGTGGTTATGTGTATTGCATGAATATAAATGTGTGGGGGCAAGAGAACACCACTGTCGTGAGGCAGTGAGCTTAATGAGTAACCTGCTTTGAGTTAGTTTAGGTGGGTGTTGCATGCTTGTGTGTGTGATATTGTGTGCCCAAGCGTACACGGTTGTGTGTGTTTGTGTGTTAAAGGAGTGTGTGGATGTGTAAAGGGCAGTGGTTTGTTTCTGTATAGAGGTGGTTGCGTGAGTGTTTGTTGTGTGTGAGTGTGATTGGTGTGCGTTTATGTGTGTTGTGTGCGTGCCTTTGTGTGTACTAGTATAGAGCACGTGTCACACACATGGATATAGTCGAGAGTAATAATTGAGCTGATATTATTATCTCTTTGGGGATCAAAATAATGTAATTCAATTATGTTCTTATTTCTTTTGTGACTTGTTTTAGAAAAAATATATATATTTGATGTTCGCAATTGTAATTAGTTCAATATTTAAAAATATTCTTTGTACGCTTTTGGATTGAAAAAATGTTTGATAGTACTGCTCAAAATAAAAGCAAATAAAAAATTAAAAGAATGAATCTACGTCTTTGTTCTTGTAATATGTTAAATTAGTTTATGATTAAGATTTGTAATTTTCAAGATCAGGTGCTTTGCAATTCATCAATAAGAAATGCAAAACACCCGCCCAGTTTTCAACTGGAATAAATGAACATATTTTAAAGTTCAAATTGGCACATATTTAAGCCTTGTTTTTTAAGCATATTTAAACCTTTTTTGTTTTTTTTCAACAATTTTGTTGTCTTAATTTATTTTTCACGTATTTTAGTTTCTTTATTTTGTTTTTTTTAATTTCTTAATTGTTTGCTAACCGAAAAATAATGCAAGGAAAAAAATCACAGTTTCCATTAACTAGTTCAATATTTAATGTTTATTTCATTTTAACTAAATTAAAAAGAGAGTACTACAAGAATTTCTTTGTTTGTTTTTCTTTCTTATCTCACTTTTCATTTTCTAATGTATAGAATATATTCATCACTCAATGTTCTTTTAATTTCATCAAAATTTAAGGGAGTAATAAAAGAAGGGTGAGAATGTAATTGACGTAATTAATGGAAGACATAATCATCCAAAAATAATTTACAACATTCATATTTTTATAGGTAGTATATAGACACACACACACACATTTTTTGAACCACACATTTTGTTTCCCGATGTGTAAATCTAGGTAGATTAAATTTATAACCTAATGTTCGTTAAATGCATTACAAATAAACTAATTAGGGAAGGATAGATTTATCATTGGATTAACTAACAGAGGGCAAAATTAAAAATGATTACAAAATTAGTAATTAATAATATTTATGAAAGGATATGATTGTTATTGAAATGATTAAAGAAAGGCAAAAATAGAATAAAATAATTTACAAGATTTATACTTGGGTTAAATACACGTTAGTACTCTGAAAGTACCCCGAAGTCTCACTTGAAGGTCCCAAAGTTTTTTTTTTACACATGAGGGTTTGTAATATCAAATTTGTAATAAGTAAGGACATCTGTCCAAATTCCTAACGATCTAGCCCTTTTCGTCATGGACAATTTTGGGATTACATACTTAGGTATTTGGTAATCCCTAACTAGAGTTATGAACAAAATTTGGGATTTTGGGCTAGATGAAAGATTTTTGGCTGGCGGGGCGGTCGGTGGCAGTCTTGGAGAGTGGCCGAAGGTGGGAAGGAAGATGGAAGTCGAGGGGGAAGAGGAGGCCAAACGGGGAGATCACGTTGGAAGGTATCGAGTGGGTGGAATGGGGTCGACGAGGGTCTGCCGAAGTGGAGGATAGAAGGAAAATGAGAGATGACGGGGCTGCACGGCAGCTAGGGACCATGCTGACTTGCTCGGGGGGGGGGGGGGGTCACGCGCATGGAGTGGAGTTAGCAGGGGTGGGGAGTTCGGCCTTAGTGAGTGGCCGAAGCTTGAGGTGAAGAAGGGAAAATACGAGGAAGGGAATGGCGGCGTGGGGCTGCCAGCGGGGAGGGCAGGGGATGATGAAGGAGGGAAGAAGAGAGAAGGGCGATGGGGGATGCCAGCGATAGGGAGGCGTGGCAGTGAGGCCGTAGAGGCACCGAGGGGTGCGGTGCAAAGAAGGAGATAAGGGATTATTTTTTTAGATTAGGGTTGAGAGAGAGAGGCAGTGTGCGGGTCGGGTTATGGGTCTAGGATTGGATCCTGGCTTCGTTAAAGGAAGAGATGCGCAAGAGGGTCACGCAAGGGTCAGGTAGGGCGGGCGGGTTCTCCCCTATGTTTTCTTTTGAATTTATTTTTTTTACAGCCCTAAGGAGATTTTTCAAATATGGAATCCCAAAATTACCCCTGACGAAAAGGGCTAGATCGTTATGAATTTGGACAGATGTCCTTACTTATTGCAAATTTGAAATTACAGACCCTTATGTGTAAAAAATAAACTTTGGGACTCTCAAGTGAGACTTCAGGGTACTAACGTATATTTAACCTTTTATAGGTAGTATTAATATGTATGTGTGCATGAAGCTGCCGAGGCAGCTGCTTGTGTGAGTTGTGTGTTGTGTATTCACATGTGTGTGAGAAGCTATCAAGAAGCAACTATGAGTTGGTTCTGTGTGTGGAGTGTATGATGGGGAAGGGCAGCGTGGGAGGGTGACTGAGTGTGGGGAAAAGAAAAAAAAAAGGAGGGGAGAAGGCCCCCATTGCCGTGAGGCAGTAGGTATGGAGAGGAATTTTGTGCTTGGTGTATGTGTGATATAAGCTGGTGTGTGTGTAAGTTCAATATGTGTGTTTGAGTGTCTAGATGTGTGTTTGGGTGCATGAGTGTGTGTTAATCGGTATATAATGTGTGTATTGTATGTTTGTATACTGTGTATAATGAGAGAGAAAATGGGGAAAAAGGGTAGTGTGTGTGGATGTGTGTAAGTGTGGGGGGTGTGTGTGTAAGTGATGTGTGCATGTGTGTGTACGCTAAGTGAACAAGTGCGAGGATTGTGAGTGGTCTGTGAGGGAGTAGAGATTGAGTGCTGAGGGAAAGAATAAGAAGGAAAATACAGATCGAGTAACGGATTCGTGCTAGGTACGACGCGTGCATGGGATCGCGTATAGTGATCGTTAGTGTAATATCCCACATCGGATGTGGAATAGTATGAGATGACCCCTATAAGACCTTACCAAGGAACTCATAAGTACCTAATTGGCTAGCCCTTTTGAGGGAAGTAATGCCTTGTGGTGGGGCCGTGGACCGGGTCGTTACAGATGGTATCAGAGCCGACTCTCGAAAACTCGGGCTGGGCTATCCAGTCGGGTTGCCGATGTTTGGGGAAACGAAGGCAAGCCTAGGTATATCCCACATCAAGAGGATGGTTGGGGCAACGAAGGGTGAGCCCGGTATATCCCACATTGGCTAGAGAGGAAGATTCTGGACTATGTGTGATTGAGCCTTAGCGAGGACGCTAAGGTATAAGGAGAGGAGATTGTAATATCACACATCGGATGTGGAATAGTATGAGATGACCCCTATAAGACCTTGCCAAGGAACTCATAAGTACCTAATTGGCTAGCCCTTTTGAGGGAGGTAATGCCCTGTGGTGGGGCCGTGGACCGAGTCGTTACAGTTAGCACGTGAAATTTTCTGAAAACGTATGCATTTTTATTTTTTTAAAAATGCTAATGCCCGTGAAACCCTAATTTGAGTCTTATATCGATCATTTAGAATTCTTTATTCTCTCCTGTTTTATTTAATTCAATCTATGTAAAACATTTTGAATTGTATTTAATTCCTTGAATATTGACATGAGTTAGTAAACCTAAGAGTTATAAGGATGGTGTGTATTGTTGGTATTATAAGGATAGTCTGTCGGGTGAGTTGAACTAGTACCTAAATGGACTAGTCAGTGTATATATGTATATGTAAAGCATATTAGCACTGTCGAGTAGCTTTGCTATAGTGTACTGCTCATGTTCAATGTTATCTATTTATGTTTTATTATACCTGAAGTGTTTTTAAAAAACTGTTAATTGATACTCATCCCTATGTTTATATCGAAACAGCCGTGGTTTTATTTAAAAATCCTTTGAAAAGATGTTATTTGACCTGAATGTAAAATCGTTCAAATAGCTCGTTTTGTTTAAATCTTTGATTGACCTTGCTGGGCTCTCAAAACTCATTTTCATTTGACTTCCTTTTCACAAGGTGATCACCAACAATAGGATATTTGGAGTGATGTTTAACTTAGTTTCACGAGTATTTAATTTTAGTGTTTTATTTAAGAACAATGTAATTGAGATTTTGAGTTATTATAGAAACTCTGATACACATTGGGGCTTTCTTATCAAATTTGAGGTAATTAAATGATTAAGTGATTGATCGATGGATTGTTTAACACTCCGAAAATTGTGCGGTGTTACAACTAAGAAGTCACGGAGTTGCTCAGTGGTGTAACATCAATAATTATGGCGTAGTACCGCTATCTGCATCCCTTCGTATGGGTAAGTGTTGCTTAAGTGCTTCTTTTGTGTAAAGTTGAATGTTGATGCTTTACTAATGATACTCTTGGCTAGTGTGGATAATATGTCACATTACAATACGCTGGCTAGATCATCTCATGTGGGTGGAGGTGGTGGTGGTGGCCGCATCCCATGAGAGTTTCGGCAAACTTTCTAGAGCCCTTGTGAGATCTAAAATACACGTCAAATCACAGAGTTAGATGGATTGGAGGGAGACATGTGACATTGGTTGCAATAGAGATGGCAGGTTCAAACTTGCTACACATGCTATACGTGTGTCATTAATAAAAACATACGTAATGCTAGTTAATTGATGAACATAATAAAAAGTCCATAATCAGAAAATGAGTTTACCATAAAATGGGGACCAACATGAAAGAAGCACTAGGTTACTGTAAAAATGTTGACAGTTGGATATTTCAGTGTAGTTCTTAGAAATACGGGGATGAGGAAGTTTAAATAGCAATATGGTGGGGCGTTTATTTACTAATTATTAAAAAAAAATTCAAAATTGACCTTGATTTTGAGTTAACATATTATAAAGGAGTATAGTTAAGGAGTTTCAAAAAAGATTTTACCGTAAGAATGTTCCCCGTCAATTATCATATGGATATTCACTCATCATACAGGAAACACCAGCCTGTATCACCACCAGCATTATATATATTTAACTCCTTTCCCTCTTCATCTTTTGTGTCCCTTTATAAAGCTTTGAAAAGTTAAGAATTATGCAAGGATTGGCGTAGTTGCTTCAGAAGTTCTTCAAGAGTCAAGTTTTCCTTCCACTCCAGATTGCTCACAAAATTATATTGAAATGGATAAAGTTACAGAAAATTAAAAAGAGGTAAAAACGAGCCGTTAAAAGTGGGCACAAGATGCAAAATTCAGCTAACACCGTTGTTCTGAAGGAACATATGCTCGCGCATGCATCCCATGCCTCTTTTGGTCCGAACTAGGCACCAACGCGGCGTTGTGTTGTCACAATTTTTATTTTTGATCCAAATTAAGGCATGTGTGTAACACGTCTCTTAAATTTAATTTAAATTTACATGTAACGGTATTAAAAAAAAAAAGAAGAAGAAACAAGGTCCGCGTAGAACTCGTGAGAAGCAGGTCCAAAGCGTGAATTACCACGGTCCAACGCCCAATGCCATCGTCACGGCTCCCGTCACAGATCCAAAATGGATCAAGTGTTTTTGGACCCAATCACCTTCACTTCCACCATAAAAATTGGAACTAGGACAGCCCCCAAGTTGTAAACGCAGACACGCGCAAGAGCTCTTTAGCGTCGATAACATGAGCGGAGTAGGGAAAACGGTGTGCGTGACAGGAGCGTCGGGTTTCATAGCCTCGTGGCTCGTCAAGTTCTTGCTGGAACGTGGGTACACTGTCAAGGCTTCCGTCCGTGACCCCAATATGTGGTACCCTCTAATCGATTGTCTTTTCTTCATCTGTTCACTCTCGAGTACCCTTTCAGCTGCACTGGCATGCAACATGACATGCAGTTCCATTTCTACTTTGATCGGGTTCTTGATCTAATATTCCGTGTTCCATTTTCGTCGCTAACGTTGGTAATTGAGCAACACTAGCGAAAATTCTAACTTTGAGACGCCCGACCAAAACATATCCACATCCGGTTGATGAGGGTTGTTCTGTTGCTTTCTTTTTGTTCAATAATTTTTACTTTAGTGACGAGCCGTATCATCATGTTCACTCATCCGGAAGGGCAAAGGTAAGGTTGTAAATTCAATTAGACAAAGTACTTAAGTTTCTATGGCTAAAGTCAACTGGTTTTGCTGTAAGGAAATACGTAGAGTTGTCAAACGGGCCGGGTGGCCCGCGGGCTGGCCTGACCAGGCCCGGTTCTGGCCCGGGCTGGCCCGGCCCCGTCCAAGAACAGTAGCGGCCCCAGCACAGCGGGCTTGGGGCCTGGGCCTGGACCAGGCCTTCATTTGCTCCAAAAAAGCCCGGCTCGGCCCGGCCCGGCCCGGAAACGGGTTTGGCCCGGCCCGAAGTCGGCCCGGGTCTGGCCCGGTCTGCGGCCCGGGTCTGGCCCGGTCTGCGGCCCCACTTGTTTGAATTTTTTTGTTTTCCCCCCCTTTCTTCCACCCCTTTTCCAAAATTCCACTTTTACCCCCCCAACAGCAATATAACGGCTAGTTTGGGGGGTATTTTAGTCTAACCTATATTTTTCAACTCCTTTACACTCTTACCCTCCCCAACAACTATAAACGGATAGTTTGTAGGGGTATTTTGGTCTTTTGTGAAGTTTCTAAAATCTATAAATTCACACCATTTCTCTCTAATTTTTCACACCAATCTTCTTACTCTCTCTTACCTAAACATTCTATATTTCTACAAGCTTTGCTACTATTTTCCTCTCCAATTACTACTCTTGCTAATTACTACTAGTATTTACTAATTAGTACTCTTGTTTATTAATTACTAGTCTTGCTAAATTCTTTTTAATTACTAACTCTCTAATATTTGTTACTCGTTCATTCTTTTAATTGTTATTTCTTATTACTACTCTTATACTTGTGTATTTAGTTACTCTTACAAAGTTTAGCTCGAAATATGGCTGGATTATTGAAGAAAATGAGGCGTGCATCGTCATCACGAAAAACATCATCATCATCGCAAGCACCACCACCAGCGCCACGGCCATCACAAACACCAATCCAAGCACCAACACAACCATTCGTTCCTGGACGAATGAGTACAGGCTGTATGATAGATACCCAAGCCAATTGGGAGTTCAATCAAAACATTCCAGATTTTGAATACACGCCTGATGAAGACCCCCCGCATTATAGTCAAGGACGCAGCTCGGTTGGCGAAGCTACTACTCCGTGGCATAATCTCAACCCTATGCCTGGTCATGATGAAGAAGGGCCGAGCAATGCCTCCGGTAATGAGCCAGAAGTCCAAAAGGGGAAAAAAAGAAAGCCGAGTGTTGGAATCATTTCGATGTAGTTATGGTGGACGGCATCCGAAAAGCTCGATGTAAGTACTGCGCTAAATTATTTTCGTCTGGTAGTGGTAATGGACATCTTAACAGGCATTACCCTCTGTGTGCACCTCGACAAGGCCACGTCGAACCTACCCAAACGCAGTTATCTTTTGACGGTAAGTTATTTGTTTATAATCAGCGAGAGCAAAGAGACGGTCTCGCTGAATTTGTTATTCATGATGAACAAGCCTTTTCTTTTGCCGATAATCCTAAGCACTCTAGATATATGAACACATACGTTCAACCTTTGTACAAAAAGGTTCATAGAAACACAACTAGATCCGATGCACTCCGACAGTACAATGCTGCTAAAGCACGCCTTATCGATTATTTCGATAAATTTGAAGGTAAAGTTAGTCTTACTTCTGATATTTGGCAATCTCCTTATACTTTTGTTAGTTATTCTTGTGTGACCGCTCATTGGATTGATGTAGATTGGGTTATGCACAAGAGAATCATCGCTTTCGAGCACTTCCTTTATCCGCACGATGGAATGAACATTGCTATTCTTATATTAAAAGCATGCACCACATTTAAAATTAAGGATAAGATTATGAGTGTTAGTTTTGATAATGCTTCTAATAATAAAGTTGCTGTTGCAGCTTTAAAGGAGACGCTTCAACCTGTACTTAATGGTGAATTATTTCATGTTCGCTGTGTTTGTCACATTATTAATTTAATTGTTCAAGATGGTTTAGCTGCTGCAGGAGATATTCTTCTCAAAATGAGGGGTATGACAGCGTATGTTAATAGCTCGAGTCCGAGAACACAACAATTTAAAACGTTGTGTGTTCAATATAATATGCCTCGCAGGAGAGCAGTTACAGATGTGGTCCACAGGTGGAACTCTACATACCACATGCTTTTACACATTCTGGCATACCGAGAAGTCTATACGCATTTTCTACTAACCCAGTTCCCAGCCGGCTTGCCAACTCAAGAGGAATGGCAGATGGCCACATACCTAGCTGAATTTTTGGAGGTATTCTACACGTCTACCAATTTATTGTCTGGTACGTACTATCCCACCTCTCCTCTCGCTGTAATAGAAATTCTGAAGATGGCTACAATGTTAACAAAATGGAGATATATAGGACCCTTTAAGGAAATAGTAAAAGTGATGGATCAAAAATTTAATAAATATTGGAGTAAACTGCCTGCTATTTTTACTGTGGCTACTTGTTTAGATCCTAGGTTAAAGTTGCATGGCGTGAACGCCTCGATACAAGAGATATCGAAATTAATGTGCTACACAGCAGAGGAGACAACCGCATTCACAGCAAAAGTGAGCAAGAGGTTTGAGGACTTGTTCAACGTCTATCGTAATTCTGCTGACGTGCGCGGGCGAGCTACATCATCATCCACTGTTGAGAGGTATTATGCGCCATACCTTCAGGGCTTTGAACATCTAGTAGCAAGACAACTACCAGGTGAAGGTACTTCTAATTCGGCAGGTTCGTATACTTTTTCCTCTTTTAATGAGATTGGTGTATATGCAAATACTGATCATTATTCTGATTTATCAAGGCAAGAACAGGTTAATTTTAATTTGTTAAATTTTTGGAAACAAAATCAAAACATGTATAAAACTTTATCCCAAATTGCACGGGATGTACTGCCAGTGCAAGCCTCCACGGTTGCTTCAGAGTCGGCATTTTCAGCCAGCGGGAGGGTTTTGGATGACAGGAGGAGTCGTCTTAACCCCGAGTCGCTCGAGCTATGTGTATGTTGGAAGGATTATCTTGATGCGAAATACCGCGAGCAAGATAAACCGATTGATGATAGGAAGAGCAGTGACTCGGATATTGAAGTACTTCTGGATGATTAGGTAATTTGTTTTTATTTTCCTCTTTTGATCCTTTTGGTTGACGTTGCAGATTTCTTGATCTTTGATTGCTGATATTTTGGATAGACATGCATTATTATTTTGATTGTTAGAATTTTAAGAATAAATTTTTTCACAAAATATACTTTTTTTCCATATATATAAAATAAATTTTTACAAGCAAGATATATATTTTTTCGTATATATAAAAAAATAGGTAACTTCGCCTGTTTGTTTACAAGCAGCCGGTCCCAAGCCCGGATAAAAGGAGGAGGGCCTATGAATACATTTATTATTTTTCTATATAAATTGTTATGTGTTAAGATTTTATTAATAAAGCTCACCAAGAAGAGTATGAAAATGTTTAACATATAATAAAAAATATAATGGCTAACAAATAAATATGTATATACATACATACATATATATGTATATTACTTATAATGAAATAAAAGGATAAAGATTAGGTTCGTTAAATTGTGAATATTGCCTAGAGATGAAATTTAAAATTGAATAACAAGAAGAAAAAAAAAATGGCCCGGGCCCGGCCCTAGCTATTGGGCCTAGGCCCAGGGCCTGGACTGGGCCTAGGTTTGCCTTCGGCAGGCCCGGCCCGGCCCGGTTGGCAGCCCCACTGGCCAGGCCCCGGCCCGGCCCCACAGCAGGCCCGATGGGCTTGGGCTGGGCCGGCCCAAGCCCGGCCCTTTGACAACACTAGAAATACGGCGCGATGGCCGGACTATTGTCACGTAAAGTGCCTTTAGGGATGCTTGTATGTTTTTTGGGCGTTGCCGGTTGGTCCACTTTCTTTTTACCTCTAGAACCCGCCACCGTTGGTTGAGTCCATGACAGCCTCTACTAAGACAAAAAAGAACCGGCGTTATACAACCAGCCTAAGTGCTTATCCTCTGACCAAAATAAGTGTAGCACAAGCTGTTGGCAAATTCATAAGAAGACACATATGCAAATTGGTGTCCATTACAGAGTGCATGTTCCTAAGGACGCAATCATTTGAACTAAAGTGAAGAAAATGACCCAAACATCTAGCGATATCGTTGTGTCATTGGAGTCATTTATCTGTAAGACTGTAGCTAAACTTTTGGTAATAGTGTGCAAGTATGTACCTAGCATCACTTGAAAGGAAGCCGGTAAAAGAAATCAAAGTGGTATAGCCGTCAGCTCAAGGATTCATTGTCCATATGCTAAATTAGTGTGTTATATTTGCCTTGTTAAGAAGTTTGTTGCCGAACATCAGCGTCATTAAGTGAAAATTGGCAGTGTTTCACAACTCAAATGGGACACTTCAAATTGCCTTCCTCTTCTATACCACTATCATGCTGTTGAATTATTTAGCAGTAAAACAGAGGTTTACATTCTGACCAAAATGTGGAAGTGGATGATTTCCTCAGTGATTTTTGGTGAAAATAATTTTTTACCCTTCCATGTGTGTCTTTTAGTTTCAGAATTAGTGCCTCAATATTGGACAGGTTGTGTTCTGGTATGATGTGACCAGATACCGTGAAATCATTTCTGTCGTATCATCCGTTTTCTAGACTCAAAATTTAAATACTTTCTATAGAATTTTGTAAGTACATGATGGTTTCAAGTCGTATTTTCATTTAAATCCACATTAAGTATGTGATATATTTAAGAATGCGATAGGGTACACTGCATCACATAAAGATGAACGACATTGGTACAATGTTGCTTTTGATTTTGTTTGCCAGCATGAGTTGGCATACATTTTTGCCATATTATGGCTGCAAAATAAGAAACTTTATGCTAGCTTAGCACAAAAGTACTTTGGTTCCATGCTCAGCATCGTTGTATAGGGCTGAAGCTTTTACCATCATATAAGGTCGATTGTCTTCTGCTTCTTGCCTCAGATGACCCGAAGAAAACAGGCCATTTACTTGCGCTTGATGGTGCTAAGGAAAGACTTCACCTATTCAAAGCAGACTTATTGGAAGCAGGCTCCTTTGATGCTGCAATTGATGGTTGCGAAGGTGTTTTCCATACAGCATCCCCTTTTTTCTATAGAGCTGCTGATCCACAGGTTTTTCCCATGTTACACTTTTCTTAAGTGACTTATTTTTGTTATCTAGTAGACTTTAAATATCATTTATGGGACCATAGTCCAGAAGCATCAAAGTTCACTTCCTGAAGATCTTATCACGGAATCCTGGTGTATCAATCTTGTCAGAATTATTTATCAAAAGTCTGAAACAAATGCCTCTATAGTGATGGGGGAACACCATTTGTAATGGGTATTATTCGTTGTGGTTGATTTTAACATGACTGGCCATTGGGCAGTGGAAAGGATTTGCATTAGGATACTCCATGCATAGAGTAAGTTCCAATATAGCATCTCTGAATTTGCATATCAATATATGCCTCTCGGCATAGTGCCGGTCTTTGACTACCGAGTTCCTTTCTCTTCTCTTTATCAACTGTTACAGTTCCTCTTGGTGACAAACAATTGCATGCAATCATGCTGCTGGAGGTCATTTGCAGTAGCTCCAACTTGAGAAGGCTGGTTAACATTAGTTTTTCTCAGATAGAATGAATTGGATTGCCATTGTTATAATTTGGTGGAATCTGCTTTTCTCCCAAGAGAAATGACTATACATCAATATTCTAGTTATAATATCTGTTGTGCAATGCAAAGGCTTTCTATCTGACACTCTTCTCTCACCTCGTAGGCTATGGTAGGAGTTTTCAGCTCTCATTTCTTCCTCATTTTTTTCTTTGACACATAGGCCCTTGTAAGCAAACGTATAGTAGCATACTCTTTCTTGTGTACTGTAGTATGCCGAAGTAAAATGACCGAGGTATAGCAAGATAGGGTATCTTAGACGAAGCTAATTTGTAGCTGTTGTAACTCAAGGGGCTCGAGGACCCACCCTCCAACGGAGATTATAGAGGATAATTGCATTTAAGTTTATCTTACTAATCTTAAACCAATTAACCCTGTCAGTAGTGTTAGCATTGACTAAGATCTTACATGTTAATTTTGGGATAGGATGAGCAAGGCAAGTTGGTGTTTAGAGAAGAATCATGACGTTCTTGACAACGTTGTGCTTCTTTTGGCGTCTTCAGACAAAGTAAAAAACAATAGAGCTTTACTTATCTTGCATTCAAACGGACCCCTAATTCTTAATTGTTTCAAGTTGATGAATAATCTTTCTTTTAAGTACTCAACTGAATTGTTCTATCGTAGAATTTTTGGTTTTCCTATGTACGTTGTTCGCCCCCTTTTTTGACGTCCAGCTCTGTGCACCCTAGGACTTCAGAACAAGAGGATCCGACTCCTGGAAGCTTACTTCTGTACCCAACTATTAGAGATAGTACCATCATTCATCTGCTTATAACAAGCCAAATCACCTTTAAACTCCAGAGCTAAACTCCATTGCTCTTGGTAGGTGCTTACAGGCTGCTAAGACAGCTTTCAATTGTTGTACACCTGAGAAGTGAAAGTTCCTTTTAACTTAGTGTCCTAAGCTTTTTGAACTAGCTAAATTAATAACAGCTATCCGAAAGCGAGAACTATACTGATGCTTGCTGCATAATCAGAAGCTCCCATATGATAAATGAGTCTGGATCAGGAAACTGATCCAATCGCCCTTTATTAGTCAGACCCATGAAGTGTACCAAGAGTTCTAACTCCGCTATACTTCTTTTTATGAAGTGTATATTGGACCTCTAAAGTTCACCCGGTACGAACAAAATTCTGTAAAGAGTCTTGAAAGTCTTCATCAAGGGCTAGGCACGTTAGTCCGATGTTTGCAGTTAGAGCCACACTGGAATTCCCCAGTTATTGGCATGGTTCCAGATAGTGGTAGCATCAATATCAGGTGTGCCTGCAGAGTTCCAACCTGATGCTTGCGAAGTTAGCACCAAATTACTCAGCAAAGTGGTTAAATCTACGTTTTGTGATCAGAACATAGGAGCAACCTCTGTATCTTAGAAGTTCGCAGACAGGTCTACTTAGCATTACTATAGGAGCCATCTTGCATAAGCTTTACCTTCCATGGGACCAGAAAAACGTATATACGTTCATACATGAGCTTTGTACTTCTACCTGCTTCAATGGGCAGTTATACATATCCATCATATTCCATGCACAACCAATTGGCTTCTAGCTTTACCCACTTTTAGTCCTTTCAGACTTGTAGTGTTAATATTTTGATCGTTGCTTTCCAGAATTGACAGTTTGTTCAACTTCAATCCCATAGATAACTGAAAAACCAATGCACAACTATGATAGATAGAAAGTTAAATATTCCTTTTGATCCACTACATAGGGGATTGACTGCAACATTCTTAATGGTGTCTATGCATTATCTACGTTTGCAATGTGTTATAGCACTGTAATATGAGAATATTCAATTTTGGAAACTTTCACTTACTAAAAGTGTGTTCATAAAGAATTCCTATATGTATACAAGGTAAAAAAATTTCCTTGATTGTTGTACAGAGTATATTACTCCAATACACTAAAATTTTTAGGTATTTGTTTTAAGATACTTGTGGAGATACATTTTCTTTGCAAATGCCACAAAGATAAATAGGCAAATGTTCATGTGCTTATGCTTTGTGTTCATTATCGAACTGTTGGTTTAAGAGAATCCAGTTGCTGCTTAGTTGCCAAGATAATAATTGTGTCTATTCAACCGCCCCCAGGGCGGCTATGCAGACAGACCAGGGTTGGTCATGGGCCTAATGCCTTTATCGTTTATGTCTCACTTGATTGGTTTTAGTGTAAACAACGAGATCGGTGCAAGCGATATGTGACAAGGACCTCCTGCCTTTCCAATGTTTGATTTTAAGAACTACGATTATCAGAATAAATCTGTGTACATATGAACAGTAAGGTGTGCTTTTAGTCTTTTATATTGAGAGTTTTTTTTGTATCTTTTTAATTACTTTCTAGGTGTTTAGATGCTTGTATTACATGACATGTACAACTACTCTTAGTTTTAAGATTCAAAAAGAAAAAAAAAAGTTTTCTTTCGTCCATTTGTTTATCAAACCGCTTCATTAGCTTCAGCTTTGGACTTGCAACTAACTATTTCCATCCTCTTCTCAGGCGGAATTAATTGATCCTGCATTAAAGGGAACACTTAATGTTCTAGGGGCTTGTGCAAAAGCTTCATCAGTTAAAAGAGTGGTTTTAACGTCCTCTGTAGCTGCAGTAATTATCAGTCGTCGGCCAAAGACTCCTGTTGTAGTGGTTGATGAGACTTGGTTCTCTGATCCGGAATTTGCCAGGGATATGAAGGTTTGTAGCTATTATTTGCATCATCTTTTAACTTGACTTGATCTTGTGCATGAAGACATTGGCTGTTGTATGCTAAAACCTATAATTGTTTCTTTTGGCATGAAGTGATACTGGTTCTTTGACCCTAATTCAACTGCCATCTAACACATTAAAGATATGTAATTGGTCAATTAAATTTTTCTTGTTAGGTTTGCAGACTGCAGGTAGCTTTTTAAAAGTAGGCAGTCAATTTGAAGATCTTCAAAACTGGTAGCAATTCGAATGAAGCTCTTTTGTCATTGTGTTGAGTGCTAGGAAGGGAACTTTTTGTGATATATAGGAGAGTCAAGAGGGTTTATTTTTAGACAAACAAGTAGCTTGCAAATCAAATCACTTTACCTTCAGTCTCGTACCTCTACTGTCCACAGACTCGAGGTTATTATCATCTTGATGAGTATTTTTGGTTTCTTCTTCTCTTGCAAGAAAATTGATTAAAAAATCATTATGTAGCATTGTGATGAAGCTTATAATACATTGACTGATAACATTTTTTTATGTAACAGGACCAAGTTGCATATTCTATCAGGCTAAGTAGTTATTGCTTCATTTCTTCTAAACAAAATTTGACAAGGAGTTTTTAGTGAAATTATGGTAGCATAGTTCAAAAATAGATCCTTTAGCTGGAGTCATTAGTTCTCTTCTCAATATATTCATTGCAAAAGCCTGCTCTATGTAGGAAAGTTCTTACTCTCTGTACAGGAGAAAGGTTGTTTTCTGCTAGAAACTATTGAAAGCTTTAAATGCTATGTCTCTTATTGGGGAGTAAAGGAAAAGGAGTCTAGTGTCCAAAAGCATACTTACATTACCGGATGAAATAGGACAATTTTGATTAGTATCGTGGACATTGTGATAAAATTAATTGGATGAGATTAACTTCAAGATATATTGGGTTTCTGTTTCTTCATTTCTGTAACTTTTTGATTATTTCAAACAATGTTCTTGTAAATTGTTGTTTGCTGTTTCATATCTGAGACATGCACAATGCAGTCAGCATGGCTTGATGTAGAGCAGTATGACACACATCTCTGATTTATTTAAATTCTTTCCTTTTCTCTTTGCCTTTTGTAACAGCTTTGGTATGTGCTCTCAAAAACTTTGGCTGAGGATGCTGCCTGGAAATTTGCAAGAGAGAAAGGCATTGATCTGGTTACAATAAACCCGGCACTTGTTGTTGGTCCACTGTTACAGCCAACACTCAACACTAGTGCTGCTGCAATTCTGGACATAGTAAACGGTAAGTATCCATAGTTAACCAGTAGGAATTTTTCGATCATAGGCATGAAGAGATCCTGTAACCGATGAAAGAAACTAGCTCCTGTATGAAATCATTTTTCTGGGACTATAAATTGGTGAATATTTTGATTGTGATCGTCTCCCGAATTTGCTTTCTTGTGTCACGTTTTGACCCTGCCCTTGCTAAAGTTTCTGGAGTAAAACTAATTAATAATAGTTCTCTATTGGGTAAGAATGCTGGAACTCTGAGGAAGGAAAGAAGATTATTTTTGGGGAAAGGAGATCATCTTTCTCTCTGAGTGGTCAATCTGGAAAGAAAGATGATAGAATTTGAGGAGGTTGGAAATAACTGTTGCTTTTTTCAGTTGTTTTTCTTGTTAAAATAAGAACACACGGTATCATTTCCTTACCCGCTATGATAACCAAAAGCACCCAAATCCAGCAAATGAGGAGACTTTATGTTTCTATCAAGTCAGGTGATGTTCAACTGATAAATTTTTGGAAATCTCTCCCGTTCTCCCTCCTTTCTCTCTGTTTTGGGGGTGAAGGTGGTGGTCCTGGAGAGAAACCTCTTCTTTTCTTGTTCTTCATTATTTCCTCCTCATGAATGACTGAAGCTGCTTGAAGCTCATTCTTTTCCTTTCCCATTCCTTCCACAGTGGGCACCTACCTAATGCAGCATTGAACTCGTGGCACTTGTTGACATTGTTTACTTATTTTTACGATGACTGACTGTACTTCTCATTATATATCTAATTCAGGAGCAAAAACATATCCGAATTCTACCATGGGATGGATTAATGTTAAGGATGTTGCTGTTGCACATATTCAAGCATTTGAGATTCCCTCTGCTAATGGAAGATATTGTTTGGTTGAACGTGTTGCACATTACTCAGAAGTTGTTGAGATACTACACAAGCTTTATCCTTCTCTTCAGCTTCCAGAAAAGTAAGTCTAAAATTCTTAGATATTGTTTACCAGTACTTCTTCTCATTGGTATATGTATCCCTGAAACGCAATGCAGCTTGTATGAAGTATGATTCTCCATATTACCAATTTAACTACCTGTGATTTGTTACTGTACATATTTAAGGGGGTTCTGCCCTCTGACCTGTCTCAATCCAATGAATCAGAAGGTATAATATTTTGTTGGTGATTGACGTCGCGGCAAAGACAAATACAGAACTATACTCAGTAATGAAGGCGGCTAATTTCCCTGCACATTACTGCTTCAGTGTTATGATTCTCCAGCCAATGAGAAAACACACGCACTCTCTCTCTTTCTCTCTCTCTCTCTCTCTTGAAAGGGTTGCATATTGCACTGTGTATTCCACATTGTGACAATTAGAAGATTGACTGAAGCTTATTGAGAATACTTTGCACTTCATCATGCTTGTACATATGCATGGATCCGTTTACTGGTGCTGCATGAATTTCCTGCACGGCGTTTGCATAGGACTTCTTTATTATGGAGCAGTCAAATCTTTTCGATAAAATTTACTACTGCAGTTTCCAAAAGCAATGATATCAGATTGGTGTTACTTTCTCTCTTTCTAATGTGCTTGAAATATTGTTGCAGGTGTTCAGATGACAGGCCACATACTCCAGTATATCAAGTCTCCAAGGAAAAAGCAAAAAGCTTAGGCATCAACTTCATTTCCCTCGAGGAAAGCGTCAAGGAAACTGTTGAGAGCTTGAAGGAGAAGGGTTTTTTTTCCGGCTGAGCTGTCTGTAAATCTTCCATAAGATTGAAGATGGCGACACCTGCATGCCTTCAAAATGCTTGAAACTGATGGCGGCAGCTTCTAAGAACTAGTCTCCGTCTTGATGTAGTTCATAAACTTTGATGTTCTCCTTAACATCCTCATCGATTTGAAAAATGAAATTGGAACCTCAAGACCAAGCTACTGCTTATCGCAGTTGGTATTTTACATGCAATATTTAGCATTTTATTTCTCCAGGGTTTGCTTCGATTTCCCAAATAGTGTGGTTGATTTCCAAATGGTAGGATAACGCGTTGGTCCTTCTAGAGCTTGCGGATCACTACTTGATTGTTCATTTTCTTTCTAAGCTGCTTTTCTTGATGATTTGTTCCCTGTATGCCCAAGAGCGATCGCGGGGGACGGTCAATGTTGAGCTTGTTCCCTATATGCCCAAGAGCGATTCGTAGGACACGTCAATCTTTTTTTTTTGATAAGTCAAGAACAGTATAGATAATAAACTCGTGTATGAGCGTGATACATCAAATGTTTTGATTTATCATGACATGTCATGATTTTACGAATCATTACATACCCAGTAGTAGATAGTTAATTGTATCCCCAAGGCACACCCTAACAGTAAATTATGATCAATTCAGTTTCAATATATATCAATTTTCGCTTGACATGCAAAATTTGCAAGTTCTCTAGGCTTCTTCAACTGGACCTTGCTAGCTCTGTCCATATTATAAGAAGGGAAATCAACAGTTATATAACAAAAGTCATATATAATTGTCACCACTGAGTCCATGATATATTTAGAATCCGACATTTGTGAGAGTAAAAAGGCTGAATCAGTGAACATGTTTATGTGGAGAAGCTTTTGCTTGAGGGCCCATTTTGTGGTAAATAAAAGTCCCTTGGCTAAAGCATGTTAGAGTAGAAAATGCTGTAGAACCACATAGATCATTCGTAGCGTTGAGACAAGTTAGGCCAAAGTCGGTCCTTAGATTATTCTTATCGTAAGATATGGCTAAGAAAATATTAAGCGTATTACTTGGTTCAAATGAGCAGTTTGAGTTTGTCAAATGTAAGATGAGAAGATATTGACGGCGACATGGACTCACAACCTTGAACTCAAGTCAATGTTGAGCTTGTCAAATGTAGATCAGAAGAAATTGACGGTAACATGGATTCCAACCTTGACCTTGACATGGATTCTGATGTTGACCTCGTCGATGGCAAAATCTGGACATCTTCAGAATTGTTCGATTCCAATCTCGACAAAGACGTGGGTTATGACCATGTATGATGAGCTGTTTCTATTTTCTCAGCTCGTTGGATTTCTCCACTTGCTGGTATCTGCTATGCTTACCAGAAAAAACATACTCCTCCCCCCACATATCTGACCTTGCCCTCGTCGAAACTCATTCCCGATGAGCCGGTTCGCCGCCACCTTATGTTCATTGTTATGATCTTCTTTTACCCCAAGTTGCATCATCACTGCAGCCCCTTCATCATTTACCGTGAAGGGGGAGGGGGACAAAGGAGGCTTGAGTTAACAATTTTATATTTTTCATTCGAAAGCTATATAATCACAATGACTTGATACAACCGTTGAAATGAGCATTTGGAGATGCAGAGTGCTTTCGCCGTTGGTGCTCATTCCGATCTCAACGCATTTCATCTCAGACATACATGTCAACGTCTTTCTAGCCAAAACTTTCATCGGAGTTGCCCGCCAAACACACTCCTAGTATCCAAGTCTTTTAACATCAGTCCAAATATTGGAACAGACATGTCTTAAAACTAGGTTGTAAATTAACTTTTGTAGAATCCTACGAGAGTAAATGAATTACTTTTCATAAAAATCACGGAGACTTGTTCAAGGATTGAACTAGAACTGCTATTACAGAATAAACAAAAACCTATCAAGGACTTTAAAAGGGCCGCACATAACTAGCTTTAACTACAATTGTTGGCAGTCTTTACTTTGTTTATTGAGAGCTTCATTCACAATTTTTACTGCAATTGGGGTTGTTAAAAAAGGGTAAAAATAGTGAAAAATAATATTTTGTTAAATATTTATAGTGACTATTAACTTCTAAAGCTTAAAAAATATTGTTAAAAATAATCGCTGAATGTCTTAAAAATATTATTTATAATTTATACGGAATAAGTAATGATTAGTATTGATTTACGAGAAAGTTGACACTATTTCCACTGACAGATCACATTGAAAAGGGAAAAGATAAATTATTATGAAGTGCAAATAAACGACAGATGCACATGGAGCATCAAACATAAAGTAATTATGACTTATCACGCAACGGAGCAAAAATGATAACAAACTCAAGAAGGAAAGTCAATGATTTGTGTATTGAATAATGGCCCAATTGCAGTGCCTTTACATAACATCTGGCAGAGAAAGATTTATTTAAATTAAGAGATATTTAACTTTATTAAAAGGAGTTATGACATACTGCTGGACCTGGACTAATACATGCCACATCACATTATTATAAGGGTTAATTTAAAATTGTAAAAAAATGAAGGGGGGAGTGGGAGAACCCAAGTGTGGGGAGGTGAGATGGAATAGTTAATAGGGTGGTGAGTTAATGAGAGAGATAGAGAGAGGATTATTAATGGGAGAGAGAGTTGAGATATATAAGAGATGGATGGGAGAGAGGGATATCTCGGTGGAAGGAATGATAAAGGTTGAGTGGGTCATTAATTGGGTAGGGGGGACATGTGGAGATTTTTTGTGGGCATTTAATGCCTTGACCATTAAAGAAGAGGGAGAGAAGAGTGTGTGTGGGGGGGGGGGGGGGGGGGGAGGCCCACGTGAGAAAAAAAAGAGAGGGAGAGGATAGACTCCACGTGAAGGGGGCTGCGGCCCGGGGGGAGGGGGGTTGGGTTGGCAAAAAGAAAAAAATTCGGCCTTCCAAGGAAGAAGGAAATGATAAAAAGTTTTGTTTTTTTTAAGAGTTGGAAAGAGCATGGGGGTGGAGGGTAGATGAAAAATTTTGTTGATAAATTTTTTAAGTTTTGGAAAGAGGATGAGAGGAGTGGTAGGAGGGGATGAAAAATTTTGTTGAAAATTTTTCTTTAAGTGTCAAAAAGTGGAGGGTGGAGCTCGGGCAAGGGTGTCAAGGGAGGTGTGGACTTGGGATGGCGGGCTGAGTCACAGAGGTAAGGGAGGGCCGGCGAGACGTGTTGTCTGCATGCCTGGCAAAGGGTAACGTGGCTCGAGCCACCCTCCACACCACCTACAAAGTTGTTATGCAATGTGTGGGGGAGGGTGAGGTACTGGCTTACTTAAGTTAGGGAAGGGGTGAAGCCTCCAAGGGATTGGGTGATGGTATCAAGAGTGGTGTCAGTAGACTTGTGCAAGAGCAAATGTAGCTCGCAAAATTTTTAAGTCTGGAAAATACAACTTTATTGATAACACAGGGAGCCAATACGCCTTGGCACATGGGGAGTGAGTACATTGAAACTTGCAAAATCAAAGGAAAAAATATGTGTGGAAAATGCACTAGGGCAGGCCAAGGCTTGGGCGGGTGGGGTACAGCTCCCCACACTTAGAATTTGAGCTCTCCTGATGTAATCTTGTCAGCGAAGAAGACCTTGAGGCCCCTGCACCACTTGAGGTTGTTAGTAATAGTCCGATGATAGGGGCAGTAGTTGGGATAGGCTAAGTCTGTCCGGGTGGGTTTGGATTTGGCGTCAGGAAGGGTTATGGAATTGTCGTTGATCCGGGTCTCGAGGAGAGCTCTGACTATCTTCAAATCGCATGGGTATTCTGCGGTAGGCGTCGGTTGCTTTCTCTTGTCAGGGCATCCATCTCCTCCTTGGGATTGGCGTTTGCGATTGTTGTCGTCGTCATTGGTTGCTTCCACACTAGCGGTCAGGGAGCTAGCAAACTGTTGTCCTTCTAATAGTGCTTTAGGGAGCTAGCAAAATGGGTGAAGTGCTCGCGGGCATTGCTCTCTTTTCCAGTAAATAGGGTAAAGGTCGGTTACTTGTACTTGACAGTGTAAGGCTTGGTAGTGAGGTTACTAGAGTAAAGAGCATGGCTTGATAGCTTAGAGGAGGAATGCGGTAAGTATAACTGCTTGAGTCAGCAAAGGATGGCGTCAAGGTCATGCTTGGTGACATATGAAGAAGGAGAGGGTTTGTGCCCGGTCAGAATGATCCTGGCACTTGAGCCCCCGGACAGGGCGACCTGAGGCGTTGAGGGCATGACAATGGTAGAGAAGGGTTGGTGGTGGGGAACAGCTTATGATGTGGTTTGCACATGGGTAATGCCAGCAACAGAAGGTCGGTCATCAGGAAGTGTCGACTGGAGTAAGTCAGGTGTATACCTGGTGTTTAGGTGTCGATCGACCATGTTAGTGTTAGGATCCATCTCAATTCAGTCACGAGTCTTGTGAAGTACTGCAAGCAAGGGTAAGGCAGGACGCTGCAGACTGAGGTGCCTCTAGTCCTACTACCGAGTGGTCGAATGACCAAGGTAGTAGTAGTCACGACACTAGGACCTAGGCAGTGTCTAGAAGTAGCCCAGGTTCTGAAGGCTGGATCAGAGTAGGATGGGCCAACCCCAGAGCTTGGGATGACACAGGGTGAGCAACATGCACGATATGGGTAGCTCTGAGCCCTTGAGAAGTTGGCGACTATGAAGTTAAGACTTGAATTGATTTTTACATTTCTTAAATGATAGCAATGAGAGAAGATTAAGAGTGTTAGAGTTTGGTGATTGAAGGAGTAAGGCGCTGATTGTGGCATTGACGATCGCGGCGACATTAGGTGCATTCATCCCGGGGAGAGCTTGGAGTTGGTTGTGGCTGGTCTCCTCTTTTTTTTTCAAGGTGATGCTCCTCTTAGAGGGCTGGGTTGAGGCTTTGTTTGGTAGTCCTAGTAGCCCTGTGTTGTAGAGGCATGGTTTTTTATGTGTATCAAGCAAGGAACAAACTGCACTGTGATGCTCACCTCCCTAGCAGAGTCGCCAAAATGATGCCAAGGAAGTAAGTTCGCAGTCGATGTTGAGGTGCCACAAGGAATATAGTTTGAGTCAGATGCCAGGTATCTTAATGTGGGACACAACAAGGATGAAGCAAGGGCAGAGAGCAAGGGCTTCCCAGATAGAGCCTGAGGGTGGCAGTACTGCGATGGCAATGGCGCTGGGTGAACACATGACAACAGTCACAGCCCGATGCTTAGGTCCAGAGTCAAGGTCCTGTATCTTTCTCTCTCTAGAATTCTAGAGTAAGAACGTGAATGTGAGTTCTGAAAATGTTCAAGTGTCCTAAATGAATTCTGAAGACCCTTATTTATAGAGGTTGAGATGATGATGTCATCAAGCAACACATGGCATTCCCGGGGAGTGACACATCACTGAGGGGTCCATATGTGCCGATGCTCCATGCTGAAGCACTCCGAGCGTGCCAAGG
Source organism: Escallonia herrerae (assembly GCA_033070095.1). Classification (NCBI taxonomy): domain Eukaryota; kingdom Viridiplantae; phylum Streptophyta; class Magnoliopsida; order Escalloniales; family Escalloniaceae; genus Escallonia; species Escallonia herrerae. The sequence continues at coordinate 108,209 of JAVXUP010000504.1, read as the reverse complement.
TAGTGCCCCGGAAGAATTGCCTACCTGACGGGCCGAGGTAGCATCCCCGAGGGAGCCATTTACCTGGCAAAAGAGGAGTAGAAGGTCTCTAGCGAAGATAATGTTCAGGAAGAGTCGCATATCCCCTTGGGTAAGTCCTTATGCCGAAGTATTCAGAGCACGCCAAGGTAGTGTTCTAGAGGAGTCGGACTAAGGTAGTATTTGGGAAGAGCCCAATACCTGGCAGAAGGGGAGTCTTTATGTCGGAGCACTGGTGGAGATAGTGTCCCGGAGGAGCCGCCTATCCCTGCAGGTGAGCCATTGTGCCAGAGCACTCGAAGCGTGCCAAGGTAATGTCCAGGAGGATTCGTCTACCCGATAAGCTAAGGTAGCATCTCGAATGAGCCTTCTACTTGGCCGAAGGGGAGTCTTCATGCCAAAGCACTGAGAGCTCCCTGACAGAGATAGTTTCCCAGAAGAATAGCCTATCTCCGTGGGATACTGCAAACTCCCAGGTCTGGGAAGTGGATCGAAGCATGTTCCACGACAAAGGCAAGGTGCGCATGGCATGGGGAAAGAATGGACTGACGTGGGGGTGTGGTAGTGTGAAAGAGTGTAGGGGGCGCGACTGTATGAGCGGCATGGCGCATGGGCAAGGCAGAGTGGTGTGCAGTGCCAATGGCATGGTAGTGTGACAGAGAGCCAGAGGGAGGGTTTGTATCAGAGACGCGGTGCATGGGTATGGCATGTGAGTAACGACGGGTGTCGCGAAGATGACGTGCGTTGCAGAGTCGACGTGCGGGTGACGGCATGCATCACGGATGGTGCGAGGCCAAGGGGAAACAAACATGTGTTAGTGAATGAGGTGATCAACCCCCCAATAGAGAAAGCACATCGACCCCTTAAGGGGGAAGGCAACTGACCCCCAAGGGAGAAGGCTCACCAACCCCCTTAGGGGAAGGTGGCTGACCCCCAAGAAAGAAGGCTCGTCGACCCTTTTCGGGGGGGGGGGGGGAAGGTGGCTGACCCCCAAGAGGGAAGGCATACTGACCTCTAAGGGAGGATGCGGATGACAGATCGACGTCAAAAGAGTCTACATAAGATGAGGCGCCTTGACTATGTCACGCTAACAAACATAGGTGCGCAAAAATAATTTCTTAGCAACAGATAAATTTAAAAAAATTGAAAAACGCATGTAACTTGAGAGTGCACATTTTTATTGATTGGAAGAGTTAAAAATTGGCGGTTGACTACGGTGACGTGTCACCCAAAACGGGACTCACAATAGGTCCATGGGTGCGGCCAAGATAGGTTAGGAACAACTTGATCCCGAACAAAGTAGAAGTTAATAGCGATATGCTTCATGTAACTTTGAAAGACCGAGTTGTGACGCAAATAGGCTGCGCTAATATTGTCACAGTGTATTGTAGGAACACTTGAGATAGGAGCCCAAAGTTCATGTAAGAGATTGGTTATCCAATTTGTTTCAGCAACTGCAACGGCCACAACACTATATTCGGCCTCTGTGGACGACCGAGCAACATTTCGTTGCTTTTTAGAGGACAACTAATAAGATTGTTGCCGAGATATATATATAAGTTGATGTTGAGGTCTGTTCATGTTGGTCACTAGCCCAGTCAACATCCAAGTATACATGAAGATCCGGTGATGATATTTTTTAAAGCAGAAGGCCATAAGATGTGGTGTGCTTGAGATGGCGAAAGAGACACTTGACGGATTGCCAATGGATTAAAGATGGTGAATGCATGAACTTGGATAATTTGTTGACAATAAAGCTCATATCAGGCTGAGTGAAAGTGAGATATTGAAGCTTGCCAATGGCCGTGAGATACTCTTTTGCAGCTGTAGGGAATGAACCATTATGATGATTTAAAGGAATTGTGGGGCACATTGGGATGGTGACTCCTTTACTCTCATACATAATGTATTTTTAAGAAAGATCAGTAATGTACTTGGATTGAGAGAGAAGAACACCATCATTACGCTGGACCACTTATTCAACACCAAGAAAGTAGTTTAAATGTCCAAGATTCAGAGAGAGAAGTGATGGGAGAGAGCGGCAATGACATTAGATATAGCAGTCTAATTGTTGGCAGCAAGAATGAAGTCGTTCACATAGACCAGGACATCGAGAACCATGCCAGAATGATGGAGAATAAAGAGAAAGCTGTCCGAGTGTGACTTTTGAAAGCCATAGGTGACGAAAAATTGTTTCAGCTCATTGTAACAAGCACAAGGCGCCTGTTTAAGTGCATATCAGACATGAGAGGAAGCTCAGAATTTTCAAAACCCTTCGGTTGTCGCATGTACACTTCTTCCTCTAAGTGACCTTAAAGAGAGGTGTTGTTGATGTAGCGCTCAGCCGTGGTGGATTGCTAGGTACAACACAATACATACAGTGGTTGGTTTTATGACTGGACTAAAAATAGAAGAAAATTCGATACCTAGGCATTATGCGAATCCTTTTGGCAACGAGACGTGCCTTTGTACCGATCAACACTACCATCGACTTTCCGTTTGATACGAAACAACCACTTGCAACCAACAAATTTTTGGGATGTATGAGAAGAACAAAAGTCCAAGTTTGACTTTTTATGAGTGCATCAAACTCATCTTGCATGGCTTTTCTCCACTGTGGATATTTGTGTGCCTGTGTTATAGGTAGATGGAGTGGTGAGATCGGTGGTGGTGGCAAGATATTCGAAGATCTCTTTTGGTTTAAAGATATTGCGTTTAGATCTTATGATAACTCAGTTTGGTGGGTGATTAGCAGTTGCATTGGCAAGGAGGAAGTGGGCCTAAGATTTAAAGAGCTCGCAGATGCAAAGGAGGTGGAACCCGATATGTCTGGACTTGAGCTTTATAAAGGCAAATGAACCTGTGAGGTAGTCTGGTCAGCCTGCTGGAGATGTGCTGTATGAGTTGGCGTTGAAGACTGCTATTGAAGAGGCAGATAATGAATAATGAGAGAAGTGGGTAAATCAAGGGAGATGGGTTTGGTGGAGGGTTTGATGGGAGTTTCTGAGGTGAGGGTGCTAATATCATGCCAAGAGATGTTGGTAAAATTAGATTTCATATGAGCAAAAAGATTTTGAAAGGGAAATTACTTTTCAAAAATTTAACATCATCTGAGATCAGGAAGATTTTGGAAGAGTGAGGGTCAAAACATTGATGGCTATGATAAATAAGGAAAAATCAAGATAGACACAGGGTCTTGAACGGGGTTCAAATTTGTGGTTGGTATATGGCTTGAGCCAAGGATAAGAAAGACATCCAAAGGTTCGAAGTGAAGTATATTTTGGAGGTTGCCCCAAACAGAGCTTGGTAGAGATTTGTTGTCAAGGATTGGTGTGGGGAGACTATTAATGAGGAAGACCGATTGTTGACAGGAAAAAGTCCAAAATGACGAGGGTAAGGAGGTTTGATGAAGTAAAGTGCGTGCGGTTTCAATGATATGACGATGGCATTGTTCAGCAATGGCAACTCGTTGATGGAATATGGTGGAGAAACTAGATGTTGGATGCCATGGGAATGAAGATAAGGTTTAAGACCTTCAAATTCACCATCACTATCCAAGTTAAGGGTGAGAATTTTGGTGTTAAAAAATTTCTCAACCAGTGGGTGAAAAATAGAATTTTTTTTGAACCTGACTTTTATTTTTTAGCATATAAAACCACATGTATTTGGTGAAGTGGTCAACATATGCGACGTAATACAACTTTTGGTCCAAAGAAGGAACATGAGATGGACCCCAAAGATCACTGTAAATTGTTGGCTGTGGTTTATCACTTGGTAAAGAATTGCTGGAAAAAGGTAGCTTGTGACTTTTATTGCAACAACAAGAATTACAAAAATTGAAATTGTCTATTGTTGAATAAGGTAGAGAGAAAACATTAAGGATATGTGTTAGGATTCGACTGGTTGGATGTCCCAGTCGTCGATGCCATAGGGAAAGAGTTGGAGTGGTGGAGACTAAATTTCCAGAGTATGGGGTCTGTTTGGAATGTCGTTTGCTTGGCCACTCATACAGATCATCTATATTTCGGCTGCATACTAGACCCTTATGTTCAGGGCCTTCACAAGTAATTTAGAGGGAAAAATTCAATAGAGGCTTGATTTTGTTTACAAAATATAGAGACAGAAATGAGATTTCTTTTAATGGCAGGTGCACATAAAATATTATGTAGATGAAATGTGTGTGATGGTGTAATTAAATTGGAAGAGCATGTGGAAGAAATTGCTATTATGCTACCATCACTCATAAAGATTTCAGCTGTGCCATCATAATCCTGTGGAATCTACAGAGTTTAAGGATGCCATCGTTGGTTTGAACATTTGTTGGAGTTGTTTGAACCAGTCTGTTGTGCCCCTTGTACCATGATAGGGGCTAGATGCTTCTTGAGTTCCTCATGCTTAGGAAAAGCTCATAATCAAGCAATTTATCAAGGAGCTCTTCATGAGATATTGGGGTGTCGCGGGCCTGAATGGCCCGCTGATTTCACAAAATTCAGGACCAAGCCACTTAGGATTTTAACGAGTTCTTCATTGCTAATGGGTGCGTTGGAACTTGCAAGTTCGTTGGCAAGAAAACAAATCTCACGAAGATACTCAAAGATCATCTTGGAATCGTGGAAAAATTTTCCAAGCAGATCCCAGAGACTGTAAATCCTCATCTGGGATTTGTTTGCAAAGGTTGTAAGGAGTTGATCCTAGGCTTGTTAGGATGTTGTTGTAACGGCAATGGATGGTGCAAGAGCGGGGTCAACAAGCCATCAAGGCATTTCGAATGAGATTGTCTTGGTGGTACCACACGTTGTAAGAGGGATTGACAACTTCCTAATCTGAGATAGTAATGGTTTTGGGTGGAAAAACTGAAGAGCCATCAAGAAATGAGAAGAGATCATAGCCACACATGAAAGTTGAGACTTGAGCCTTCCATGTGACAAAGCTGGTGCTACCGGAATGTTTAATAGGACGCTGTGAGGCTGGGTTAAAAGGAATAATCTGAGTGGTTGATAAGGGTGGGTTGACCATTGATGGGATAGTATTTGCTCCTATTATAGAACTTTGTTCATCAACCATGTTGTGTGTTGTTAGGAAGAAAGTGATTGGAAGGTAGGACAGAAGAAAAAAAATGAACAGGATGAGCATGAGGATCGTGTGTGAACTCGCCAGAGTGTTTGAAGAAGCTCTGAGACCATAAAGGAGTTTAGCATTCCTTGAAAATCTTGTCTTTTGTATTGATATTGTATCCTTTTATACAAGAAATGTGAGAGTCAAACTTCTTAATACAAGGTAAGTATTTATAATGGCTAGAATCTTAGGCTTCTTGTCAAAGTAAGTATTTGTAATCAAAGAATGGCTATAATCATGGGTTTTCTGTCATGGTAAGTATTTTCAATCAAAGAATGGCTAGAATCATGGGCTTTCTGTCAAGGTAAGTATTTTGAATTCCTCATTTTTGGAAAGTCCGGAATATTGCTCCATTAATAGGGAAAGAATGAGTTGTTTCTGCCATCACTGCTGGTTTCCACCCGCCATGGTGGTGTGGTACTTCTTTTAGTTTTCTAGGATTTGTTTTGTTTCTTTTCTTTTCCTTTCTCTAGATGGCTTCGGCTTCGATCATGGGTTGATGGTTCACCTGCAGGGCAAATTTGAACTCCACTCATATCTGGTGCGTTAGAGTGTTTTGGTAGGTAGATTAGCGGTCTGGGTGTTTGCAGGGGGTCGGGTGCTGCTTCTTCTTGGTGGTGTTTTGTTTTAAGTGTGGCGTGTGGGTGATGACAGCAGCGATGGCAGTGTTCACGGCGGAGACCACGGCTATAACGACACATTCACGGTGGAGGTACAGAGGCGGCAGCAGCAACATCGGCAGCGTTTGAGGTAAGGGTGTAGTTTCATGCTAGGTTTTTAATTCCCCTTTCCCTTAGCGTGGTGCATTTTTTGTTTATGGATTGTTTTGGATTTGGTTGTTAAAAGTAGGGGTCTAGTTTTAGGCTAGGGCTTGTTATTCCCCTCCCCTTAGCTTGGTGCCTTTGTTAGTTGTTGGTTTGGTGGTAAGGGGTCTCGGTGTGGTGCTTGTCGATGTTGTTCTATGGTGGGCTAGTTAGGGCAAGCGGCATTTGTTTTTGTTGAGTGGGGGGTCGGATGGAATGCTAAACGCAGCCAACAGTGGTGTGCGGTGGGTGGGTGGCACTGGATTAGGGCAGGTCTAATCGGTTCCAAGGTGGGTGTATGGTTTTTAGATGTTAGCACTTATCGGAATTTAGAGGATATATTTTGGTCAGTAGAGGTTCAATCGTGTGCATTTTGATTTGTATCTTTTTTATTCCCTATAGGTTCAATTGTTGTTTATTTATATTTCATTTTTTGGGTGGTTTTTATATTGTTACACTGTAATCTCTAAGGCCAGGTATATTGGCCTCATGTTTCTGATCTGATGATATATATTTCTCAAAAAAAAAAGATCTACGCGTCATAACACGTAAATAAATGTACATCGAACATGAACATGCATATCATGATATATGATGTTTTAAAAAGTAAAATTGTTTCAAAAAGATTGGAGAGGACTAAAAGGAGTTTAAGGGACTAAACTCATATTAACCTATGAACTAATAACATTATTTCCAAGAACACAGCATTCACAAAATAGGATACACCTTATAGGGTGTTTCGTTGTACACACAAATAAACATAAAATCCAATGCATCCATCCTTTCAATTTTTTTTAGCAATGTATACTAGAATTAAAGGATGCTTAATTAGAGGAGACATAATAATTAGATATTCCTTCCTTCCTGCACTAATATCTCGTTATCTAACCAATCTATATATATATATATATATATATATATATATATATATATATATATATATATATATATATATATATATATATAATATATATGAAAGTCGAAGCTGAGAGAAAGTGTCCACGTTACCGCCTACGTGGACTCCCTCTTCTTTTACCACGTGGATAAAAAAACTTTAATTTAATTTAATTTATTTTGCCTTTTTTGTCAGATGTTTGTCTCACCTATTCAACTAATTTGAATTCCTTCTTTATTGCAAAATTATCTATTTTTGTTGCATAATTATCTCTTTATATGCTATCTAAGTCACATACTCAAAATCACATACTCTTCTTTGTGTGTGTGTCTCTCTCTCTTTCTCTGTCAAATTGGTATTTTTGACCCTTAACCATCAATTTCGGGATTTCACTACCCCACTTTCCTCTTTCTAAGCCCCAAGCTCTTAAATCTTGCCTTATTCCCTTAATTTTCTCACATAACTGTCTAGCTTCTCTATCTATCCCCAGAAATCTTGCCTGATTCCCTTTAATTTATCTCATAAACATTTTAAACATGATAATTTTGGAATTCTCAACAATTATCCCATTACAAATTCCTAATTTCCGCCTCACTGTAATCTCCCCTTCGGTAGAAAGGGACTCTCCCATTACAAATTCGTAAGTTTTCTTGGTAAGACTTGATGCTTTAGTTCCAAATTAATATTGCTTTTTGGGTAGCGGCTCACGTGGTGATTTTTTAGGTTTGTTGGAAATAAGTTCCGAATTGCACAAGTTCATTATAGAAATTGCGTGTAAGGTGATTGATAAGGGGATCTTGATTCAGCTCACCAGTGAAGATATTGATTTTGGTTAGCTTCTTTCTGTTCCTTTTAAAATGAATTTGTTCTCTCTATTTTTAGGTATCTCTGTGTCGCTTTCTGCTATCTATAATTGAGCATCTGTTGAATGTCAAAGTTGATTTTGACCGTATTAGTTTAGTTTTTTGGGTAGTGGCTTTGTTATGCTCGGTGTTTTTTTTAAGTTTATTGGATTGCCATAATACAGTTTGTAAGTATATTGCTCAATGTTCTCATCTTTGAACGTCAGCTACCATGCTGCGTAAAGTTAAATGACAACTTTCATCACCATAATCAAATGAAGAGCAAATTATAACTGCAGTTAAATAAGGAGGAGGAGCGCAGACACATTAGGTGGGGGAGGAGAGGTAAGTAGAACAGAAAAGAGCAGCATGCCCAAAAGATCCAGTGCTTGTGGGATACACCTGCTTTTGTTGGAGTAAGAAAGGTCCAGTTCAAAACTCGCTATTCTGTATCTTAAAGTCTTTGGGAATGAACCCTCTTTAGAGAACTTGCATTTTTCAACATACCTGCGAGCCATAGAGTGAAAGGAAGGTTATTAGCCTTTCAAGTAGGGATGGCAAAAAAATCCGAACCCGCGAATTTCTGCCCCGCCCCGCCCCGATAGGAGCGGATTTTTTTGACTTTGACCGGGTCGTGGGGCGGATATGGTATTTTTTTAAAAACCCCGCAGCGGGTTAGGGTTGGATATGGTATTTACTTATACCCGCACCGCGACCCGCCCCGCCCCGCCCCGGTATATTTACCCTAATAGATTACTTAATCTTAGCCGTCCATCTATACCATATATATATGACTATTTTCCAGCAAGCCCTAATTTGAGATTTCTGCATTCCTCTCCAATCTTGACAGCCACTCACGGCGCACGGCTCGGCCACGGCGCTCTCGCTGCTCTCCATCGCACGGTGCACGACTCGGCCACTCTCCATCCACCTCACGAATTAGAGCCCACCGCACCTCGCACGACTCTCCATCGCAGTACCGCACGGCGACGACGAACCACCACTGCGACGAGCTTGGATCTACTGTGACGAACCAGCACAGCACCACCGCAAGGCGCACGGATCTCCACTGCAGTACCGCACTGCGACGACGAGCTTGGATCTACTGCGACGAACCACCACCGCACCACCGCAAGGCCCACGGATCTCCACTGCATTACCGCACGACGACGACGAGCTTGGATCTACTGCGACGAACCACCACCGCAAGGCGCACGGCTCTCCACAGCGGGGCGGGTTCGGAGTTCCTAACTCCACATAGGATCGGTTATGGTATTTTATATACATAACCCGGTCCGGGGCGGGGCGGGGTGGGGTGGGGCAAAATTCATCGACTAGCAGGGCGGGTTCGGATTTTAGAAAATCCGCATCCGACCCGCCCCATTGCCATCCTTACTTTCAAGGCTTATAATAAGACGACACCCACCATTGAGCTACACATACTTGGCAATTGGCTCATCCCAGTTTTTGGCGTTTTTGACCTAATAGATTTTTCCTGCCATTGGAACCTGTTTAATGACAAATCCCAGCAAAGTCAGTAAATTATTTGGAAAATAAAGAAAGAAAGAAAGCTTCATCCCTTAAGGATTCAATTAGAAAAACAGAATATTGATCCAAAAAGCACTGTGAGATCTCACATGCTAGCAAAAGAAAAAATTCACCATAACCTTAAGCGAAAAGGTAGTCCAAACATACAAACTTTGGTTGGTGCAATTGTGGTCACACTTCCGTCTACATGGCCTATTGAAAGCATTCATCAAAAGTTAAAAGAGAAGTTTCTCGACATGAGAGATTTGACAGTTATGTTAGAAAAAATTGAAAGAATGATCATTGCTGAAGGTGTGGATAGACCGACATGCTCATGAGTATAAATGAATAATTTTTTGGCCTAGGTAAGTTATATTATTTTGTTTGGTGCGGTGTTGTTTGGAATAAGCACTTTAACGTGACTATGTGATATAATTGCAGCGTTGGAGGCATCAATGCGAATGTTGCTGATGGAAACTTCGTCAACTATTTTGCATTCTTAATTTTCTTTTTAAAATTATGTTCACTCGATGATTATTAAATTAGTTGAAATACAAGTATTGTAACTCTAACTTGATGTTTTGTTTAGATTGTAATTATTTCAACCTGCACATGCCATCGCTTTTACTATTTTTATATATTATTGTACTAATAGTCATATATGACACTCCTTAATTAACACTTGATCAATTATTATTAAAAATGTTCCTGTGTACAACACACTGGTTCAAAACTAGTCACTTATGAATGTGCAGTCTCCATACTTTAATTGAAAATAAGGGATGCATGAGCACCGTGTACACATCAACTTAAAGGAAACTTAAAATTTTTTTTACCACTACTTTCTTTTTCTTTTTAATCAAAAGCACAAGGCAGTGGATGTCCAATTTCTTCAAAGATGTGGAATATATTTGAGACAAATAATGATGTTGGACTCTTTCGATTTAGCTCAAAAGGAAAAGATGACGGTGACTCCTCGAATATCTCTAGAATAAATTTCACTATTAAACACTCTGTAAGACCCCAAATTATTTATAGCTAATTCTTTTACTTTTCAGGCTATTTTTTGTAATTTTAATAACTAGTTAGTTGTGTTTTGTCGATAAATTGAATTTAGTCTTTTAGAGAAATAGAGGAAGGAAAAAAATCTAGGATTTTAAATATTGCAATTTCTACTTACAATTGGTAAGTGATCCTAAACTAATTTAATTATAAGTAAGATTAGAATTGAAATAGAATTGTGCTTTTGAAGATTTTGATATAAGTGAGTTGATTCAATTATTTAAGTTTGAAAATTTCGAAAGATTACGTAATTTTACAAATGTTGTCATACAAATTCGGGTAAGGATTTTATATGCATATTCATCTCATTTACCGTTATGTATTTGATTAATCACCTATTTTGTCATGTCGCCCAAACAATCACCTATTTTGTCATGTCTCCTTTAGTGTGCCCTTGATATTTTGCGGATTTCTACAGGCTGGGCTCTGTTTTGTTTTTAATCCTTTACTGGTTTGGTTGTAAGCCTAGGATACACTACATGGCCGTTGTTTCTTGTACACTACATGACCATAAAGCAATTCAAATTCTAAAGTACAGTACTATTCAAGCTCTTCTCTAGTGAGAAGTTGCTAGACCTGGCAATTTTTTGCCCGTACCCGCGGGTCGAACTATACTCGGCCAAAAATTCTGGATACGAGTACAAATATATGCTACCCGTTGAAAATAGACCTGTATCCGAACCGACCCGTAATTTTCAGGTCGGTCCGGGTCAGGTGACGGGTTACCCGTATTACCCATTTTTCAAAGAATATATAAACAAACAAGTGTGCCCTAAGCCAATAATAACCCATCACTTTCGTTTTTCTACTTCACTAAGAATCTCAGACCCTTCTCTGCCTTTGCGCCGCTACAGTCCCTCTTGTAAAGATCTACCACCTCCCATCATTTCGTCTTCCCCCTCACTGTCATGGATCTATCGAAACTTTACTCATTGTCAATCTGTCACCGTTCAAGTAAGTGACCATCGGACCGACCGCAGTGGCGCCGTTCTTCTCTCCATCACCACTCCGTCATTGACCAGATCTACGTTGTTCGTTGCTAACCAGATCTACGTTGTCCATCGCCACTCCGTCGCTGAGCAGATCTATGTTGTCCCGATCTGAAGTTCACAGTCGCCGGCCAGTTCTTTAGAGCTTGAAATTTCTTATATTTTATTTTTTATTGAAGAATCTTGATCTTCAGCCTTGTGGCGATTGTTGTGTGATGGATCTTAATCTCTTGTGGTGATTGTTGTGTGATGGATCTTCATGGAGATTGTTACATGAAATTTTGAGGGTCTGTTTGTTTGTGTAATAAAAGACAGAAGAAACGAGAAAGGAAGAACATTAGTTTAAAAAAATTATAAAAATTAATTTATTACCCGCGGGTAATACCCTACTCGCAAAGGTAGGGTACGGATCTTCAAAAAGTCTACGCAAAAAAATCCGGGTAAAATATACCCAACCTATCTTTACCCAAACCCGAACGGATTTTACCCGTAATCGGTGGGTATACTCATTTGCCGGGTCTAGAAGTTGCCGTCCAATTGCCAGAAGTGGCTTTGCCACATGGCAAGTGTCTAATGGTGCATCAATTTTCATTTCACATTTTTAGCGCATATATTTCATTGTTTCAGAATTTTGTGATCTCACACATTCAGGTTTAAACGATTTTACTTTCGTTGAACTCGTCTCTTCGTTCTCTTTTATTTGAGTCTAAAATCGAGTATTTTCTAGAATTGTTAAGTCATCCTTATTGAAATTCAAAGTTTTGATGTTTTATGACTCCATCCATCTAAGATACTTCGATGTCCATTAGATCCCTTTGAATTGATTTAATGTTTAAAACTTTCACGTGCTTAGGTAATGTGATGCCATGACATGATATGACAACTTTTAACTTAGAACTTTCGCGTGCTTAGGTTAACATATTTTACAGTCATGTAATACGTGATTATATCGTATTTGATTATTAGTTCAATTATTCGGATGTGGTCATTTGACTTTGACTTTATATATAATCTTTAATTGGTTGGATATTCTGAAATGAGACTATTTGTCATGCTAAGATTATCTATCATCTTTGCACTTTCATTTTCGTATGCTTCGTTTGGACTCAGTTAAATATTATTGGATACTTGCATTGTATTTCGTGGCTGTGATCTTTATTGGGCTTCGTGAACCCCAACCCCCTCCCTCCACCAACCCCATCTTTGCACTTCTGTTTTTGTATGTTTCGTTAGGATTCAATTATATATTATTGGGCACTTGTGTTGTATTCTGTGGGGGTCTATCTGTGATCTTTGTTGGAGTTCGTGCACCCCCCGGTTGCAAGTAATTAGGGCGAGACGAAATAGGGAGTTAATAGCATTATGCCTAAGCTTGAAGTTTTACTTTAATTGCTAACACTTTTTAGTGGCTTTCTGATAAGCACTTTGTAATAGTTTTTTATTTAGTGGCTTTTGGGAACCCCAAGGGTTAATGTGAGTGATTTGATTTCGAAAATGTTTTAGAGTTCTAATTACTTTTTGAGGTTATATTTTTGTAAAATATGTGGGGTATCATATTTCTCGTGAACATGAATATTTTAAAATAGTATGTGAAGGTTCGCCTCTGGGTCGAGAGCGTGGCACACTTTATGCCGTACCAACGTGAAAATGGATGGAACTATGCTGTAACAACATCATGCTTCTACGGTTGTAGTATCGTTTGAACGTTGCTGAATATGTTAAGTGGCACTTGTAAGAAAGTTTTGTTTACAGTAAAATCATAACAACCTATTTGATTACGACATTGATAACTATGATTTATAGAGAGAGCTTCGTTCTTCCCTTCTTAAAAAGGAATTTTGACTGCAACCCAAGTTATTAAAATAACCTACAACACCTTAACCCACCCAACCTACCAATGTTGCAACAAATGATGTTTGTTAATTGTGTCTAGTGACTTTTAAATAGTAACGCTATCAAAATATTGTTAAAGATTGTTGTTCAAGTGTCTGTAAAAATGTTACTGACAATATATTGGGATCATCAATAGTCCTAGTACGGGAGTCAGAAACTATTCCTACTGTCGGATCATTGGCAATTTATTTTTCTTTAGGGAGCTGATCCGTTGATAGCGCTAGCAAAAAAGGAGATTTTGCTAGCGCGATCTGGCCGTCCATCCTGAATGGATGGACGGCCCGTATCCATTTTTTTGCAAAAGCTATAAGTCCTCCGCTACATAGTGTAGCGGACGACTTTTTGACTGGCAACTGTTAGGACAAAAAGTTGTCCGCTACACAGAGTAGCGGACGGAGGAAGGGGGCAATTTCGTAAAAAAAGTCATATGTTACACTGTGTAGCGGACAACTTTTGACTGACACACGTCAAGTCATCCACATCCCCCCTAACAGTTGTCACATCAGTCCTGTCGCCGCACGACATTCCAGCCGTCCGCGACACTGTATAGCAGACAGGCTTTAAATATGTACAAAATAAATATTGTTCGCTATATTGTGTCGCAGACGGTTTTATTGTCCGCTTCTCTACAAGGCGAACGGTCGTTACTGTCCGCTACTTTATGTTACGGAGGGTACATATAAATAACCTAACTTCGATATTTTTACTTATTCTTCTCATAATTAGATTTTTCTAGCGGCGTTGGCAAGAAGATCTGCACAATTTCTTCCCAAGAAATCCTTTAATCGTCTCATCAATCATGTAAGTTCACAAACCATTTATTTATTTGTTCAAAATCTAGAGTTGTTATGAGTATTGCGGCTTATGGATGGTTTTGAATATGTATTGAGCATGTGCTAGCATTTGTTATACATACATACATACATACATACATACATATATATATATGTATATATATATATGTGTGTGTGTGTGTGTGTGCTGCTCAGAATTCAATTCCGTGAGTGTATGTATATATATATACACAGCATGTGAACTTATGTGAGCACATGCTAGCGTTGTATGTTTTAGAACGTTTGATAAAAGCTTCCAACCTTGACGTTTTTCCATAATTTCAGTTGCAAAAAATAGATTTTAACCCTGGACCCGAAGATCCCTCCGTATTATACGACCAAGCAAACCATGTCAGTACGCTCATATGGGATGGTGGGGTAAGATACTTATTTTATCAACTTTCTTATTCTTACGAACATATAATACCGTTTGTTTTGGTTAAATTGTATTTATTGATTCGTAAGAAAGAGCACTTCTTAACACAGCATAAGTATCCGATAATTTCAAAGCCTGGAAATTGAACAAATACCAGAAAAGGTTACTGCGTGGGATTGGGTTTGGGATTTTCACGCATGGGCAGATCTTTCAACACCTTGATTGGCACTTAATAGGTGCCATTGTTGAAAGGTGGAGAAGTGAAACGACATTTCACTTCCCTCTCGGAGAGATAACAATTACCCTAAAAGATGTAGGGTTCATCTTAGGATTACCGGTGAAGGAGTGGCCGATAATTGCTCCTCCGTTGGAAGCAATGAATAAGAGAATCACTAGAGTTTTCTTCACTTCGATACCTGAGGATCAATTTAGAACTGGTGGTATAAAGTTGAAGTGGCTGGTAGAGACCTACAAGGTTTTGCCTGAAAACTACACGAACAAGATGCTTGTGCTGTACACACAAGCCTTCCTCTTGTGGGTGATGGGGCCAATTTTATTCCTAACGACGTCGAAGAACACGGTCAGCGTGAAATATTTACCGTTGTTGGGTAACCTGCGAGAAGTTGGGGATTATGCTTGGGGTGTAGTAACTCTTGCGTACCTGTACTGAGCATTGCACAAGGCAACGAGGCCTGACTCCAAAGCTATATGTGCAGGTCTCTTGCTGTTGCAAGTATATCATATAAATCTTGATTACGTGTTCGATTTTTTTGGTTTAATCGACAATAAATTTTGACGATACTTTATATAATGTCTTTGCTCTCAGGTGTGGTCTTATGAAAACCTCGATCCCGGCTCACCCAGGCGTAGGGACAAAACCGATAATGTGTGGCCCCGGTTGTGTGCCTGGGAGTACAGCCAGAAAGATAGCCACTACCCGAGGAGAGACGATCCCCATCACAACATTACTTACTATCGGGGGGAGCTCGACTTGCTATCTTTGGGCTAGATGCGTTGGACACCGTAAAAATATTTGTCACGACGGGTGGGAGAGGCGTTCGTCTTCACGCTCTCCGGGTTGTAAATCACACCCCTAATCCACTTCGAGGTCGTAGAGTGGCAGCTGCCAGATCGTGCTACATACCATTTTGACTGCCTGCAGTGGTTGCCAGCCGATGCCCTAGATATGAGGGTTAACAGGAATCCACCGGGTGTCTGACGGTTTGGCAAGGCAAATGCAAATGACTTGTGCGCCGTAAAATTGAGGTTTGAAATTCCTGGCAGGACATGCTGGCGGCCATTGTGTCAGAGCCTGACCCCATGATCAGTATCAAATAGTACAATGAGTGGTACTACCGTATCACTCGGAGGAAAGTAGCCCCAGTAAGGTTTGAACGCATGGATAAGTACCACCCTAGGGGTCAGATCGATGAACATATGGCATACGATCTGGTAAGTTGCCTAATAAGTGCTGTTAATTGAATTTGATGATTTTAAGTGTGTGTATGAAGTTACTTATTGATTATCTCTTTGGATGTAGGTTAATGCCTCGTTCGCCTTCTTCCAGAAGTTGAGCGAGCGGAAGGATCTGGTGGATGCAATGGGCTAGGAGCTTTGCCAATAGGCTGAAGCGTTGGCGTTTGGTTGTGGGAATTTTTTGAGCCAAGAATCGGGGCAGCCATCGGGGGTAAGCCCTGGAATGATTATCGGGGGTGGCAGCCCCCTTATATGAGCGAGGGATACAATTATACCTCGGGACAGACTTCAGGGGTGAGCCAGGGATACAGTGGTCCCTTTGTACCGGGAGTGGGTGGTGATTAGGGACCGCCAAGCACCATGGACAGGCTCAAGCGCCGTGGGAAGATTACAGTGCGCCCTCGTTCTCTTTGTTTACGGACTCAAAACCCCAGCCCCTCTCTTAGAGTCAAGTCATGCATGACTGGGGTTTAAGAAACATCAGTCTATCCGAGACACTACCCATTGTCTTGTGGACGGGACCATCTATTACCCCTGGAGGGCAATATCTCCCTGTCGACCCCCCCGAAGGAGGGCAATATCCCCCAGTCGACCCCCGAGAGCAATATCGCAAAGGGCATCCATTGAAGCCCCTAAAGCCGCATAAATGCCAACTAATTCGAGAGCATTATTTTAGCGGGGTCCCCCAAGACAAAGCGTCGTATAGTGTGGATCACCCAAATTTAATGGATTACTGTTGGTCTTGGGGAGAAATGGCCTTGTTGGCTCCGGGAGATTGGTAAGACAACGGTGTCATCTCGAACTACGTGGAGATTCTGAAGCAAAGGGGTAGGGAGCGGATGGACAAGTATCCCCACATTTTTATGGTGGATGCTTTTTTTCATAGCCTCCTAGTATCTGAATGGCGTGAGTGGGTCGGGCTAAGGGGGAAGAAACAGTTGAGCCAGTGGAGGCCGTCCGCTAACCTACGAGCGTATCTTACTAGGGATAGTCCAGTGAGCGCAATGGTTGCCGACGTGCTTCTAATCCCATTTTAGGGGAAAGCCACTGGTACTTCGTTTGCTATGAACCAACACAGAAGATCGTATCAGTCATTGACAGTCTCCACGACGATACCGTCCACATGCATGTGTTGCGGATGTACAAAGCCCAATTGGATGCTATGGTAATCTTCCGATTGTTGTTTAATGCTTAATGTAAATGTTAACTTGTGTCTCACACCGTTTTTTGTTTCTCGCAGAATATATTTTTTGCCATGGTCCACTCTATCTGTGATGGAAGAGTACCGGCGCGACCAAAGTTCCAATACCCATTGAAGAAGAAGAGGCCCAAGCAACGTAATACTTCAAACTGCGGCGTCTTCGTCTGCATGTACATAGATTACATTTGTTGATCTGAGAGCCTCAAGGCGGCCGTCTAGAGTCAAGAATGCGTGGAAGGCTTTAGATATAGGATAGCTTGGCAAATTATGCAAGGCCAGCCTAGAGCGGTTAGGTTTATTGGAAATCCTTCTAAGAATTCGGGTGACGATGAAGACCCCAGTGGACATTGTAACATTTGAATCAGTTTTTTTTAAAAATCTTGATTATCCAGTTGAAAGCTATCATTGATTTGATTGGTTTGATTTGTGTTGAGATCAATTGATTTGTATTGAAGATGATTGATTTGACTTATTTTCGTGGTTGAAATCAGTTGACATTTGGTTTGTGTTGATTTTTGATTAGATGCTCTCATTGAGACTGATTGAATGGTGGGAAGAAAAATGGGGGCAAGTCTTGTAAATGTTGCTGCTGCGCCGTCCGCTACACAGTGTAGCGGACAGGTAGGACACCAAAAAAATTTCCAAGTGTTGGAGGTTAAAGACTTTGCTGCGTCGTCTGCTACACAGTGTAGCAGACAGGTAGGACACCAAAAAATTTTCCAAGTGTTGGAGAATAGAGACTTTGCTGTGCCGTTCGTTACACAGTGTAGCGGACAAGTAGGACACCAAAAAATTTTCCAAGTGTTGGAGGTTAGAGACTCTGCTGCGCCGTCCGCTACACAGTGTAGCGGACAGGTAGGAACCAAAAATTTTTCTAAGTGTTGGAGGTTAGAGACTCTGCTGCGCCGTCCGCTACACAGTGTAGCAGACAGGTAGAACACCAAAAAATTTCAAGTGTTGGAGGTTAGAGACTCTGCTGCTCCGTCCGCTACACAGTGTAGCGGACAGGTAGGAAACCAAAAAATTTTCTAAGTGTTGGAGATTAGAGACTCTGCTGCACCATCCGCTATACAGTGTAGTGGACAGGTAGGAAACCAAAAAATTTTCTAAGTGTTGGATGTTAGATACTCTAATGCGCCGTCCGCTACACAGTGTAACAGATAGGTAGAAAACCTAAAAATTTTCCAAGTGTTGGAGATTAGACACTCTGTTGCGCCGTCCGCTACACAGTGTAGCGGACAATGCTAACTCTATTATTGTTTTTATGAAATTGGTGACAGAATAAATGTTTTAGCGACGGAACCAACAACCTCAATATCTCAAATGCATGATTAACAATAAAAAAATCATCAATTAACAACTAAAAATCAACGATCAATAATCACAATTCTCTAATGCAAAATTAACAACCTTAAATTAAGAACCTTAAATTTGTTCAAATAACACAAAATTTTTCAAATTACACAATTGTTCAAATAACACAAAATTAGGGCTCAGAGTTCAACATTGGGGGGAAGCTTTTTCACAAGTGCTATGGTCAAACACCGTCACTTGAAAATGCATATGCCCTATGTGTTCAAAGACTACAAAGTCCCCTAGATGGAGGTCATGTTGCTGCACGAATTCGTTCCAACCTTCTTCGAAACAAATTTGCTCTTGGTCGTGCATCTTCTTGATTTTAACGAGCCATGACCCCTTGTGGCTGGTTGAAGTTACTTCAAACCAAAGTGTGGTAAGCAATTTGCAAAAGGCTACCGGTATGGCCTAACATATTCATAATAGAGTAAGACATGTAAGTTTTTAACCAAAGATAAAACTTTTAACACACACGAAAACACAGAGAAAGAGGGATGGCCTACAAGTTCTGTATGAAAATCAGGCACCATGACCTTGAAGAAGTGTCTGCCGACTGAAACGTCCCTGTTCACCGAAGCAGAAGCCATCAAGACAGATCTATCACCGGAGGTGGCGCCGCGTCGGGGCGAGGACGATGGTGTCGCCCGGAGATGTGCGTTGCTGTAAAGGGGGTCGTGGGTGGGTGAGATGTTCGAGATAGATACAGAAACAGGAGAAAGAAGAATGGTCGAGGTGTTGGACTTTTAAATGGTGCAGGGACATCCGCTACACAGTCTAGTAGACACAAAGAAGATGAAAAGTTTTCATTGTCCGCTACACTATATAGCGGACGTGGCAAATTAAAAAAAGAACTTAAACTAAGGATGGCTCTCATAGGTCCATCAGAAATAAAATTCCAGTCTTCGGTCGAAAAATTATTAGAAAAAAATTAGAGACAATTATTGCAAATATAAAAAATTACAAAAAATTAAAGGTCCACTGCATCTTCTTCTTCCTCATCTTTGGCGTCATTTTCTTCCTCATTTTTCAAACCCCATGGAGTTATCATTAGTGCCTTGTAATGGTTGGTCATTTTGTTGCACAATGCACACCTTCTCAGCTTTTTAGGTTGAGTTTCCTATTCAATAGAGCTCTTCATCCGCGTAGATCTCTTGCGACCTTTCGTTTGCGATATAATTGGATCCAAAGGCCGGATATCATTATCGTCTTCCTCCCCCGGCTCATCATCTTCTGATCCCATTGTAGGCTTGGTGTCAACCGCATTGCTGACTGAAGCTGCTTCAAACTGGTCGACGATGGGCTCTTGCTGCTGAGCTACCTCGAGGAGATGTTTATATCCTGTCATTGTAGCAGCACCCTTTATGGACAAACGGGTAAACATTGTCACCAGATGATTATACCGCAACGTCTCTGATTCTTCAAAGTCAGTATACGGGTGCTCCGAAAAGGCAATGGTACCGTGCAACCTGTTTGCACCTTTCGTCCACCGTGGCAGGACATATTTATCGGGGATTGTCCTGATATTCTTCTGGGTGAAAAACCGCAGAATGTGTCTACACAGGATTCCATGGAACTCAAACTTCTTGCAAACACATGTCACCGAATTCGTCAATGTGTCGTGGCTCACCGTATACATTCTGCGCAGCTTCTCAGGGACGAGGTCATTCACGAGCGAATAAACCTTGTACTCACGCGTAGACTTTTCTGCCACCTTTTTTATACTGTATCGTCCCGATTTTTGCAGCTCTACTTGGTATAGCAGGAAGATCTCCTTCGTATAGACTTTTGCACCGTTCAGCTCCAGCGGGGTCTCAAGCAACCTTCTCCTTTGTTTGTACGTGCTTGCAAAGTCTGCAGCCCTTTCTTTCACGAATAACGAGGCACCCGCTTTTTGTGTGGATGTGACGAAACTCTTCAAATTGGTAGTTGTACCCACATAACTATCGAACGTGGCATTCATAGATTCACTCCTGCCCGTCGTTTTCATGCCCGCAGAAAAATACCTCCTCGTGTAAATGCCAATCCATTGCTCTTTGAGCTCGTACAAGTGCTGGAGCCACTCGTTGTCTTGCAATGAGTAATCCTCAACAAGCTTTTCCCACCTCTCCTCAAATTCCTCAATCGTTAACGACTTATTAACGCACTTTTCAAAATCCTGTTTAAAGTCTGGATACTTTGCATACACGTGATGCAAACGTTCAGGGTATTTGTTGCTTATGTGCCAAGTGCACAAGTTGTGTCGAGTATCTGGGAAGACGGTAGCAATAGCCTTCTTCATTGCCAAATCTTGATCGGTGATGATATCTTTCGGTGCTTTGAAGTTCATTGCTTCCAGCCACGCCCTAAACAACCATTCAAAAGAACTCCCGCTCTCGTCCCTTAACAAGGCGAACCCGAACAGGATGGAGTGATAATGATGATTGACCCCATGAAAGGAGCGAATGACATCGAGTACTTGTTGGTACGGTATGTGGTGTCGAAAGTCACGTCCCCAAAATGCTTATAAGCTAGCCTCGAACGACCGTCGACCCAAAAAATTGTACTAACTCGATGCTCGTCATCAAGTTTATAATCGAAGGTAAACTGCGGGTCCTCCATCTGCATCCGTTTCAATAGGCTCATTGTGGATTGAGCATCATTGAGGTCATACGCGGCTCGTCTATGGGTTCGGACCGCGTTACGAACGTCTGTCGTGTTAAAGTTTAAATTTTGAATTCCCCCAGCCTGTTCAGCAAGAACATTAATCATGTCGGTAGGTCTTAGTTGCGCATTGCTCATTGTGTGAATTAGGCTCCTTGCGACCTTACCCATCTTCTTGTGTTGATGCATCTGACTCACCTTAGAAGGGGTTACTAACGGGTGATTGTGTGCCAGTTCCAGGCTGGTAAGCCAATGATCTTGCTTGGGTTTATAGCTTACGAACATCTTGACCTGGCAATTTGTGCGCGCAAAGCAGTCCCGTCTTCTACGCGAATATCCTATTTCGTCATCACTGTCATCATTGCCTACGTGTGTCTCATTTTGCTGTGGGTTTCTGCCCCTATGACACTCGTATAAGCGAGAGCATATCTTTTTTGTTACGTTGCTTGTTCTTGTAGTTTTTATTCTAATGCCAAAACCAACCCTCAATGAATACGCTCGAAAACATTCTTCAGCTTCTTCCAATGTTTGAAACGTTCGTCCTAGATACGGATCACTAGCATCTACGGGAGTGTTGGAGCTCGACACGAAATCAGACATTGTGAAACAAGACCTATGTAGAAATAAACTACGCTTAACAATCAAATAGCATTTCTAACTAAAAATATTACCTCAAAATTACCGTGGTGAATAGACCAATTTAGGATGACAAATATACCATATACATAATTTCAAAAGTGTTTCTAATTTAACAATTATTAATTTATTGAACATAACAAATTAAAATTACTAAGATAAATAGACAAATTCATCATGCCACAATACAACAAACATATCTTAAAAAATTCGAATTTAAATAGGATAAATTTTTTGAAGTTAGCGAACCTCAAATAAATAAATTTATTTAAAATTAACAAATTAATTTTTAGAACATCACAAATTGATGAATAGAGTGACAAATTACTAGAACATCACAAAAAATCTATATTTTTTTGTTCAAAAAAAAGTTATACTTTATCAGTCAAATCTGACAAGAAAATTTTACCATTCACAAACTTACCTTACTTGATGTTACTCGAAACTTGAAGGGAGCTGAAAATGGAAGCATGTGAATCTGAAAGAGAAGAAAATTGTGCTGAAAGAGGTGAGAATGTTTTGATGAATAGACAATACTGTATAGCGGACAACATTAAAGGTACAAAAATTCATGGAAGTGTGTCACGTGTGTCAGTCAAAAAGTTGTCCGCTACACAGAGTAGCGGACGGAGGAAGGGGCAAATTCGTAAAAAAAGTCGTCCGCTACAGTGTGTAGCGGACGACTGATAGCTTTTGCAAAAAAAAAATCTGGACCGTCCATCCATTCAGGATAGACAGCCAGATCGCGCTAACAAAATCTTCTATTTTACTAGCACTATCAATAGACCAGCTCATATATATATATATATATATATATATATATATATATATATATATTGGCTAAAAAGAAGCCGACCATATGTCTTCAATGATTTTAAACGTTATGCACGTGGTGCATCTACCATAAATTAATTATGACTTATCCTTATCCAAAGCAACAAAAGGATAACAAACACAACAAGTCAATGATTGTGAGTTGAATGATGACCCCAATATTGCATACTCTTTACATAACAGCTGGCAGAGTAATATTTACTTTAACTTTATTAAAAGGGCTTAAAAGATAATGCTGGAGCTGAACCGCCAGATCATATGAGTACTATGCCTTTAATGTAAGACACTATAATTCCCTTCTCCTTCTTTTTTGCTTGTAAAAAAGTAGGTTGTCTCCTCCTTTTTCTTATTCTTATTCTAATTCTAATTCTAATTCTAATTCTGCATATAAATGTTGAATTCCATTTATGACGGTGATAATAGCTTACAACTTTTACGGTATTTCTGCGTACACAAAAATAAAGATAAAAAAAGTCGATGCGTCCATTCTTTCAATTTTTTAGCAATGTATAGAAGATATAAATGATGCTTCATTAGTGGTGCTAAACAGTAATGATAGATATCCTTTCTGTACTAGTATCACATTATTTAGCCAAATCACTTTTGAACGAAAAATCTTTATACGTCGATTGAAAATAAGAGGTGCAAAGAATTGCACCCTTCGACTTAGAGGAAACTTAAATTTTTTTTGACCACTAATTGATTTCTTTTTCAAAAGCACAAGGGAGTGGAGGTCCAACTCCTTCAAAGAGGTGGAATATATTTTAGCAGGATGGCAAACAATGGTAGATGGACCGTTTCGATTTAGCCAAAAAAAAAAAAGATGACAATGAGTCTTTTTGAATACTTACAGAATAAATTTTACTATGAAATCACCTCTGTCGTGTCGATATAGAAATGATTATACTGTAACAACATCATGCTTTTATAATTTTTGTATCGTTTGAATGATGCTGAATTAGCTTAGCGGCACTTACAAAAAAACTTTTTTCATTATGAAATTGTGATGACTCATTTGGTGACAGTGTTTTATTTGATAACGGCAGAGAATTCGGATCCAGCTAGAATGCGTCTTTTTTTTTTGGGCTAATTACACCTATGTCCCTGAGGTTTGGGGGTAATTACACTCAAGGACACAAAGTTTCAAAATGTAACACTTATGTCTATCGACAAACGGAACCCTAAAAATCTTAACGGTTTTAATGAAAAGACTGTATTGCCCCTGAGTTAGAACCTTATTTTTTTTAATGCCATTACTTCATTAAAAAAAAAGACTTTTTATTTCATCTTTACTTTACTCTTAACCCCCCCCGCCCCTCATCTGCATCCTCCTTCCCCGTCACCCACCCACACATTCTTCCTCCCCTTCCCTGGCGCCGCACCCCACCTGCCTCCCCCTTCCCCGTCACCCACCAGCCTCCCCCTTAGCCTTCCCCGTCTGCCTTCCCCCTCCCCGTTGCCGCACCACCCTCCCCCTTCCCCTTCCCCGTCACCGCACCACCCTCCCCCTTCCCCTTCCCGGTCGCCGCGACCACCCTTCCCCTTTCCCTTCCCCGTTACAGCGACCACCCTTCCCCTTCGCCGCGACCACCCTCCCCCTTCTCCTTTCCCGTCGCCGCTACCACCCTCCCCCTTCCCCTTTCCCGTCGCCGCTACCACCCTCCCCCTTAGCCTTCCCCGTCGCCGCGACCACCCTCCCCCTTCCCCTCCCCGTCACCGCAAAGTTAGTCAACAGTAATGGAGGTAACGGCGCAAGGGAGCTGCCGGCGTGGGGCAAGTGGAGATGGTTGCCGGCGCTGAGAAATTTGCAGCTCGCGAATTGGGGTTTTGAAACCCTAATTCGCGAATTGGGGTTTTGAAACCCTAATTCGCGAATTGGGGTTTTGAAACCTAATTCGCGAATTGGGGTTTTGAAACCTAATTTGCGAATTAGGGTTTTGAAATGAGAATTTGCAGATTGCGAATTAGAACCCTAATTTGTAAATTGTTAGGTTTTATAAATGTTACAATCAGTACCTCAGGAAGGTGAAAAATTGTTGAATTTTATGGACATGCAACTGAATGTAAGATCATAAATTAGGGATTAATTTGAGAATTAGTGTTTGTAAACTCTAATTTAAAAATCTTAATTTTCAAATTAGAGTTTCAAAATCTTAAAGAATTAAGATTTGTTATCCTAATTTAAAATTTATAAAAATTATTCAAGATATATTGTACAGGGGCAGTATTGGCATTTTTAAAATACAAAATGATGAACAGTATATTTTTTGGATGGAACCCTAACGGATGGACACGGGTGATACATTTGAAACATTTTTGGTCACGGAATGTTACATTTTGAAACTTTGTGTCCTTGAGTGTAATTACCCCATAACTTCAGGGACATAGGTGTAATTAGCCCTTTTTTTTTTTTTTGCTGAGCTCCTAGCAGTTAGGGGAAGACCACCGCTGCACATGGAGCCCAGTCCTATCGTCACTGCTATCATCACTCCAACCGATTCTGAATAGTCAGCTCCGCGTGTGTGGGTCATACACTTCACCCAATATAAAGCCATTAATGAAGATCTGAAGCACAGAGTCAGTCACGTACACACGGTAACACGCACAAACAGAAAGAAGCAGAGAGTTGAAGAACAATGAGCGGGGTAGGGAAGACGGTGTGTGTGACCGGAGCTTCCGGTTTTGTTGCGTCGTGGATCGTTAAGTTCTTGCTCCAACGTGGTTACACAGTCAAAGCTTCCGTTCGCAATCCCAGTTAACCTTCTCTTTTTCTCTCTTCACTTGATTACATTTGTGCTCGATTCCTGTTTCATGTGGGTATCTTCACGTGCTGAAGTATTGATATAGTCGTAAGGAACTTATGTAACATCAGTTTGAAAAATACCCACTTTCGTAGTTTTCTGTGTGATCCGAGTTTTCAGCTAGATCTCACTATTGATGGGTATTTAAGCTTGGGATGCACTGAGTATCTAGTGGGTTCTTTTACTGATTTGACTCTTGCGATCAAGCGTAATAAGATTTACTTATCGAAGTAGAATTGTTTGGAGAACTTTCTTTTCATTCGATTTCACATCCTGTAGAAAGAAGAAAGAGAAAAGAAAAGTCAAAGAAGTAAATCAGTTCTTGATTGTAAAGGCCCACTATTATGCTACATCACTTAATCATCAGTCATTTTTTAGTTTTGTAGAGTTGTTAATCTAATCTCTTAAAGACAGCTGGTCTAGGATGCTACAACTTCAAGATTTTACTTTATGAATTGGTCTCTATTATTGATATATTGTATTTAGTACATCCAGGTAATTGAAGCATTAGAGTTTTTTATCTTCTTGATTTCCTATGATCTTGCTGAATATCTTTGTTTGAAAATACCCACACTTATAGAATTTGATGTCCTCTTCAACTTTTGAGCTTGATCTCACTGTTGATGGGCCTTCTAGCTTCGGATGCAATGAGTATGTAGTTTCTTTTATCTGATTTTTGAGATCAAGATTAATAAGTTTTAAATTTTCACTTCATTAACTCACATCCAAGAAAAAAGGAAAGAAGAAAAAGGGTTTTTTTTGTTTTCTTTTGGGGGGGGGGGGGGGGGGTAATCAAAATCAATAAGGTATTCTGAGTAATGTTTTAACTAACTTAGTAACAATGTTATCCCAAGCATTAAAAAATAGGTGGATCTAGGTTGCTCTGTATTTTAGTAACCTATGGCAATGAGAAAAGAAGTAATTTCGATGATTTAGGATAGTCGATGATTTTACATCGATGCATTACTGACAATCATGAGCATGAGAAAGAAGAAGCCACCTCTTTGTTCCTACGAAGAAAGTGTGCATGTGTAAATTTATATGCAGCTTATGTGTTGTGCACGTGCATGTCCTTTTTTAGTTTACATATTATTTATAACAATGCCTCTCGATTTTTTGGGTTGATCATGTAATGGCTAGGTGAATTAATGAGTTTGAGATTCATGGATGTATATCTCAGTGTCACAATTGTGTATCTTTTAATACAAACCTGCACAGTTTCTGTCTAAAATAGGACTCTGTGTAATTCTTTAACATTTTTCATGAAATAAATTTGTCGCGTGTTTAGCTCCTAAGGTCCAACTACTTTTTTGTGTCTTTTTACTCCTTTATGGAAGTCACTTTCATCCATGAGCTGTAGATTGAAGTGAATGTGTTTTCTGATTGATTTTCATGTTGAAGTCCCTTTTCTTCCCTAATCAGGGGATGAATTCAAACTTGAAAGTCATTTATGATGATATTTGTCAGTATTTGATATCTTTAAACATCACACAATAGTTTAACATTACTGATTCTTGATATTTCGAGGCACACTTGGGGAGTGTGAATGTATGTACAAATATACATGTCAAAATAACAAATGAGAGGATTCGAATATACGCATACGTATAAGCATTTTGTCGTGCTGTGGATTAGATAAAGTGATTTCATGCTTGCTGACCATTATATCGAATTTCTTCTTAGCTGAACATCATGTAAATGCTGAAGCTTTTGTCTCTTTGATTGCTGAGTTTATATTGTTTCACCTGTCAGATGATCCCAAGAAAATTGGCCACTTGCTTGCACTTGATGGAGCCAAGGAAAGACTCCATATGTTCAAAGCAAACCTACTGGAGGAAGGCTCCTTTGATGCAGAAATTAGTGGTTGCGATGGTGTTTTCCATACAGCATCACCTTTTTTCTATGCAGCTGCTGATCCACAGGTCCCTTCTATATCACCATTGTTCAGGCAGTTGCTTTTATTTTAGGTTTGCCATATGCTCGACTGTTCTCAGTTCATAATAATCGGGTGAGAAGTCCTGAAAGTCAAGAGTTTGATTCCAGAAGATTTATGGTAGAGTGGTGTACCTAAAAAATAAATATTTCTGGACACTCATTTAAGAATATCTTTTGGATTATAGTGTCACCTCACTCCCTCGCCATACCCTCTCTTAAGAAGGCGGTCTAGCACACGTGGCTCTGTCTGGCAGTTACAGGTTCTGGGGAGGTTTAGGTGTAGGCGACCATGTCCCTGTAATTTGTGGAGAGGTTGCTTCCATGCTTTTAAAGAAGGATAAACTAAGAAGAAGTTTCAAATGTTACGTTGTGTGGTCACCAGTACGCTGGTTTTAGAGCAAGTACTTTATGCTGAAAAGTGCGAAGGTACTGGATCTCTTACTCCCTTACTACTTAACTGGTAAGTTAATGATGTTTAGAACATGTGGTGAGTATTATTTAGCACTTGCATTGTCAATTTACCTGCAACATGAGAAGCATAAGAACTATTGTTTAATGTATGCTGAAATGCATTAAAACATGTGCTGAAAGATACTGAGAGCCATTCTATATGCTAGAAGGGTCCATGACATGCATAAAAACTTCCAGTTGTAGGATTCATGATTGATTTTGGTAATCTTAAACGAACAGGGTAAGAGACTCTGATCCATTGTTTATAAAAGCTTTTAATTTGCTACATAGTATATGAGTTTTGGGGTCTCAGAGTAATTGTTTTTCTCCTTCTTTTTAGGCAGAGCTGATTGATCCTGCAGTAAATGGGACGCTTAATGTTCTTGGTGCATGTGCAAAAGCTCCATCAGTTAAAAGAGTAGTTGTGACGTCTTCTGTAGCTGCTGTTGCAATCAATCGTAGGCCTAAGACTGCTGACGTCGTAATTGATGAGACTTGGTGGTCTGATCCAGATTTTTCCAGGGAAATGAAGGTATGTGACTATTATTGTTGCTCCATCTCTTAACTTGAATTCCTTATGCATATGAAGGTAAGTGACTATTATTCTCTGTGTCACATTATCGCGTTCTCTGTTATATTATTATTTCTTTGATTGCTTTCTGCTGTGACAACTATCATGCTGTTTCCACCTCATGCTTAAGAAAGAAAATGTTCTAGTAAAGAGTCTCTCATCCATGAAAACACTGGTATTTCTAGTCTGGTAACTATTTGATAACAAATTGGCTATGCCTTGGCTTCTCCTGTTAGAACATAATTACTTTTAGCTAACATGCTTGTTTGATCCTCCTTTTTTTTGCTAAAAGACTGCCCTTCCCTTCTGTTGTTGCTTCTGTCATCTTTAGTATGTTCTTTCAAATTTTGTAATAAAGGGTCCTCCATCCATCAACACTGGTATCTCTATATTCTACTCTTTACGTGATAACAACTGGGCTATGCCTTGGCTTCTCCTGTCAGGACAGAATTCTTTTAGCTAACATGCTTCTTTGATGCTCAGTTTTTGCTAAATGAGTGCCCTTCTCTTCTGTTGTTGCTTCTGTCAGCTTTGGTATGTTCTTTCAAAGACTTTGGCTGAGGATGCTGCCTGGAAATTCGCTAAAGAGAAAGGTATCGACATGGTTACCATGAACCCGGCAATGATTATCGGCCCTCTCTTGCAGCCGACACTTAACACTAGTGCTACTGAAATTTTGGAGATGATAAACGGTACGTACCCCAACTCTGTAAACTAATGATATTATCATATTAATATCTGTGATAAGAATGATGTTACCCATGCTTGGAGTATCTTGGTTATTAATGCCAACTTTTGTTGGTTGCGAAGATTCTTCTAAAATGCTTTATCATGGTCCATCTTAACCCTTATGACAGATTTGCTATTTCTTGAACATAAGTATGCCAATGACTCATTAAATAAGCATTAATTTGACCGTTAGAAATTAGGTTAAGGCGACCTGAGAAGGTGGTGGGGGTGTAGATCGACCTACGCCTCACAGAATTTTCACCAGATGCTCTTTTGCATAACAGAGTTAATATGAACCATATCTCAACATGACTATATAGTAGCAAATTCATACAAATTTAGTTCCAAGCTACACTATAGAGAGAGACATGAAATACAAACCACTAGTGTGATTTTTCTGAAAAAGCTGAAAATCATCTCTTTTCACCATCCTTTAACAAAGTCAAGTTCAACCCTTT
Organism: Escallonia herrerae; assembly: GCA_033070095.1. Lineage (NCBI taxonomy): Eukaryota > Viridiplantae > Streptophyta > Magnoliopsida > Escalloniales > Escalloniaceae > Escallonia > Escallonia herrerae. Next base: position 78,769 of record JAVXUP010000504.1, on the reverse strand, counting down.
TTACATTATTTGCTGGTCTGTCTCTGCATCTCTTTAGCAAGCTCGTTGGTGTTTACAAAACCATAAATAAGTCGTGTTCAAGGTTTTCACTCTGGTTGACTCTTCAAGCCTCTGAAAGGGGAAGAATGTTGGATATATTTAACTCCTTTAAAGGTCGATTAACAATGAAAATCGCCTCGATCAAGGAGCTGTGGCATATCTGGTTTCTTTCTTGCTGAGTATGTGGTGATACATGTGCACAAACTTGAGGTTACACATACATACAAGATAAATTATTGTTTAGATTAGAACAAAGGTTGTGAAGCCGAACAGGCCAAACAATTTTCTACATTCTCCGGGTCCAAAATATTTGATATTGGTGCTCCGTTTGGTGGTACCACGAAAAAGCAAGGTCAGGAACGTGGATAGGGTGTTGAAGGTCATACATAAGAACAAATATTATCTTTCGTCTTTTGGAGAATAGGCTTGTTACTTCATTCATCTATTCCTCCTCCCCACTTTAGGATAGGTGGAAACCTTGCTCGGGGAGACTTGATTCCTCTTCTCTTTTTGCTTACCTTTTCAATCAAGTAATTATGGTAACTGTCACTATAATCCTTTTCCCATTTCTTCCTCTACCATATGCTCTTACCAAAAATACATTTTAGCTTGTGGCAGTAGTTATAATTTATATTAATACCTCTTCTTGAGATTATAAATAGTTTGGCAGTTCTCTTACTAAAATAAGTATTTCTTATCTTTCTTTTCCCCATAATATTTGGCCCTGTTTATTCATTTCTTTATCAAATGCAGGAGCAAAAACATTTCCTAATTCTAGCATGGGATGGGTTAACGTTAAAGACGTTGCCAATGCACATATTCAAGCATTGGAGATTCCTTCTGCTAGCGGAAGATATTGTCTGGTTGAGAGGGTTGCACACTATTCTGAAGTTGTTGACATATTACGCAAGCTTTATCCTTCTTACAAACTTCCAGAAAAGTAAGTTTGCTTAAAAACACTGGATTTTGTTGTGACCTTGCTCCTCCTATTTTTACTGTTTAAACAGCGCTTATAGATGTCAGTGAGCTGTTGCTACTTGCAGTAATCTTCTATGAGCTGTGTTTGACCTCACTGACACAAATTTGGAGTGGTGCGAGTAAACATAATGAATGTTTGATCACCATGGCATGCTGAAGTGCTGATTGATTCAAATGTTAGCTTTGTATTTTACTGTCTTAGACCACAGTTTCAATTATGCTCATTACACCCTACAAAAAAGTTCTTGCATATTTCTACTAGATAAAAGCATCATACTTCACTTGTTTTGCTGGATACTGTATATCAATACGTCTGCTTCTTTCGTTTGATAAGTTGTCTTCACTGGGTTTGTTGAATAAAAGGAATATGATAGTTGAAAGCTTTTAGCCCTTTTTTTTTGTCCTGAAATAACTCACGACTCTGGTAGCCTCCTGAATTTAAGATAAAGATAAAGATCAGAAGGTGAATGGAAAGCATTGTTCTGGACCTATGCATGTTCTTGCTGTAATAATCTGATTTATCTTGTCCCACAACATATTCAGTTTGCGTTCTACTGTAGCATTGACTGTGGTCTTACTGGATACTCTCTACGTATGTTCCTTCTTACGATTAATCTTCAACACTCATCTTTTTGAGGTTCGTTTGAATAAACCTGTTTTAGGAACTTAGAAACTTAATACAGCGGATGAAAACCAGCTAATGTTGCATACTAACTAACATATGATGCTATCAGATGATATAACTTTGAGATTCCATTGCAGGTGTGCAGATGACCAGCCTTTTAGACCAATATATCAGATCTCGAAGGAAAAAGCAAAAACCTTGGGTATTGATTTCATTCCCCTCGAGGAAAGCATCAAGGAAACTGTTGAGAGCCTGAAGGAGAAAGGCTTTTATGGGAGCTGAGCAGCTCGGTAGAAAGCAGAGATGCTTGTGTGCCTTCAACATGCTTGTTATTGATAGTACCTTTAAGAAGTGTCCATCTAGGGTGGCACTTTATGTATCGAATCCTGAAACATGTTTTCTAGGGCATGAATAAAAATGTGGACCTGAACGCTATTATTGCTTCTTGCGAGGTGCACTTCAGTTCGTTGCGGTATCGCTTTTACCGTGGTTTGCATTGTAAAACAGCCATGCAGTCAACCTTTATAACAAATTTGGATAAAGTTTTATAGCAATGCAGCCACCAAATCAAAGGGTTAATTACATGCGGTACTCCAAGATTTATTCGAAAATATGTACGGCGTTTTCTAAGTTTCTTTATTACACTCCGCTATACTTTTTTAGAAAATATAAATATACCCAACTGCTTGGACCAATTCGCCACTACACCGGTCAAATTACACATGGCCGGCCAAATCACCAAATCCATTTTCCAATTACTTACAGATTCACTAACCTTTTTGCTTTGAAATCAAATCTAAGATCTGAAATAAGATTCATTGAAATCAAATTCTAACAACAGGAGTTGCTGATGGGAGCTGGTGGATGCGGTGGAAGACAAAGATAAAGATCAATGGAGAAAAAGAGGAGGAGAAAGAGAGCGATCTGTGAGGGGGGTGTGTCTGTGTGATGACTGTGTGAGTGGGTGCCGCACGTGTGTGTGGAGGTGGGTTGCGGTGTAGTGGTGCTAGATCTATTGGTGGCGGTGCGGCAGAGGTGGAAACAACATCGTGGTGCCAGATCTGTTGGTGGCAGTGTGGTGGAGGTTGGTAACTATTCCGTGTCAGTGTGTGTGTGAGTGAGTTAGAGAGAGAAGCACTGGGCAGTAGTGTTTTTTCTTCTTTGTGTGTGTGTGTGTGGGGGGGGGGGGGGGGTTGTTTCGGGAGGGAGATGACGGCGGCACCGTGGTGGTTCGCTGGCGTTTGCGCCGGAAGAAGGGAAGACATCTTAAAGGGCAATTTCTATAGAACACAAAAAACTATGTGGTACCCAAACTTTTATTCACGTATGCTTATTGAAAAGAGTTTTGTGTAAACATACTACAAATATTGGGAGCGGAGTGCGATAAAAATACTTAGTATTCAGCTTCGGGTAAACTTAGTGATGTCAAAGGGCCGGGTTTGGGCCAGCCTAGTGGGCCAAAGGCGAAAAGGGGCCGGGGCCGGGCCAGAACAATAGAATATCTAGGCCCAGTCCAAGCCCTGGCTCTAGGCCCAATATTTAGGGCCTAGCTTGGGCCAGGCCCGGGCCCAATCTCTCTCTCTCTCTCTCTCTCTCTCTCTCTCTTTTAATTTCTTGTTATTCATGGTAAATACTTTAATTGTCATAGTTTCTTGTAATTATGTAAGTAAATTGTAATGTAATAATGAGTGTATACAATATACATATTACCACATATAGTAATATATGTATACATATTACCATATATACATGTGTATACAAGTAAATAAAATAACTAAAAATTTCTAGACACGCACACATATATGTAGTAATATGTGTGTATACAATAAATATTTTGAACATTCAAATATTCAAACTGATGGAGTTAAATTGAAGATAAATTTATTCATAGGCCCTCCTCCTTTTATCCGGGCTTGGGATCGTCTGCTTGTAAACAAACAGGCGAAGTTACCTATTTTTTTATATCTATAAAAAATATCTATCTTGCTTGTAAAAACTTATTCTATATATATATATATATATATATATATATATATATATACAACTATTATATATAAAAATCTATACTTTGTGAAAAATTTTATTCTAAAAACTTGAGAAATGGAAAATAAAAAAAATTACCTAATCATCCACAAGTATTTCAACGTCCGAGTCACTGCTCTTCCTATCATCAATCGGTTTATCTTGCTCACGGTATTTCGCATCAAGATAATCCTTCCAACATACACATAGCTCGAGCGACTCGGGGTTAAGATGACTCCTCCTGTCATCCAAAACTCTCCCGATCGCTGAAAATGCCGACCCTGAAGCAACTGTGGAGGCTTGCACCGGCAATACATCCCGTGCAATTTGGGATAAAGTTCTATACATGTTTTGATTTTGTTTCAAAAAATTTAACAAATTAAAACTAACTTGTTCTTGCATTCATAAATTAGTATAATGATTAGAATTGGAATATAAACCAATCTCATTATAAGAGAAAAAAGTAGAAGAATCTGCCGTATTAAGGCCCCGTTTGACAAAATTTTTTTCCCTTTTTTTTTTCAGTTTTAAAAACTGAAAAAAAGAGCGTTTGGTAACCATTTTTTTTTCAATTTAAAAAACCAGTTTTTAAACTGCAGAGTAAAAAAAAAAACTCAAAAACTGGTTTTTTTTTTCGACCACCACCACCACCCTCCCACCGCCGGCAGCCACCTCAGGCGACCACCGCCGGAGACTGCCGGCCGCCGGCGACCACCGCCGGAGACTGCCGACAACCACCTCCGGCCGCCGGCGACCACCGGCAGCCACCTCCGGCCGCCGGAGACTGTCGGCAGCCACCTCCGGCCGCCGGCGACCACCGCCGGAGACTGCCGGCAGCCACCTCCGGCCGCCGGCGACCACCGCCGGAGACTGCCGGCAGCCACCTCCGGCCGCCGGCGACCACCGCCGGAGACGGCCGGCAGCTACCTCCGGCGCCGGCCACCACCGCCGGTGACTGCCGGCAGCCACCTCCGGCCGCCGGCGACCACCGCCGGAGACTGCCGGCAGCTACCTCCGGCCGCCGGCCACCACCGCCGGTGACTGCCGGCAGCCACCTCCGGCCGTCGGCCACCACCACCACCACCGTCGACCACCGCTACGCCCCACCACCGCCACCGCAAACCACCAAAAAAAAAAATCAAAATAAAAAGGGTTACCAAACACCAAAAAAAAAACCTAAAAAAAAAAGGGGTTATCAAACACCCACTTGTTTTTAATAAAAAAAAATTAAGCTGCTCTTTAAAAAACTGAAAACCAAAAAAAAAATTTTGTCAAACGAAGCCTAAGAGTACCTTCACCTGATAGTTGTCTTACTACTAAATGTTCAAGGCCCTTAAGATAGGGTGCATAATACATCTCACCAGTCGATGATGAAGCTCGCCCGCGCACGTCATAGGAACTATGATAGAGGTTGAACAGATCCTCGAATTCCTTGCTCACTTTTGTTGTGAGTGTAGTTGTGTCCTCTTGTGTGTAGTTCATTAGTTTTGCAATATCTTGTATCGACACGTTCACGCTATGCAACTTTAACCTAGGATCTAAACAGGTAGCCACAGCAAAAATAATAGGCAATTTCTTTCAATATTTATTAAATTTTTTATCCATCTCTTTTACTATTTGTTAAAAGGGTCTTATATATCTCCATTTTGTTAATATTGTAGCCATCTTGAAAATTTCTATTATAGCGATAGGAGTGGTGAAATAGTACGTACCAGACAATAAGTTGGTAGACGTGTAGAATACTCCTAGAAATTCAGATAGGTATGTAGCCATCTGTCATTCTGCCTGAGTTGGCAAGCCGGCTGGGAACGAGGTTAGTAGAAAATGCGTATAGACTTCTTTGTATGCCAAAATATGTAAAAACATACGATTTGTAGAGTTCCACATGTGTGCCATATCTGTAAGTGGTCTCCTACAAGGCATATTATAATCAACACAAAATGTTTTAAATTGTTGTGTTTTAGGGCCTGAACTGTTAACAAACGCTGTCATACCCCTCATTTTGAGAAGAATAACTCCTGCAGCAGCTATACCATCTTGAACAATTAAATTAATAATGTGACAAACACAGAGAACATGAAATAATTCACCATCAAGTACAGGATGAATGGTCTCTTTTAAAGCTGGAACATCAGCTTTATTATTAAAAGTATTATCAATACTAACACTCATAATCTTATTCTTTATTTATAAATGTGGTACATGCATTAATTATATTACTAGCAACATTTTTTGCATCATGCATAAAAGGAAATTGTCAAATGAGATGATTCTTTTGTTCATAACCCTATCAATATCAATCCAATGAGCCATCACACAAGCATAACTAACAAAAGTAAACGGAGATTGCCAAATATCAGAAGTAAGACTAACTCTACCGTTAAATGATCAAAATAATCAATCAAATGTGCTTTAGCAGCATAATACTGCCGGAGTGCATTAGATCTAGTGGTCTTTTATTGAATCTTTTTGTACAAAGGTTGTACGTAGGTGTTCATATATCTAGAGTGCTTAGGATTATCGGCAAAACTAAAGGCTTGTTCATCATGAATAACAAATTCAGCGAACCGTCTCTTTCGCTGATTATAAACAAATAACTTACCGTCAAAAGATAACTGCGTTTGGGTAGGTTCGACGTGACCTTGTCGAGGTGCACACTGGGGGTAATGCCTGTTAAGACGTCCATTACCACTACCAGTAGAAAATAATTTAGCGCAATACTTACATCGAGCTTTTCGGACGCCGTCCACCACAATTTCTTCAAAATGATTCCAACATTCGGCTTTTTTTTTTTCATCTTTTGGACTTCTGGCTGACTATCGAAAGGATTGCTCGGCCATTCTCCATCATGACCACTCATCAGGTTAACATTATCCCACGGAGTAGTAGCTTCGCCAACCGAGCTGCGTCCTTGACTAAAATGTGGGCTATCTTGTGAAGGCGTGTATTCAAAATTTGGAATGTTTTGATTGAACTCCCAATTGACTTAGGTATCTATCATACAGCCTGTACTAATTTTTCCAGGAACGAATGGTTGTGGTGGTGCTTGGATTAGTGTTTGTAATGGCTGTGGTGGTGGTGCTTGTGCTGCTGGTGGTGCTTGTGCATTGGGTCGTGTTTTTCACGATGTTGATCCACACTTCAATTTCTTCAGTAATCCAGCCATATTTGACGCTTAACTTTTTTACTGAATTGGAAAATAAAACTAGAACAGTAATAAGTAATTAGAAATAACAATTAAAAAGAACTAAAGAGTGTAACAAATGAATAAGAATAATTAGTGATTCAGAATTGCAGAGAGTTAGTAATTAAATTTTTTTGGTAATAGTACTTAATAAATAAGAAGTCACTAAAAACTAATTAGTAAACAAATTAATTAGAGAGCAAATGAATAAGAGAAGTAGCTAGTAATTAGAATTTAGAAAGAATAAAAATTGGAGAGGGAAATAGTAGCAAGAATACTAATATAACCAAAGCAAGAATACTAATGTAAACAAGAATAGTAATTAGCAAGAGTAGCAATTGGAGAGGAAAATAGTAAAATAGCTTGTAGAATATTTAGATAAGAGAGAGTAAGAAGATTGGTGTGAAAAATTAGAAAAGAATGGTATGAATTTATAAAATTTTCAAAGTTCACAAAAGACCAAAATGCCCCTTACAACTAGCCGTTTATAGTTGTTGGGGAAGATAAAAGTGTAAAAAATCTTAAAAGATTTGGAAAAATTAACTTGGACCAAAATACCCCCCAAACTAACCGTTATATAGTTGTTGGGGGGGGTAAAAGTGGAATTTTTAGAATTATTAGGGAATATGACTGTTGGGGGAAAAGGGGAGCGAAAACAAAATTTGAAATATAAGTGGGCTAGCCCACTTTAGGGCCATAAAAGGGCCAAAATCCGGGCCCAAAATTGGGCCAAAACTAGGCCGCACGCAGGCCAATTTTGGGCTTTTTTCAGGCTGGGCCTGACCCGGGCCATTTTGGGTGAAATCTCGGCCTGGTCCAAGCCCAGGTCCAGAGCCCTTTATTTTAGGGCCTGCACTATTCATTAGAGGGCCGAGCCAGCCCGGGCTTTTTTTGGGTCGAGTCGGGCCAGCCCGCGGGCCGCCGGCCCTTTTGACATCTCTAGGTAAACTTCTGAAGTACCGTAAATAATTAACCCCAAATAAAATAGTTATTACAAGACTAAATTTCTCAGCAACTCGAGTATTGTTACGTAATGTTACAAAACATCCAAGGCAAATTTTAGGTAATTCATGACGCAAGGATGAAATCGAAACCTTAAACAATAATTAAGTAAATGACTTTCCAAATCATCCCTTCTGAAATAATATATTATGCCAAAAACTATTGGTGTGTGGTTGCACTTAAAAATATCAAGTGTTAGCAAGTTAATATTAATAATAATAACTCTCGAGAGAAGCTTAGATCGGATATATATATATATATATATATATATATATATATATATATATATATATATATATATATATATATATATATATATATATATATATATATATTACAAAGTTCTAAAAGGTGTGTAGATGCGTGCTATATAACATGGGATAAAAAGGTTTAAAGTACTTTGGAGCCAATACATAACATACTATCATAACTAATTAATCTACCACATACTCGACTACTGCACTATATATAACCTATTCATCTTGGACTTGGACTATAGAAATATATTGATTAAAACAATGTGATTGAACCTTAATTCTTTCTTTTTTCATAAAATGTTGCGAAAAGTCTCGTACAAATTAGAAAAAAAATTACTACTTATTAGGACATGTATGTACAAAGTCTTCATTTATATCATTTTATCTTGTATGAGTGTATAACGATTATAACAAAAAAAATGACAAAAAATATGTTTCATATTTCATGCTGATAAGAAGCTGTTAATATTTTTTCAAAAAAAACCTAGTCTCAATCGCTTGATGCATTGGTTAAGTGAAAATAAACCTTTTGAGTTATAATGTCTTGTTTCAAAAAATAAACCTTTTGTGATTATAAGAGTTTATGATCTTGTCTTGGAGTCTTTTTGAGCTGTTAATATAAGTTTAAAGTATCTATTAATTAATAATATTTTGAATGATCTTCACTACAAGAAACTGGCCTTTTAGTGACGGATGTCCCGTCACTAAAAGTGTGTTAGGATTAACCCCTTTGCAGAATTTAAAAATCTGTTGCAAAAAAAAAAATCAACTTTAGCGACGAGAAGATAAATTCATTTCTGTCGTTAAAAATAATTTTTGTATTTTAGTTTATTTTTTTGAAATTAATAATTTTAAAAAATATTTAGCGCGGAGTATACCGTCGCTAAGGATTTTAGATACAAAAAATCCGTTGCTAAAAGTTCGTGGGAAAAACTAATAGAAATTTAATGACGGAGTTCCATCGCTAAAAGTCCCCATCGCTAATACCTTTAGTGATAGTATATTCCATCACTACTATCACTAAAAGATTTAAGGTACACAACTTTTAGCTCGTCGCTAAAAGTATGATTTTTTAAAAAAATTTTAATACTCAAACCTGTAACTCAAATTCAAATCCAATTATCTCAATTCACATTAGGGTTGATGATCCATCAGCAATTATTTAACCCTAAAACATAGTATATTTATTCAACAATCAAAACTATACTAATTAAACCTAAAATTTATACATATTGTTCATTCTGAACCAAATATAACGGAGAGCGAGGACAAGAGCGGGACGGGGATACAAATAGGGGAGGGGAGCATAAGTCTAGGAAAGCACTAGAGGGGAAGAGGGGAAAGGCTCAGGACTCGTCGAGACCATGATTTGAATCCTGCTGATCATCCTCGTCCACGAGGGTACTGTCATCCGGATCCAATTTGGTATGTCCAGCAACAACGCCCTGTATGTAAAGGCACAAACGCATTAATCGTATATTATGTTTAATAATAGTATATAGTATTTGTACCTGATCCCCCTTTCGCTGATCATCCGGAACACCTCATCTGCAAATGCAACGGATATCGTCCGGGTGTAATTGTCGCTCCGTGAGTGGTGTCTGGGTCTGTGGAGGGGCAGCAGGGGGTGGGACGCTCCTATCATGGCACGTGCAGTCGTGCTGGGCAGGCCATGTACGCGCCCTTTTGGCCTATTGATGATCCCCAGTGTATCTAGCCACCGTTTTAATCCCCTAGTACTCGTACCCGTACTTGTGGACGCTGATGGCTGGTCGGACTGTTACTCAGATCTCCTGATCTATTCATACAAGGCTTGCAACATAATGATTGACATTGAAGACATTAAGGCAACAAACATCAAATACATAGCCGAAATTTTAACATAAGCAAATTAATTTGTAACTTACATCAATCTATCAGGAAATATCTGAAATGACGTCAGAGTACATACCTCATCTAACTCTAGGTTCGAGTGCTCAACCGCATTCCTTTGTCGGATGACGTCGTGAGGCACCTACCCCAGTGTGCGTAGGATCCTGATCCTGTCTGTTCTCTCTCCCACTCTTACTCTTCATCTCCCAAGCTTGATCAGTGATCCAATTATCGACCATCTACCCCCATACAGATGGTGAGATTCAATGAGGGGGATACCCTTTCCACTCCTTCACTGGGACACCCTCGGGTAGCATCTACCTCGCCCACTCCCGTGCGTCGTGTAGCCATCGCCTGTAATTTTTGCTGATATTGGCAAAAAAAAAATGCCTGCCACCTCGACGCCTACTACTTAGGCGATTCAAAGTCAAACCTCTCAAGCTAGGCATCCAATTACACAATCAGTACGATTAATTTAAATAATAGGTACTAATTAAACAAATATTAGCTAATAAAAAGGAAACATACCAACCACTCCTCCCATAAGGCCTCTCTCGTCCTGAGATCCTAGCCTTTCCAGTACAGTCGTGGCTCAAAGAATCGACCCTTCATAAGGATGCTGATCTTCGTCGGACACTCCAGGATCTTGATAAAGAAATATATTAATATCATTAAATAAGTGAACTGTAATAAATATCGTAATTAAATTGATAAGTACTGCATTATGTGATTTTTTTACTTATTGTCCCTCCTTAGTGAGAATAACTCTCTGTTTATGCTAGAGATCGATGCGCACATCGCCTATCAGGCCATAGCCTTGACAAGATCGTACAAAACACCAAGATTAATATTGTTCAAATAAAATTCAAATGTAAGTCTAACATTATGACTAAATGCTACTATCAAATATACCTGAGGTCGAACCTATAGAAGAAGGGAACCAGCATGCGAGTGAAACAATATCAACTCTGCGAATGAACTTCATATTTCATTGAGAAACGTGAGTCGGCTTCCCGCATTAGGAATATTTGTTATTATTTTGTGCTGTCCATTGATAACGAGTTAGTCCAACTTGTTGTCAATGAAGTATAAAGTGAATCATTTTGGTTATAGCACGTTCTTGCAAATTAACCTAATGATTCAATTTTTTTGAATTTTTGAAATTTTGAAAAGATTGTTGCATATTTTACTAATTGAGCGACAAAATATTGTCACTATAACTTTTAACAATAATAACACAACATTTTTATTTAATGATAATCTTTTCTCATCAAAACTGTTATAGCATGAATGTTGTATAACATGAAATCCTTCCAAACATTGGATGTATTGAGTGGTTCATATAACAGAAAGTCAAACAATTTTCTTCAAGCAACGAAGTACATATAAGGTGGCTCATAGCAAGAAATTTAATTAACCCCATTGAATTCAAATGGCCAATGCGAAGTTACCTGTCATATACCAATATGAAATTGGTTACAACAAAAATTGTAAAGCTATCGAGGGATAGAAAGAAAGAAGGCACAACATTACTTATGAACACATATAATTTGGGAAGGTGTGCACATCATTGCATGTAATAAATATACATCAAACAAACATGCATATGATGATGTACTGATGTTTTGAAACGTAAAATGGTTTGGAAAAAATTGGTGAGGACTGAAATTGTTTTGATGGATTAAACACATATTAACCCTTTAAACCTATAACATTATGTTCGAAGAACACCAGTAAAGGAGGTGCATAGCATTCACAAATTAGGTTACTTGTATTAGGATGTTCCCATGTACACACAAATTGTAATATCTTACATGGGATGTGAAATAGTATGAGATAAGAGATTAAAATTACCTACTTGGATGACCAATCCTTTTAAGGGAGAAATTGCCTTGTGGTGGGGCCGTGGACCGGATCGTTGCATAAATCTCTCTATCTTAAAAGTATCATGTGTTTAGACGTGTTTCTAAACATTTTCATCCCTAAAATACTCTCGAAGATATACCATATTACCATTTACCCGCCTGTTCTAAAAACCACAAAGCAATTCCTGCCATCCGCTCACCCCACCTCGAAACGGCGCCAAAGACTAAAATACAAAACGGTGTTTCTCTTTCGCCAACCTGATCTCCCTGTGCATAACTATCTTCATAAACGTTCTCCTTGCCATTGCCCAACAAGGCCATCCGAAGAACTATCTTCATAAAAGAAGTACTAGTTTGTTAAGTGGCAAATCTCGCATCAAACAATTCTTGCATCTGTACTCGAAATATCTTCCTACAAGACTTCATCCAATATTTCATATGCAGGTCAATTTATGCATTAACAGAATCACATTTCATTACTCAATTACCGGAATCACACTTCATTACTCAATTCTTCTGTGTTATACATTATGTTCTTCCATGTCGTTTATCTATGATGCATTCCACCACTTTATGCACATGAGATTGCATTCTTCACCACCACCGCCAGACCCACGATCAGCACGTACAACATATGGTCATGATGTATATGTACGCATATGTGTGACGTACTTCAAATCCACTAATTTCAGTTGTAAGAACATACATTTTGGTTTGGGTTAGCATCTCCAGTTTTCTCCTTATGTGTCTCCTACATGTCTGTGCTCCATTGGTTTCTTAATAAAAGGGCTTCTTGCTGTCTTCCCCTTTTACAGTTGCATGCAAGGTGTTTGTAGATATGCAATAGCACACTATGTTACTTTGCAACTTCTAAGCACGTCAAATGTGTTTCCATTTTGTTCCAAAGTGCCATATTTTCTTACCCAATCATAGACAAATAACATGGCATAGAAACAAAATGTATAGACAAACTACATATCTGCTTTTGAGAAGCATAAGTTGCAAAATTCAAGACAAGGTCCTCAATGCTACAATACCAGCAACTTCCAAGCTTAAATGATTATGAAAGAAGAGGTCTTGCCTCAGCAATTATGATTGAGTAATAACCAGTAAATGTGAGAAAATATTAGATATCACAGGCCAGAAATTTGTGGCAGTGGTTGTTAGATTGTAAATTAACAAGTTATTATCTTGAAAAATGATAAGAAAGCAACAATAACATGCTAATGTGGAATATTTTGTTGACTATGAATCATAAAAGATAAATCCCTTTGAAATTCCTATCATTTTCTTTCCCTACTCTGTGGTTCTCCAAAGCCTTAGTGTAACAACAAGGTTTTCCTTCCCAAATCCCTTTGAAATTCCTATCATTTTCCTCCCGTACTCTGTGGTTCTCCAAAGCCTTAGTGTAACAGCAAGGTTTTGTCAGGTCTTTCCCCTCTACATATTTTTTCTTTTTGTTCTATACCTTAATTTATTTCTTTGTCATCTTTTCCCTCTTATCTTGGTACCACCTAAAGCATGTTCATTCAACTCTACGCCTAACAGCTTAGTCCTTAAACTTTTCCTCTCTCTCTTTGTTAGATAGATGTTTCGCAGAACAAAAGTCCTTTTGGTATCTATCTTTTATACCTGTAGTTAACAATTATGTTTGCGATATCTATTAATTTATGCAATATAGACAAAAAAAAAGTTGCACAGCCTTTAAGTTTCTACTCTCAGTTTCTCCTTCGTTTCCACACATTTTTATCCTTCATAATGTTCTTAATTAGCATGAGATATAAGACACCAAAGCTATTGGAATATGAAAAGTAGAAGTGGAAAAAGGATACAATATACATGATAGTCAACTATCTATTTGAAAAGGGAAGCAGCAGCTAATAACAACAAGTCCCGAAAAAAATAAAGCGTAATGTTACTTAATTAGGATGAGATATAAGACACCAAAACTACTAGACTATGTAAAGTAGAAGTGAAAAAAAAAAGATATAATATACATGATAGTCAGCTATGATATTTGAAAAAAAGAAGAAGAAGCTAATAAAAACAACTCCTGAAAAAAAAAATCAAGAGTAATGTGCATAGAGGAGAAGATTATAAATAAAAAGAAGTGTTTCCATGAGTGTGTCTTGTGTGGCACGACATATTTGATAGAAACACCGACAAACAATAATGTTTTATAGAGTTATACGCATTAAGGAGGGCTGATATGCTAGATACCAACTCTTATCCATATAGGCGCAAACAGTGGGTGAATTTACCCATAAATACCCTTACCGAAAGACCATTGCATTTGCTGAATACTATGGTGTATAATTACCATTATATGGATTTTTAAACTAATTACATTCAAGTTTGACAATTGACTAAGAGAAAGGCATTTGCTCAACAGAATGTCTCGATGGCGCTGCAGGTACAACAAACCAAATTTTATGCTGTCTGCAAATGCTCTGTGATACTATATTTTGATGAACATTTATATATGACTACATGAATGGTAAATGCTCTGTGATACTATACTTTGATGAACATTTATATATGACTAAAATGAAGGGTACAAAAGAAATAGAAAGAATCCTTATTTTCAGAAAATTCAGTTCCATGTTGTGACAGATACCACGTCTTTTTGAAATATCCTTGCACTGTTTGTCGATTATGTTCCAAATTGCCATATTGTCTTACCCAGTGCTCCCAGAGGATTTTCCAATTAGTTTTGGTTCTTAGGATTGACATAGGAAAAAGCAGGTTTAAGAATTATTAGGAAAATTACATGAACTTAATAACTATGTTGCTTCCAATTATGCATTGGCTGGAAAAAATACACGAGATTTGCTAATTATCATTGGTACGTAGGATAGGCATACATAAAAGAGGATTTAGAACCATTTCCAAACTGTCTTACTCAGTGCTTGTAGGGAATTTTCTCATTATTGCTGGTTTTGAAGATTGATGTAAGAAGATGTCTTTACGTGTTTGACAGAATGCCTATTTTTGTGTGAATTCTTAGGCCAACGAAGTGCCACTAACGGGATGATGTGTATTAGGGAATGTCATGATAGTAATGGCATGCCAGGAAATGTGTTAAGAGTCCATTTGAATCGCATTAATATGTCAAAGGCACAAAACTCTTAGATGCGAGTGACATACGGAGATGGAGAGCCGCACTAAAAAGGTGGAGATTGCGTCTGCTATAAGCTCTCACACTTAGGTGTGGTTACCTTGCCATTCATAGGCATTGGGGGTTCTACATTGGTTGGATAACTAGATGCAAATTTACCACCAATTTGGAATCAGGTGACTTGCAATGCATGGATATTCATGCTTGAAATTATTTATGCCTGTTGTTGAGTATACACCTAAAGGTGGCCGTGATTGGATAAGAAAATAAGGGCAACCTTAGCATCACTGAGAATAGACAATTCATAGGCCTTCTTGAGCAAGCCATTTTGGCGCTTGCAGAAGGTGACCTAGCAATTCGTCGTGTTTTCGATCCTTTTGATCTCATTGTTTCCCCTACCCAGTTTTTTTTGTGGAGAGATCTTCCCAGAATCATCTTGAAATTCCATAGCTGCAGCTGAAAATGAAGCCCAATTGCAAAAGCACATCAATAATATGGAATTTCATCACGGCTAACACTTTTAGTTGTTGGTTTGAATTGAAGAAGAAAAAAACAGAAGGCTAAATAGAAAAATCACACATCAAGTTTCAAACGACCCATTTGCCATTCATATTGATTTTCTTTTTAAGCTTTCATGTGACAAACTGGACAGAGATAGAGGAAAGAGAGGGGAAAAAGACCACTGAAAGCGAATTTTAATGGGGTGAGAGCGTTGGACTTAATTACACTCAATTTGTAACTTGTTAATACTTTTGTGGGAGGCGAACTTAGGAATTATGAAGGTGTGATGCCATATCATTATCCAAGAATTGTCGCCCATATACATTGTTATCGCACGTAGATATATAATTTCAAGTGATTTTAGCATGTGATGAACTGATTGCAACCTTTTTTAAATATGCTTTAACTTGTCTAATAACACCTTCATTGTTCACCTTTTCATATATGTTGGCTTCTATAAAAAACCTACTAACCTTGGTGTATCTCAATTTCTAGTACATATTAAGCTTAAGAAACCGACATGTGACGTCTTACTTACAAGCCAATCTTTCTACCTTAAAAGTCTAATGTGTTTAAACATGTTTCTTCACATTTCATGACCAAATGACCCTATGAAATACTCCATATTTACCAGCTACCCTCATGTTTTCAAAACCAATCAACCTTGTGCCACCCGCTTGGGCCACCTCCAAGCAGCACCATATAACTAAAAAAGGAAAACCGCCGCTGCTTCCCTTACGCCAACCTCCCTCCCTCCTTACCGACACTCTTGTGTGGCCTCAAGAAGGGCATGTGAAGAATGAAGAACCATAGGCACAGAAGATCTACAAGACTACTAAAACGACAAATCTCACATCAAATGGTTCCTGCTTTCTAGAATTCGTACTTCGGAGTTCTTCCTACAAGACTTTATCTACAGGTCAGTTTTTGAATTAATGGAAGCTGCATTTGGTGACTCAATTAACAAGAACAATCTATTCTCCCTTTTGATTCTTCATCACATACATTCTATTCTTCCATGTCATGTTTATCTATGACGCATTCGATCAATCTATCTCACATGCTACTGCTTCATTTGCGACCATGGCCAGCCCTCAAGCACAGTTAATGATTACACATACGCACAAGTGTAATGTACTTTAAATGCACTGTTTTTAGTTGTACACACAGATAGACATTCTGGCTTTGGTTGCCATCACCAATTCTCTCCTTTTTGTTTCCTCCACGCCTTTCCTCCATTAATCTTAAACAAAGAGCTTCATGATATCTTTCCCTTTACCAATGCATGCAAGGTGTTTGAAGATATGTATTAGAGGAAAATGTTACTTTGCGCCTTCTAAGCACCTCACTCGTGTCTTTATTGGGTTCCAAATTGCCAAACTTTCTTACCCAGTACTCCCAGGGGATTTGCTAATTACTTTTGATTCTTAGGATCGATGTAGTAAAAAGAAGATTCGAGAACCATGTCGAAAATTACAAGGGATAGGAATTTTTTTTCCATTATGCCTTGGGTGGACAAAAAACAATGGATTTGCTGATTTTTTTTTTGGTTCAGAGGATTTATGTAGGAAAAAAGAGGATTTAGGTACCATTTTCAAACTGTCTTATCCAGTGCTCGGGGAATTTTCTAATTAGTCTTGGTTCTGAGGATTAATGTATGAAGATTTCTTTAGGTGATTTGCAAAATGCCTATTTTGGTGTGAATTTCTTTGGCCAAGGAAACGCCAATAAAGTCATGATGTTTAATATGGAATGGAGAAGATAGTAATGGTATGTTAAGAGCTGTGTTAATAGTGGATTTGAAAGTCATTAATATGGTCAAAGGCACAAAACTCTTGAATGCGAGTGATATATGAAGGTGGAGAGGGGCACTAGAAAAGTGGAGATTGCGTTAGCTCTAAGCTCTGGTTGGATTTGCATTCGGATGTAACTTTTACCATAAAATCTGGAAATAAGTGCCATGCAACATGAATTTCAGCTGCAAGAATTTGGTACCTTTTTTTCTATTAGTCGGTAAATCTCCAGTTCCATCCAGCTTATTTAAATCTAAACTTGATCATTTTCATCGTACCTGGCACGTCCATATCCTCTACCTACATACTTGTTATCATAAAAACATTATTGTTGCATAATCTAGAAAAGAGATAGTTACATTACCATACTTCTGTGGTTACTCTTATAGTTGGTGATTAATGGCATCATGTTTGGTGGTTGTGAGAGTTGGTCTTCAATATGGCTTTTAGGCACCGCGTAAAAAAATGGCTTGCAACTTATAGTTTAGCCCATTGAGTGGTAGGTATATAGAGAATGATTTTGTATAATGTCTTATTGGACAATGGTGAATGGGGCTCAATTCTGGCACCTTGGCTAGATACTTGTGGGAGAGAGGTAGATGCATCGGAGGAAACAAAACCTTTTAAATTACCGTAATAGGGGGTAACAATCTCCAATAAGTTATTTATCATGCTATTCACAGTCAGACCCTGAATTTAACAGCCTGTGAATTGGTGTGGCGCGTGACTTATAGTACTCTCTTGTCAAAAGAAATTCCTCCTTTGGATGCTTATATGACATGCTTCTGCCAACCAACATGTTATTCTTGGCAAAACTTGTGTTATTGTGGAATCTTTCCTTTAATGGTTCAAAAAGGAAAGCTATTGAATGAAAAGATTAAAACGTATTGTCTCATGGTTTTGTAATCGTGAGAACCTTGTCCACTTGTTAGTGACACCTATTTCAACAACTCCATATCTTAATTAAGGCCAAAAAGAAACAAGGAGACACAGCTGCGTAGATGAATGCAATTATATGTGGCATCGTGGACTTTCTTCTACTGTAGCATCTTTGTTGACTGATTTCAAAAAACTGAGAAATTTCTTTAAATGATTATATGCAGTTGCAGGAGAGTTAGAAAAAACTATGACCTGGTGTATATTCTAAGATTGGTACACATAATGTTATGATTCCTCAATTTAATTGCTAACTTTCCTTATATTTCTCACTCTGCTTGCATACAACATCTATTTACATAAAAGACTGACAACTGGCAATTCATAATTATTATTTTCCTTAATGTATTATGCTCCCCAAATTATATCAGTTATAAGCTTACCTCCCTGACGCAATGCATGTTATGAGATAGTAAATTTGGAAGGACATAGCTTATATGTTCGTGGAAATAGTCATTAATGCACATTTTATGGAGCATCGCTTTGACTTAGACTTGCTGCCATAAGCTTGCACCGGCTTGCGAGGGGGAGGGAAGAGTGAACAAGATAGCTGGCATTGGCTGCTAGTCTTGGAGACCTTGAAAAGCAACAACACTGCATAAAGTTACCTTTGTCAATTAGAATAAGTTTTAACATTCATTTACTCCTGAATGAATAGCTAGCTCGAAGAGACCTCTCCCTTGACATGTCAGAGCGAACAAAATGCCAGGCCATTTAGTTCCCTTCGTCATTGTCTGTCCCAATGGGAACTAGGTGGTCTAAAATCCTAGATTATGTATGGATGTTGGCCCACTAATAAGATATGCCATGTAGTGGATAATTATATGCTGTCAAGTTCAAGTTACCTATAGGTGAGAAGTTAAAAGAACTTCTATTAGAATTGTATGAGTACTTGAATTGTATGAGTACTTGCTTCTGAGAGTACATATTAATACGTACAACAAGATTTTGAAAGTTACACGGTTCATGATGTACAAAGAAAAAGAAGTTAATGTCATTTAAACTTTTTGGGTGCCTTAATTTCGCGATGAACATAGATGTTTGATAATGCATGTGCTCATAAGTCAGCTGACAGTGGTGTGAACCTGGTTTCTTGGTATGAAATAGATCCGACTTTGTATATATGCAAATTGCATTCTTAATTATTGTCGGCTGATTTGGGGTTCAAATCTACTCTTGTTAAGTTTGGTGGGATTACAAGTTACTTTTCTTGATGCATTGATTTTGTTTTAAATTTGTATGAGACTACTTAAAATTATTTCATCGGAGATTATTTGAACTATCGCAGAATCAGCAGTAAATGATTTTCTCCTACATTTCGTAATGACGAAGTTATAGATCATCGAGAATCTTGTACTTGCTAAGGAAATGGTGGAAGGTAGCTTATAAAAATTGACAAGAGGCTTTAAAAACTAAGAAAAGTGTCCATAGACTAGAGATTTATCAACCAACGATTGTCATTGCTGCTTTAAAAGCACGAGTCAAAACAAAGAATGAAAGAAAAGAAAATGGTTTCGAGATTGTTTAGCCTTAAGCAGTGATATTTCAGACTTATTACTGTAAAAAGCAATAGATTGCTATCAAAACAATCGCTTTACAACTTGACCACGTATGGCTTTCACTTCACAGAATTAGAAAGACCAGGGGAATCTTTCTCTACTCTTACTATTGGATGTTCATTTTAACCGACCAACAGTCCGAACCGGTGATCATTAGTGCTCAGTACTTTAGTTTGAGATTTGGTAATAGTTTGATAGGAAAAAAGAACTTTCTTTGTAAGACATATTCGTCTATCCTGTTTACACATGACATTCTATTTATGGGTTGAGCTGTGTGTTTGGCATCACAGCTGGAGAACAATGCTTTTATGTCTCTGGTGCTGTCTTCAGCATCTTTGCTGCATTTCTACTTTCTATGCTTTTTTCGTTCGGCATCTTTGCTGCCTCTAAATCCTTATTTTACGTATCATTCTAGATTATTTATTAGGAAATTACAGACTTGAAGGAATGGGATACCTTGCCAAACGATCATTTCACTTACTTAAGCCTCATATTTTGTTATGCCTAAAGCTATTTATTACATTTATCCCAAACATTCTCTCTTGTTATTCTGCTTTAATAGTGAGATTGTTGTTTTGAAAAAAAAAGAGATATCTCTTGGAGGATTATGTGATTTCTATGCAGAGTTATTCTATAGCTAAAAAATGCTTGGATTGACTGTTTTATAAAGAAAATGGTGCCATTTTGGATTGAAAATGTTCATAGCCATTGTGTGAGTGCGTACACATGCATGCATGCCATATGATTTTCTTGTAATTGTATCAAATAATAGCCATTCTAAAAAATTTTGGAAAAGCAAGCACACTGGCCACTACTGGTTTCACAGCTTGCTTTGAATATCCAAGCACTTGACCAAAGGTATGCCTCCATTGCAACACCAACATACCTTTTCTCTTTCTTTGCCGTTGCTTTGAACGACTGCCGACAAAAAAGTAATGCAAAGTAATCATGCCATGCCTAGGATTGTATGTAATTTTCTCTTTTATTGAGACTTATATGCTCAGTTGACAACTATTTGGGTTTTACATGAGGATAGTTTGCATTCATGATGCTCTCCTTTACCTTAGCTATTCTCTTTTACCGAAACTTATCTTCTCGGTTGACAAGATATTTGGGTTATACATGAGGATGCTTTGCATTCATGATGCTCTCCTTTACCTTAGCTAATAAAATATGAAACTTGCAAGTTTGAGTTAGATTTTTGCCATCACGTACCTTTGAAAAGGCCGCATCAGAGAACAAAGTTAAAAAACATGAGTCTCCAATGAGTGTGTTTGTGTTGCAAGTTGTGAGTTAACCAATAGAAGAGCGATAAGAGAAAATTAGTCTAGGACGCAAGCAGGTAAAAAACTAGATATGAAATTTCTGGAGGTAGAGAAGCAAAAGCTCAGTCAAATTTGCTCCATAAGTTTCAAACTTCAAAATGCTCTCATTAAACAATTTACTGTAAGAGAGAGAAATCACTTGTTTAATTGAAGAAGCCCTACATCTATACTAGCACAAGGGCACCTTAAGTGTGGGAAGCGAACTCATATTCTGTAAATGTATTGGGAAGTAAGATCGGAAGTAGTTAACCTGTGCAAAATAACAGTTTACAACTGTTATGAGGTGACCTTATCGAAGTTCATTTCTATAGGGTGGAGTGAATTTGCAGAAGGCATCGTGGTTGGCACTTGCACATGGCCGGATCATCAATTTCTGATGTCATCATGATAGCCCTTCACCTGTTTCAGCATCTTATTAGGTTAGCAATGGGTATTTTTGGCATTTACTGTTATGTTGCGCTAATGGAAACCACTTTCAAAATGTATTTTACTGATTGAGAGTTGAAAGCTGTAGACAATAAGGAAGCTATTGTGTTTGAGACTTTCACTTTCGTTACTTAAAATATTTTTAATTCCCTTTTCTAGCCCTCACCAGCCGAGAAAAATAAACGGGGCCTAGGTCTTGTGATGAATTTGCGAAGATGAAAATGTTAGACTTGGCCGATCAACTCCTCTCAAATCAGCCATCAGTAGTTTTTAATCTCTTTAGGGGACTCTAAGAATTTTCTGCATAAGCATTACGTCTCTCTAGATACGAGTGATTCTACATGGTGTGGTAAGAAAATTTAGGCATCATGAATTATGTATCACAGCGGGTGATTACAACATCCATTTTTGGGGTTGCATTTTAGAAGCTATTCGATTAAGCTAGAAGGAAATGTCTAACTTGGCACTGAAAATTTTATGCGGAGCTGCTATACAAAGAAGAAGAAAGGTGAGGTTAAGGCAAGGAAGAGTATTTCTCCTTTTTTCCCTTAAGACGAGAACTCACATTCAAAGAAGCTTCTTATCGAGCCAAAATAAAGTAGGCTTGTGCTTAGATACTTTTATTGCTTTCTGTGTATGGCTTTGGTTCTCCTTCCTTTGGCATGCGGTAGTTAAGATACTACACCACTTGCTTACATGTATGCCTCAGAGATTAGCCTTTTTTCCTATCCCTGTTTCTTGCTTATACCTTGTTATAATTTGCACCAAGGAGTTCTCTAGCATGAGATATTGGCAGTGATTGGACTTGGGCAGACAAAGGCACACACAGCGATCTGAGGGGTTTGGTTTGAGCATTAAATAACACATGATGATATGTTTGTTTACGTGCCCACATCGTAGCCTTTTTATCTATTCCACCTCCTTAAAACATTTTCCATGTATTGGTTCTCTAGTGTCATATATTGCTATGTTTTTTAGGGACGTCGCCACGGTTGTTGAGTAAGGCTGGTGAATTCCTTTTTGCTGGTGAATTCCTTTTTACTATCAAGTGCGACCTATGGTTTCAACACGAGATTTAGTTACTGCTATCTCGCTGCAAACTGAAAATTGGGACATAAATAGGGACTTCATTTTTCATTATCAAATGCTACATATCTGGTTTGCACATGTAATTATTACTTACGAAACCGCCACTATATTCCATACGTAGATAGATTGGGTAACACAATTCAATCTCTCGTAAATTTAATATATTCAGGCTATCTAAAATTTCTAACAACAAACCTTTTTCAAATTCTAAAAATGGACGAAATAAATCTTGCAAAGAGTCATCATACCTATAATGACCAACCATTGAGAAATGCGATTGAAATAGCAAGTAAGACCCTATATTTTTTTCTATTCTTATTCTGTTTTGTGCTGAATTTTCTGTATTTTAATGTTTTTTCCTTCTTGATTACGGCTATTTATGCAGCCAAAAATAGAGAAAATGATGTGCATGCGACAGGGTACAACTCTAGAACATGCCCAACATGTTGTGTGTGGAATCCAATGGAAAAGTGTTGGAACAAGGTGAAGAGACAATTCTGTTGGACCAGAGAAGAGAGGCACAAACACGTCTAGAGAAGCATTGTAACCGGCTTTTCTAATGAAGCGGAACAATAAACCCTCTATTTTGTGAGACCTCTATTTTGTGAGACTTAGCTACCAATTCTCTGCGAAAATATTCATGACGACATGACGGCATTTGTTCTGGAAGTCTTGAACTAAAATCTTTAGGGCAGATTCAAAGACGGATTTAAACAAACTAAATAAATATTAATGTTCGATCAATGCATGAGCGTAAATATTCGCATCATTTGGTTTGTCAAAACTAATTCCTCCTAATTACATGCATTGATTAAGATTTTGAACAGGGATGAAATTACTGGTGACAAAATTGATAAGAAGTAAGGCGTAACAAAGACTTCTTTTTCCGGTCATTTAATTATTCATATTTTTTATACCCTTCTTAAATCTAACGAGATTGTTGGCATGAATATAGGGTTGTCAAGAGCATTGTATCACATTAACAACCAAGACATCTTTTTGAAGTCTTGAAACAATTCTGAAGTTCCTGTAAATATGGCATACAAGCTCGAGGCATGAGCACTGCTCAAATATGTACAAGCTTTATGTATTTCATAAAGATCTTACATTCATGTTTGACTATAGCTGCTCTACATTTTCTTTTTCTTTGATAGTTTTTGTTTTGATATATATAGTTGACGTTTGCTCTAATTAAATAAATGAACATCATTGTCTATTTGTACATCTTACTGAAGTTAGTTCATGGTTGGTTTTGATTTTTATGTGCCTCCTTAGTATCAAATGGCGTTGTTCTTATTTTTTATCATTATGGATCGTACTTTGCAGGAAATCATTTTTTTTCCTTTCCTTTTTGTAACTTTTGGTACTTCTGATTTTGACAATAATAGAAATATAAGGACCTTTGAAATTTAATTTGTGATCATGTTTTTGCGTGCTTGTGTTTGAGAGTTTGTCAATGGTGATATTCATACATTTTATTAGATATCAAATGAGGTCGGGCAACTAAACTAAGTGATGACTTTGGCTAGAGTTTTTCACTGATAAGAAATGTTGCTATTTATCAATGAGAAGTAATGTGATAACAGATTTTTCCTGATGAAATTTGGATGTAGATCTTTTTACTAAAATTGGGGATTTATTTTTCTCATTCACGTGATCAGTTACTTCTATTCAATGATGCTAACCCAAGTGTTCACCTTGTAAATAAATAGTAAAGTAAAATTAAACGTAGACGACTCTCTACTTTTTTTAAGAAATATAAACTACTCCATCCGTCCCTTAACAATTGATCATCTTTTCTTTTTTGATCGTCTCACAAAAATCGATCACTTCCAAATTAAGAAAGATTCTATAGGTATGTTTACATATTTACCCTCTTTATACTTTTTTATTCTATTTTTTCTCTACATTTATCTCTCTACCAATCTATTTTCTCTCTCCTAGCCCACCACTTTATATTTTTTTATTTTATTTCTCTCTCCACATTTAACACTCTACTAACCAATTTTTTCTTTCATGGCCTACTCTCTTCCCCCTATTTCTAAAGGATAAAAAAGAAAAATCACACAATACATAACCTAAATCCTTAATATGTATGCAAATTCAAAGTGATCGATATTTTAGGGATGGAGGGAGTACTATTTAGACAACTATCCACGTGCATTGCATGTGCACCACAACTAGTAAACATAACAAAAGCCAATGCATCTATCCTTTCAATTTTTTTTAGCAATGTATACAAGAAGT
Organism: Escallonia herrerae; assembly: GCA_033070095.1. Classification (NCBI taxonomy): domain Eukaryota; kingdom Viridiplantae; phylum Streptophyta; class Magnoliopsida; order Escalloniales; family Escalloniaceae; genus Escallonia; species Escallonia herrerae. The sequence goes on along the minus strand of JAVXUP010000504.1, from coordinate 53,931 downwards.
AAAGGATGCATCATTAAAGGAGATATAGAGTGTACCTATAGCTATCCTTTCTATACCGGTATCACATTATCTAGCCAAATCGCTTATGAATGAGAAATCTTCATACTTCGTTTGAAAATAAGAGCTACATAGCATAGTACACATCAATGTAAAGGAGAGATTTAATTTTTTTTAACCACTACTTGATTTCTTTTTCAAAGCATAAGGGAGTGGAGGTTCAATTCCTTCAAAGATGCGTAATATATTTGTGACAACAATGATGTTGGACTCTTTTGATTTAGCTAAAAAGGAAAAGATGATGGTGACTCTTTATAATATCTATAGTATAAGCTTCACAATTGAACAATCTCTGTCATACCAAGAGAGAAATGGAACTACACCGTAACAACATCACGCTTCTATGGTTTTAGAATCATTTGAATGTTGTTGAATTCGTTCAGCGGCACCTGTAGAAAAGTTTTGTTTTACTGTAAAATCATAAGAGCTTATGTAATTACGATTAATAACTATGGTTTATAGAGAGCTTCATTCTTCCTTAAAAAAAAGAGTTTTGACTACAACCCAAGTTATTGAAAGAGCCTACAACTCCCCACTCACCCAATCCTCTAATGTTGCGACAAATGATATTTGCTAAATGTGTCTAATAATTTTTAAATAAGTGACGCTAAAAAAACACTGTTAACGATCGTTGTTAAAGTGTATGCAAAAATGCTACTCACAAAAATGTCTATCATTAATGCAAATCTATGAGAGATGGTATTTCGAACGTATCTCGCAGCTTGTAACAATAATTTTAAACGTTATGCATGGGGAGCAATTAACATACATTAATTATGACTTATCCAGGCAGCAAAAAGGATAACAAACTCAAGGAGGAAAGTCAATGATTGTGAATTGACTAATGACCCCATTTCATACTCCCTACATAACATCTGGCAGAGTAAGATTTAGCATTATTAAACGGGGTTACATGTTATTATGACATAATAATAATGCTGGATCTGGACTACTATATACTAGATCATATTAGTACTTTGCCTTTAATAGAAGACAAGGTAATTCCCTTTTCCTTTTTTATTTTGGTTGTACCAAAGTATGTTGTCCCCTTTTTTCTTATTCTAATTCTACGTATATATTGAAGTCCCTTTATGATGGTGACAATGACATAATTCAATCACTGGACGCAATTTTTAAGTTGCTAAAAGGTTGTTAAATCCCGTTTATTATCTCAGCACCATACTAATTTTTCAATTTTAGCTAATTAGAAATAATCCATAACCATTGTTTCCCCTACCTCGCTCAAATATTCCTCTATTACAAGAGGTGCATCGGAATCACCAAACTGGTTACACCTTTTACAACGTTCCCATGTCCACACAAATAAACATAAAAAGAAAAAAAAATGATGCATCCATCCGTTTTAACAATGTATACAAGAAGTAAAGGATGCTTCATTAGAGGAGATAGAGAGTAACTATAGATATCCTTTCTGTACTGATATCACGTTATCTAACTAAATCACCTACAAATGAGAAATCTCTATACTTTGATTGAAAGTAAGAGGAAAATAGAACTACCCTTTAACTTGAAGGGAACTTAAATTTTTTTTAACCACTAATTGCTATCTTTTTCAAGAGCATAAGGGAGTGGAGGTCGAACTCCTTCAAAGATGTGAAATATATTTTAGCCAGACGGCAAACAATGATGATGAACTGTTTCGATTTAGCCAAAAAGAGAAAACACAATGGTGACTCTTCGAACATGTATAAAATTAATCTTGCTATTGAACTACTTCTGTCGTGTCCACATAAGAATGGATTACGATGCAACAACATTGCGTTTCCACAATCTTAATGTTGCTGAATTATTTTAGCAGCGCTTACAAAAAGATTTTGTTTAGTATGAAATTATTATAACGACCTATTTGATAACGGTATTTTGTTTACTACAGCACAAGATCTGGATCCAGCTATTGACGCTTCTTCGTTAATTTTTGTTGAGATCCTAGAAATAAGGAGAAGACCATCACTGTAGATGGAGCCTAGTCCTATCGTCCTTTCTATCAGCATTCCATCCGATTCTGAGTAGTCAGCTCCGCGGGTGTGGGTCCAAACTCAACATACATTTCACCCAATATAAAGCCATTAATGAAGACCTAAAGCACAGAGTCATTCACATACACACGGTCACACGCACAAAGAGAAAGCAACAGAGGGTTGAAGAACAATGAGCGGGGTGGGGAAGACGGTGTGCGTGACCGGAGCTTCCGGCTTTGTTGCCTCGTGGATCGTCAAGTTCTTGCTCCAACGTGGTTACACTGTCAAAGCTTCCGTTCGCAATTCCAGTTAACCTTCTCTTTTTTCTCTCTTCACTTGATATCGTTTGTGTTCGATTTCTGTTTCATGTGGGTATCATTACGTGATGAAGTATTGATGTGGTCGTACGGAACTTATGTAACATCCGTTTGGAAAATACCCATTTTCACAGCGTAAAGAATGCTTTTGTGTTCTCATTTCATGCATTTCATTTGTTTCCGTGCAGATTATATAATGCACGGCAGGTACATGTGAAGTGAGAAACTAGTGGAGAGAACCATGGGTGGTTGTTTACATTTGAAAGTTCAAAATATGAAATTCAAAACCTATGAGATAAACAATTAATCTGTTGAAGATAGACTAGTAGCATTTCACGGGTGAATGGGTTTATGCACCCGCTGCTATTTCTTGCATGACAGGGTATTTTTAACATGCCCCCAGAAGATTGAGGCACCGGTGGTGACTCCGATCTTGGATCAAAGGTGCAAAAATTATTGATGATTCAATACCTTTGTAAGGATGTCCACCAGTTGATCCTTGGTGTTGATATGATGAACACGGAGGGAGTGGTTGGTGACGCATTCCGGAACAAGGTGGTAATCCTAGGCAATGTGTTTCATGCGGGAGCGGAAAACGGGATTGGCACAGAGATAAATGGCGCCAATTTTGTCGCAGAATAGGGTGGGGGTTTTGGAAGAGCGATACCAAGTTCATGAAGAAGATTAGTAACCCAGAGAATTTCGACAGTAGAGTTGGCAACAGCTTTGTATACGGCTTTCAATGAGGAGGGAGAGGCTAGTTTTTGGCGAGTGGATTTCCAGGAGAGAGGATTGGTGCCAAGATAAAGGATGTACCCATTTGTGGGCTGCCATTGTCGCGGTCGCCATCCCAATCAGAATCACTAAAAGCTTAAAGGTGAAAGGGGTTCCTCGACAAAAATGAAGGCCATGGTGGATTGTGGCTTTTAGATAACCGAGAACACGTTTAAGGGCTGTCCAGTGAAGTGTAGTGGGAGAATGCATGAATTGAGAGAGGCAATTTATGGCAAATCTGGCCGAGTGAGGGAGAGGTATTGCAGAGCACCAACAAGTTTCATGTATGGTGTAGGGTCAACATGCGAGGAGCCATCATGGATGGTGAGAGTAGAAGTGGTACACATGGGTGTGTTGACCTCCTTGGGGCCGGTCATGGAAAAAGTGTGTAATAAATCATTAATGTGCTGGTGTTGAGATAAAACTAAGCCATCGGGCGTGGGAATGACTTCGACACCAAAGAAGTGGTGCAGAGGGTCAAGATCTTTGAGGGAGAACCGGAGGTCAAGATTCTTGACAAAGGAATGAAGGAAGTCGGGGGTGCTAGTCAGAATAATCTCATCAACATATACCAAAAATTAGGCAGGGACAACATCCTTGGAGTAGATGAATAGGGAGGCATCAGCCACAGACTTGATGAAGCCGACTTAAAGAAGATAGCCCTTGAGTTCTTGATACCTAGCCCTTGGTGCTTGCTTAAGTCCATAGAGGGCTTTGCGGAGCATGCAAACATGATTAAAGATGGTAGAATGAAGAAAACCTGGAGGTTGGGACATGCATATGTCGTCATGGAGGGTGCCATTTAAGAAAGCATTGTCAATGTCGAGTTATCGTAGAGGCCAACTATGAGAAAGCGTTAGAGAAAGGATAACACGAATTGTTGTCGGCTTGTTGACGAGACTGAAGGTGTCTGCATAATTGAGGCCAGGATGTTGATGAAAGCCTTTCGGCATGAGGTGAGCTTTTGTATTTTGCAATTGTACTATCTGGATGGTGCTTGATTCGAAAGACCCATTTATAACCCATAATATTTTGGTCCGTCTTGGGAACGAGTACCTATGTATCATTTCGTAGCGAGGCATCAAATTCTTTGGACGTGGAGTCTTGGGAACGAGGAACCATGTACCATTTCGTAGCAGGGCGTCAAATTCATTGGACATGGCATTGCGTTAGTGGGGTTCGGCTAAGGTTTGAGACAGACAAGTTGGTTCTAAGGTGAGGGATAGATGGTGGTGTGATTGATAAGTGAGGTTAAAGTATTTGGGATTTGGACGATGTATACCGGGAGAGCATTGGGTGGAGAGATGTTGAGGAGTTGAGAGTTGGAATTTGTTGAGAGAGAGTGGATAAAGGGAGTGAAGATGTTAGGTTGGGGACTGGACAGCATAGGAAGCTGGATATAAAGGTGGGATCGTTACGTGGCGTATGGATAGTGAGGTGGCTGTGGTGGGAGCAGGGGACGTGGGGTGGGTTTTGGTTGGCATTATTTGAGGGAGATTTAGACAGATAAGGGGAAGGAAGATATTTAAGGGGTTAGGTGGCGTGATGGGTGGGTGTGCAGATGAAGTGAGTTGGTAGAATCTGTTGGAGTTTGAATTGGCGGGGTTTGAATTTATAGAGTTTGAATGAAAGGATGTGTTTGAGTGGGATAAGAAAGAAGATAATGTAGGGAGAGTTTTGTAGGGTTGGGACATATTTGAAAAGGAAAATTTTGCTGCGCACCAAGGAGCAGCCTCTACTTGCTACCCCTCCACGTGGCAGCATGTTATTGCTCCAGCAAACCGGCCATGTTCCTTCCACGTGATCTAGCTGGCCGGAGAGAGCTAACGGACGTTATTATATATATATATATATATATATATATAAAAGAGATTTCGAGGCTGGTCTGGTCCTATTTAGAGGTCAACCCTTACTTAGCAAAGGTAGGGTTCAGGTCACACTTCTAGTCTTCAACAATATATTATCACTCAATTCATATCAAACTGAGAAGAGATATCACATGCAATAACAACACCCGTAAGAAAACATGAATAATCTTTCAACTCATTGAAGCTTTCACTGAAGCATCAATGAGTTGGCCCGTCTATCCTCTTTCACCAAAGATTATCAGTTGAAGCTTTCAACTCCCAGACTTCCAACCCAGCCCATAGAATAAGCTTCTTTTAGCAGCTCGATCCCGTACATGTAATGGTGGGCATTGCTTGCTCTTTTTTCTAGGTCTTCAAATTGCCCAAGCCTGGGATGAAAGAGGAAACTGAAGCAGATCCTTCCACAGCTTGTCTGCAAAAGTGTGAATCGGCTAAGATTTGCTAACTCTCTAACAACATTCCTCCTCTTGCCTACGACCTCTTAAATATGAACTACCGTGCAAAAAGCGGTCGCAAAAGCCAAGAGAATTCAACTTGGTCTCATTTTCTTCGAGTTCGGCAAGCCTTTCAGTAAGGAAATATATATCATGGACAAAGTCCTAAATTAAAGAGTGTTAGAAATGTTTGCTGTTGTAATTGCAAAGCATTTTTTTTATACAGCTCTTGCAAGATCTTTTCCTAAAGTTGTGCTTCATCAGCATGAAGTCTTCCAATAGTTTGTATATATATTTTCCGGCTGATCCGTGCTTGATAATCTTATTTGATTCTCTTTGCTTCTGTTAATGTTTAAAGGAACAAATCAACAAGAGGGTACGTTACGTGGTCATTCTTAGATGTCTTTGAGTTACTGGACAGCAAGGAATCAGCTTTCGACCTTTACTATATAGATTTAGATGATAAGGGTTTGAAAAGATATCCTAAGCTCTCAACAAAATGGTACTCCAACTCTTTGAAGGGAGGAAGAGTTAGTCTAGATACAATCATTGTAGCCGAGAAAAAGACATTGGCTTCTTCACAATCTTGCCATAGATCACAGTGACGACGTGAGAAACACAATCTGTATGTCAAAAGCTCTGGTCCAGGTAATTTCATTTTCATTTGAATGATGGGATCCCAGAAATTCTGCTAGTGCAGATGTGATCACCGGTTTGATATGAATTGAGTGATAATATATTGAAGACCAGAAGTGTTGGAGTGTGGTTAGGAGGAAGAAGACGCGAAGGAAGAGAGAGATATAGAGAGAGAAACAAACTACTACGTGATCATTATTCCCACCAAAATTTCAGGGATGTGTTTCGTCCGTTAGCTCTCTCCAACCTGCTAGATCACGTAGAAGGAGCATGGCTATTTGTTGGACCAATAACATGCTGCCACATGGAGGAGTAGCAGGTAGAAGCTGCTCCTTGGTGTGCAGCAAAAAAAATTTCATTTGAAAAAGGGAGTGATGTGAGTGATGAAAATAAGTGTTGACCGGTCACATGTGGTGGGTGAGCTGTAACATGGGGCTTGTTGCCTTGCATGGGAAGTAATTGATGTATACTACTATTTTGCATGGGAAACGTGTGCTCGACAAATTTAACGTGACGCGAGTGATAAATTTTATTGGAGATAGGGTCAAAGCATTTGTATGCTGACTGGATTGTGGAATTATAGAGAAAAATACAAGAAGTGGACCGAGGTTAGAGTTTAAAAGCAGTGTATGGATGAAGCAAAGGGTAGCAGAGACAACCAAATATTTTGAGTCGAGTATAATTTGGAGGACGATGAAAAAGCATTTAGAAGGGGGATTTGAAATTAAGAAAAGCAGTGGAAAGACCGTTTATAAGAAAATGGTGGTGAGAAATGTATGCGGCCAAAATTTGAGCGGAAGAGAAGCAGCTTGAAGGAGTGTTCGACCTATTTCAACAATGTGCCGATGATGGCGTTCGGAGGTGCCATTATATTCAGGATTACGAGGAGGAGTGGTGAAATGAGAAATACCATTTGTGACGAGAATTTTTTTTGAGATATTAATATTCACCGTCATTATCCGAATAAATAGACATGATTGGTAGTTGAAATTTTTTTTAACTAGAGTTTTGAATTGAAAAAGAGGGTCTAAACATCAGATTTTTGTCGCATGTGATGTAGTCACGAAATCGATTATGTGATAAGTTAGTTGGGCCCCAAACATCAGTGTAAATTAGTTATAATGACAGAGAATTGGTAAACGAGTTTGCATCAAACAGTAATTTATGACTCTTATTACAATCACAAAAATTATAATGAAATGAATTTTTGAAAGAGAAAGACGATCGTAGCTACAGTGATTTAAGGACTGAGCATAGAACTGGTAGTGATGGGTGACCGAGACGCTGATGCTATTCAGAGAGTTGAGATTTTGAGGTACAGTGAACTTGTGGAGTGGGTGAGGAACATAGATAGAAAACATCATTTAGGTTCTCCCCAAGAAGAAGCGCCCCCTCGTGTAGATCTTTCACCACAAAATTCAGAGGAAAAAACTCAAGTGAAACATTATTAGTGCGACAAAATTTTGCAACAGAAATGAGGTTCCTATTAATTGACAGAACACGTAGGACATCATATAAGGCAAAGGTGGTGTGTGGGGTGCTTAGTCTGGCTTGTCCAACGTGAGATATCTGTAAACCTGAACCATCACTAACGTGGATTTCACTGGGGCTGCCGTAGTTCGAATAGGTTTGGAGATTGTCAGTGTCAGGTGTAACATGATGGGAGGTGCCAGTGTCAAATAGCCAGGATAGGGAGACCGGATGGTTGAGTGTGGTGGCATTTACAGTGGGTGCAGCAGCCTAAATAGAATGCATGATATTGAATGAAGAAAGTGGGCAAGTTTATGAAATTTATGTGTAGCACGTCCCAAACAATCATAGAAGCGACAGTAAAGAGAGAACCGAGGGGTGGCTATGGAATTTTGGGTGTTTGAGATCAACAGATTGTTGCGGCTGGAAGGGATGATATTTGGACGACCAGGGAACTGATCGGCATTTCGAGGATGGAAATGGTCAGTGTGACGCCCAAAAGACGCACTACCATTGTAAGAATGATTTCGAGGTGTGGACCTATTTGGGCGATGAGTGTAATTTGCTGTAGCAATAAAGATAGAAGGGATGGGGTCTTTCTTCTTAAGATGAAGTTCATAGTCACCAAGTTTATCGTAGAGTTCAACAAATGAGATGGGTGTGTCACAAGCTCATCAGATGGCGGCAGCAATTTCTTTGAATTCAGGACCGACACCACAAAGAGTATAGAGAACCAAGTATCTTCAGAGAGAGGATTGTCCACGAAAGCAAGATCATCAACAATAGCATGGATGTATTAGAGATATTCTGAAATAGAATGAGTGCTGCGAGGGTTGTTGAGGGGACGTTCTTCGAGGAACATGACTGGCAAGTGAAATTTGTTGGCAAAAGAACTAAGAGACACTCCCATGCTTCCTGTGAGGAGGAAACATTGGAGATGTGAGGTTGAATGGTTTTGACGCAACTGCCAAGCATAGCATTGAGAATGAGTTAATCCTCGTGAAGCTAGAGAATATATTCTGAACTGAGAATTTGTTTGGTAGAGGTGGATGATTCGGGAATTGTTTGCGAAGGTGGTGGAGTTGAGCCATCAATAAATCCAAGGAGATTATGACCAATGAGACGAAATATAGCCGACTTCGCCATACAGTAAAGTTGGTGTATGTAAGTTTGGTAGGAAGGTGGGATGGGGCATTGAAGAGAACTAAAAGGTTTGCCATGGATCGGAAAACAATTGAGCTTTTAATCAAAGAAGGCTCTTGATACCATGTAAAGAATGCTTTTGTATTTTCATTTCATGCATTGCATTTGTTTCTGTACATATTATATAATGCATGGCAGGTGCATGTGAAGTGAGAAACTAGCGGAGAGAACCATGAGTACCTTTTTAGATTTGAAAGTTTAAAATATGAAATTCAAACCTAGCTATGGGATAAACTAATCTGCGGAAGATAGATCAGTGGCATTTCACGAGTGAATAGGTTTATGCACCAGCTGTTATTTCTTGCATGACACGGTATTGTTAACACATAGTTGCAATGTGATCCGAGTTTTCAGTTTGATCCCAGCCAGTATGGATGGGTACTTTAGCTTGGGATGCACCGAGTATCTAGTAGGTTCTTTTACTGATTTGACTCTACGGATCAAGCGTAATAAGGTTTACTTATTGATGTAGAATTGTTTGAAGAATTTTCTTTTCATTTGATTTCACATCCTGTACAGTAAAAAGAAGAGAGAGAAAAGAAAAGTAAACGAAGTAAATCAGTTCTTGATGGTAAAGACCCACTATTATGCTACATCACTTAATCAATCAGGTGTCTCGACTTATGATTTTACCAACTCTTTTAAGTTGTTTTCCCAATTCCTAAGCAATAAAAGATAGTTGGTCTACGATGCTATAACTTCAAAATTCTTACATTATGAATTATCTCTAATATTGATAGATTGTATTTAGTACATCGAGGTAATTGAAGCATTAGAGTTCTTAGTCTTCATGATTTGCTCTGATCTTGCTGATCATATCTTTGTTTGAAAATATCCCCACTCCCAGAATTTGATGTCCTCTTCAAATTTTGAGCTTCATCTCAATATTGATGGGCATTTTAGCTTCGGATGCAATGAGTATATATTGTGTTCTTTTATCTGATTTTTTAGATCAAGCTTAATAAGTTTTAATTTTCACTTCATTAAACTCAAATCCAAGAAAAAGTGAAAGAAGAAAAGAGGGAATATATATGTATATATATATATATATATATATATATATATATATATATATATATATATATATGAGAGAGAGAGAGAGAGAGAGAGAGAGAACAAGAAGTAGATCAGTTCTAGATTGTGAAGACCCACTACTTAACTTCATCACTAAATCAATCAGGTATTCTGAGTAATGTTTTTTACCAACTTTGTAACATTGTTATCCCAAGCATTGAAAAATAGGTGGATCTAGGTTGCTGTAACTTTAAATTTCTTTTTTATGCTTTTGCCTCTAGTATCTAGATCATATTCTTCACCTGATAGTACATCCAGGTAACTGAAGCGACAGTGATCTGCATTTCTATGAATTCAGCGCGTTATGTAGATGAAGGGATGACAACCCCAAAACTTGCGTACCATTTGTAGCAGCTATATGATATGGCAAATATAACTTGAAGATAAAGTCATGATTTATGTCGCAATCTTCATGCTGGTTGATGGATTTCTTTATTTTATCTCAGTTGGATCTCTCTATTTTCGTAACCTGTGGCAACGAGAAAAGAAGTAATTTCGATGTATAGGAGATGATTGCATTACATCGTTTCATTACTGATAATCATGAGCATGTTCCTATGAAGAAAGTGTGGATGTGTAAACTTATATGCAGCTTACGTGTTGTGCACGCGCATGTCCTTTTTTAGTTTACGTATTGTTTCTCGAACAAGGCCTTTCGATTTATTGGGTTGATCATGTAATGGCTAGATGTATTAATGAGTTTGAGATTCATGGATGTATATCTCAGTGTCACAATTGTGTATCTTTTAATACAGACCTGCATACTTTCTGTCTAAAATAGGACATTGTGTAATTCTTCAACATTTCTCATGAAATAAATTTGTCTTTCCATTGGTGTTTAGCCCCTAAGGCTAACTAATTTTTGTATCTTTTAGCTCCTTTACGGAAGTCACTTTCGTCCATGAGCTGTAGATTGAAGTGAATATGTTTTCTGATTGATTGTCAGAGGATGAATTCAAACTTGAAAGTCATTTATGATGATTTTTTTTTTTGTAATTGATATCTTTAAACATCACACAATAGTTTAACATTAGTGATTCTTCAAATCGCAAACTGTGGGAAGTGTGAATGTACCGCACAAATGTACATGTCAAAATAACAAATGAGAGGATTCGCATGTATATGCAAACGTATAAGCATTTTGTTGTGCGATATACGTATCATATATGAGGAAGCGCTAGTAATCTTGAGAGATTATTACGATAAAACTATGTCGTTGTCATGCTGTGGATGAGATAAAGTGATTCTGCGCTTGGCTGACCGTTAAATTGAATTTCTTCTTAGCTGAACATCATGTAAGTTCTGAAGTTTTTATCTCTTTGATTGCTGAGTTTATTTTATTTCACCTGTCAGATGATCCCCAGAAGATTGACCACTTACTTGCGCTTGACGGAGCCGAGGAAAGACTACATATGTTCAAAGCAGACCTACTGGAGGAAGGCTCCTTTGATGAAGAAATTAGTGGTTGCGATGGTGTTTTCCATACAGCATCACCTTTTTTCTATGCAGCTGATGATCCACAGGTCCCCTCTATATCACCATTGTTCAGGCAGTCGCTTTTATTTAGGTTTGCCATATACTCGACCGTTCTCAGTTCATAATAATCGGGCAAGAAGTCCCGAAAGTCAGAGTTTGATTCCAGAAGATTTACTGTAGAGTGGCCAGCGTACCTCAAAACAATATTTCTGGACACGAATTTTGGAATATCTTTTGGATTATAGTGTCACCTCACCTCACCCCCTCCCCATACCCTCTCTTAAGAAGGCGGTTCTGGTCTGGCAGTTACAGGTTCTGGGGAGGTTTGGGTGTAGGCAACTATATCCCTGTAGGATAAACTAAGAAGAAGTTTCAAATGTTATGTTGTGTGGTCACCGGTACACTGGTTTTAGAGAAAGTAATTTATGCTGGAAAGTGTGGAAGTACTGGATATCTTACTCCCTTACCACTTTTAACTGGTAAGTTAATGGTGCTTAGAGTGGGTTCTATTTAGCACTTGTATTGCCAATGTACCTGCAGCAAGAGAAACGTAAGAACTATGAATCAATGTACGCTGAAATGCATTAAAACATTTGCTGAAAGATACTGAGACTCATTCTATATGCTATTAGGACTCTTCCAGTTGTAGGATATGATTGATTTTGGTAACCTTAAACGAACAGGGTAAGACTCTTTTATCCATTGTTTATAAAAGCTTTTAATTTGCTGCATAGTAGATGAGTTTTGGGCTCTCAGAGTAATTGTTTTTCTCCTCCTTTTCAGGCAGAGCTGATTGATCCTGCAGTAAATGGGACACTTAATGTTCTTGGTGCATGTGCAAAAGCTCCATCAGTTAAAAGAGTAGTTGTGACGTCTTCTATAGCTGCTGTAGCGATCAATCTTAGGCCTAAGACTGCTGACGAGATAGTTGATGAGGATTGGTGGTCTGATACAGAATTTTGCACGGAAATGAAGGTATGTGACTATTATTGTTGCGCCATCTCTTAACTTGAATTCCTTGTGCATTTGGGTCCCTTTTAACTCCATCAATGCTATTGACTTAATCCAGTGTTTCATCTAGTTTGTTGCCCCCAGAATGTTATTACTCAGGTTCCTTTTGTTGGAGAATATTTCTATATTGTTATGTGCGGAGCCCGTTCCCAGTGAGCTACATTGTCAGCGAAAACTATTGTACGCCAAACACCAACTATATTGGTCTCGCTCACCGAAGCAGGCAGGCTTACATGGAAAAATTTAGGCGGAGGGTGCTTTCTGAAATAATGTGGAATCCAGCTCTATATATATTGTAACTCTTGTGCTGAACATAAATACCTGAGATAGGGAGAACAGCAACAAGATGGGAGTTCGGGTTTCACATTTTAATCTATTGCTAATAGTGGAAATCGGAAACTGGTCATACTCTTGAGGATGCAGTCATATTGGCGAACCTCGTTAAATCTATGTATCACATTGTTGCTTTCTCTTTCTATTATTATTTCCTCGATTGCATTTCGCTGTAACAACTATATATCATGTTGTTTCCACCTAATGCTTAAGAAAGAAAATGTTCTAGTTAAGAGTCTTCCATCCATCAAAACACTGGTATCTATGTGATTACAAATGGGCTATGCCTTGGCTTCTCCTTTTAGGACATAATTACTTTTAGCTAACAAGCTTGTTTGATCCTCTTTTTTGGCTAAAAGACTGCCCTTCTCTTCTGTTGTTGCTTCTGTCAGCTTTGGTACGTTCTTCAAATTTTGTAGTAAAGGGTCTTCCATCCATCAACAGACTGGTATCTCTATTTTCTGCACTCTACGTGATAACAAATGGTCTATGCCTTGGCTTCTCCTGTCAGGACACAATTCTTGTAGCTAACATGCTGCTTTGATGCCCGGGTTTTGATAAATGAGTGCCCTTCTCTTCTGTTATTGCTTCTGTCAGCTTTGGTATGTTCTTTCAAAGACTTTGGCTGAGGATGCTGCCTGGGATTTCGCTGAAGAGAATGGTATCGACATGGTTACCATGAACCCGGCAATGATTATTGGCCCTCTTTTGCAGCCGACACTTAACACTAGTGCTACTGAAATCTTGGGGATGATAAACGGTACGTGCCCCAGCTCTGTAAACTAATGATAATATCTGAGATAAGAATGATGTTACCCATTATTGAAATATCTTGATTATTAATGCCCTCTTTTGTTGGTTGTAAGATTCTTCTAATATGCTTTATTATGGTCCATCTTAACCCTTATACAACAGATTAGTTATTTCTTTAACAGAAGTATGTCAATAACTCATTAAATAAGCATTAATTTGTCCGTAAGGAGTAAGGTTAAGGCGACCTGCAGAGAAGGTGGTGGGGGTATAGATTGACCTACGCCTCGCAGAATTTTCACCAGATGCTCTTTTGCATGACAAAGTTAATACAAACCATTATAGAGAGAGACATGAAATAGGAGCAAAACTACTATGTAAGGAAAAAGATGTATAACAAATTTCACCAAAATTCTGTTTTTGAGTCCTTTTATCCTCATTAACTGTCTTGTAAACCAGAATCTATTAAAGAATATTTGCACATTGTTTATAATGATAGGTCTAATAGTCTCTTTTAGTGACAAAAGAGTATGAGCTTAGCAAAAAATGGTGTTGATTTACTTTCACTTTTTCTCTTTCTTTTGTATAAAATACTGGCATGCAAATTCACATATAACTAGTCACACCTGATATATTCTTTCATGAGAAGTACGGTATTACATGTGCTTTTTGTTAGTTCATACCATTAAGAAATTACTCAAACCAATAAAAAATGACCTCTTGAGCAATGATAACTTGATAATTTGTACATGCGTACAAAACATGGTTGGGAGAGAAGCTCTTCTAGTGAAAACAATAAGAGTTCCTAGTTCTAGGATAACTTTTATACATCGTGCCAGTTTTGTCGAAGAACTAAACCTAGAATCGTCATCTGTTAATCTGATTGACTATTAGTTTAATTAGTGCTCTCAACGTTAATTGTCCCACTATCTTATAGTAACACACCAATACCTAAGTGCTACCATTTTTGTTATCACAACCTCCATTATTGTCACCAACCATTTACGCTGCTACCATCTTTACAGTCGCCGCTAATACTACAACTACCACCACCACTTCCGTTGTATCCTTACTTGTATGCACATGTAACACTGTCACAATTATTCACCACTACCTCAAGCCATAACAACTACCATTACCAAAAATATAATACCATTCACATGTGCAATATCAGTTGAAACTTTACTGCCAATGCCACATCTACCTCCACTTTTTTCCAGCATTAAGTGTTGTAATTTTTGTAATACTAGAGTTAAAATTTGTCTTAGATCTCATTTACCTTACATTCTTTCTATTCTCCAATATCATTCTGATCGGAACTACATATTCTCCAATCAAATTCAATTACTTCTTGTAATTTAATTTAAGAAAGGATCAGTTGTAAATCAAGTGTAACATGTTAGACTTAACAGATTGGTGCATGACACCATAAACTTAAGAAAAAGCTTAAGAAAACATATACTTTTGTCCAAAGTTACTTTTAGCAATGTCAATAGAGCAAATGCTACTCTATCTTAAATCTCTTAGAGGTTCTAAGCCTTATATTCATTATTATGAAATGACATATATGACAAACACTGTAATTAGAGTATATAGCAATGAATCAATAGTTAATGACACGATGCCCACCAAGTAAAATAGATAAATAGTCTCCGGAGATTCGAAAAACTTGAGTATATTCTGAACATGCTTTATATTATGTTCTTCCCAAAGTTAACTAAAACGTAATTGACATTATGGACCACAGGTAGAGTGTTTAATGATGGTGTCAATAGGTTTACTTTTAAAAAATGTTACAAACATTTGTTACAATCACTCAAGCCCTCAGTCTACCTTCCCATTTCTTTTGATTAATGGAATTTATCATTCTCTTTCCTATGAGCAAGAAGTGCTTTTTGTGAACCCAACATAGTTGTTAATCCACTAAAATTAATCCATGAAAGCGGACAATAAAAATTAGTAAACACTTTAAACATATAACTTTCAAATGTTTTAGAAGAATCTTTCCAATCACTTCATTGCCATTCTTTCATAGCTTTTAACAACAATAGTGAAATATGAAGGTTCTAAAGCAACAAACGGAGGGTAGAGAAGCAAAATACGAAGGCTCTAAGGCATTTAGTTTTGCCAATTTTTATTGCCTGTATGGTCACCGAGCAGCATATACTTTTAATAGATGGATTTTATTACCCTCTCTTTCTAAAAAAAGTTTAATATCTTTTCTCAACCCAAAAGTATCTTTGTAAATTTAAACGCAATAATAAGCAGTTGAACATTAGAAGTGATTTTTATTATAACCATCTACTTTGTTTTTTAATCTAGAGAATTGACACTTATCTTTTATCACCTAATGTTCTCTTTGTAGTTCCATGCTAATTAGCTTTATATCTAATTGCTAATAGGTAATTCTATGTCCTGCAATAGACAAACTAATATTAACCAGCGTTATAGCAAATTTGACATCGTATTATCCTCGGGTTGCCTAAACAACACTAAAAATTATGAAAAGCATTTTAAGTGCCCTTGACCATATATAAAATCTACTCATACAAATTATCAAACTTTGTAAAAGTTTAGGCTCTTAATTATTAAGCGTTGATGTTCCTACATTAGCTTGGATTCTCAAAAACAGAAATGTTAGGTTTGCTTCAATCTTTTATTGCCTAACTGTTAATATGCATACATCAAAGCATGACTATTTCAAACATTTTTCTTTTTCTATTTCTTGCTTGCCTTCTAAAGATTTCATGTAATTGACAGAATTTGTGATAGTATATATAGCAGAGATTACATAGAAAACCTCATATTAGATTGCAAATTGTATACATAATAATCATAGTAGATTAGAACGCATATTCAATTTTTATACATAATAATTATCGTAGATTAGAGCGCATATTCATCTGTGTATAGAATATTCGAATATTACTCTACACCTACTATGCCTAGTAGATGGTATTACAATAAACAATTTTGAGATATTAATTAAACTAAAATTCAAAAATTACAAGAAAGAAAATCTAAGAAGTCAATAAAAAAAATTCAGTTTACATAATAATTAACTGGAATCATTAATATCTGGCTGAAAGGTACTTAAAGCTTGAGCATGGTGCTCAAAGTTAAGTTTTTTGTCTCCAAGTCTAAAATTCTTAACTCTGTACACACTTTTAGCAATAATATCTAGTTGAAAGGTACTTTAAGCTTGAGCATGATGCTGAAAGTTAAGTTTTTTGTCGTCAAAACTAAAATTCTTAACTCGTACACACTTTTTGTGATAGATATATAGAATAGTACATGACAACCTCAATTTTATTTGCACACGCTTTAAGAAGCATTTGTTAGTAAGTAAATATTTTGTTGGTTCATGTGTTCTTGGCGTCATTAGAGGATAACAATGGCCTGTATGACTGCATGGCCCGGAATCTTTACACTGCTGTGCAGCTCCAAGAATTAAGGCCACATGTTTCATCTCATTCTACTTAAGCACTTGGAGTAAATATCTTAAACTGGCCACATCAAGTGAGTGGTAAATGCCTTAAAAATTGTTCACAACCTACTTTGGTCACACCCAAGGGTCCACCAGCGGTCCCGTTTTGCGCGACACGTCACATATTAAACGATCAATTTTTCAATGCTCACAAGCGGGTCAAAGCGACACATACTCAAGTCACGTGAATTGCTCATGAAGCAACCTCAGTGTGCCTTTCTTCCTTAGGGGGGTCGGCCACCTACCCTGTCGACCGACGACCATCGCTCGCGGCTGCGCGTCGCGATGACCGTTGCTCGTGGCCTCGCGTCGCCGCCGCCGCGACGACCATTGTTCTCGGCCAGGCGCCGTCACAGCGACGATCGTCGCTCGCGGCCGCGAGCGACACCTATTGCCCGCTGTCGCCCGGCGTCACGACCACTTACTGTCTCTCACGGCCGCGCACCGTCACCGTGACGACTGTCACTCATGGCCGTGCACCGTCTCTGCAATGCCCGTTGTCGCCCGCACACCGACTCCACTGCACCTGTTGCTCGTGCCCTCAGGCCGACTGCACGATGCTCATCGCCGGCGCGCCGTCACCTCACTCACTCATTCAGCCGTGCCCATGCACCGCGTTGCTGATACAGCCATGCCCCCTGGCTCTCTATCACACTACCATGTCCCCCGGGCACCACACTAGGCGCCTCTGCCAGGGACGTGGAACATGCTTCGACGCACTCTCCGGAGTGTGCAGTATTCTGTGGGGATAGACGACTCTTCCGGGACACTATCTCTGCCAGGAAGCTCTTCAACTCCCCTTCTGCCAGGTAGACGGCTCCTCCGGGATGCTATCTCGGTTTGTCATGTAGACGGCTCTTCCTGGATGCTACCTCGACGCGCTCCGAATGCTCCAGCACAAGGACTCACCCGCTGGGATAGGCGACTTTTCTAGGACACTATCTCCGCCATAGAGCTTTTCAACTCCCCTTCTGCCAGGTAGACAGATCCTTTGGGATGCTACCTCGACCGGCCAGGTAGACGGCTCCTCCAGAATGATACCTCGACCTGTGGAATAGGAGACTCCTCTGGGACACTATCTCTGCCAGGGAGCTTTTCAACTCCCCTTCTGCCAGTAGACGGCTCCTCCGAGTTGCTACCTTGGCCAGTCGAGTAGATGGCTCCTCCGGGATGCTACCTTGACGGGCTTCGAGTGCTCCGGCACAAGGACTCACCCGCGGGGATAGGCAACTCTTCCGGGACACTATCTCTGCCCGGGAGCTTTTCAACTCCCCTTCCGCCAGGTAGACGGCTCCTTCGGGATGCTACCTCGGCCAGCCAGGTAGACGGCTCCTCCGAGATGCTACCTCGGCCTGAGGAATAGGCGACTCCTCCGGGACACTATCTCCACTAGGGAGCTTTTCAACTCCCCTTCTGCCAGGTAGACGGCTCCTCCGGGATGCTGCCTCTACCCGTTAGGTAGATGGCTACTCCGGGATGCTACGTTGACACGCTCTGAGTGCTTCGGCACAAGGACTCACCCGTAGGATAGGCGACTCCTCCGAGACACTATCTCCGCCTGGGTGTCTTTGTGACTGGCCTACGTGCTCTGACACTGGGGGCTTGCGTCGGCACCCCTATGGACTGTGACCCCCGGGTTACTCTCCAGACGGCATCACACCTAGTCCGCCTTGCAGTTGGGCATCGGGTCTTCCCCACTGCTGCCAGGCCTGTGGGACTCTACAAGGGCTTGGATTGGTGGCTAGATCAAGGGGGTTCTCTGGCCACACCGACGCTGTGGGAGCCAGTCTTTTGAGACAGACAGAGCGACGCTGTGCAGGGCAGACCGGGTGAATATGCAATTCAACAGTTTGTGGAGCACAGGCAGTTGTGGCCCCTCGGTGACGTGTCACTCCCGGGGAGCGCCACGTGTTGTGTGATGATCTCATCATCTTAACCTCTATAAATAGAGGTCTTGAGAATTCATTTAGGGGAATTTTTTCATTTTGACAATTTCACTTTCTCTCTCTAAAACCTATTCTCTCTTGATTTTTAGAAAGAGAAACATAGTTGGACCTCTGACATCGGACCCCTGGTGCTGGACCCTTGATGCTGACTGTGACTGTCGTCGTATATTCACCCAGCGTTGCCGCCCTGGCAACACTGCCATCCTCAGGCTCTATCTGGGAAGCCCTTGGTCTCTGC
The DNA here is from genome assembly GCA_033070095.1 of Escallonia herrerae. Lineage (NCBI taxonomy): Eukaryota > Viridiplantae > Streptophyta > Magnoliopsida > Escalloniales > Escalloniaceae > Escallonia > Escallonia herrerae. The sequence continues at coordinate 34,878 of JAVXUP010000504.1, read as the reverse complement.
CCTTGCTCCACCTTTGTTGTGTCCCACATCAGCACACTTGGCATCTGACTCGGACTGCATTCCTTGTGGCACCTCCACATCGACTGCGAACCAACATCCCTTGGCATCAAGAATATATTGGCAAATATTCACGACCACCTAACAATGTATCTAAGTCAATCCAAGTTCGTCGCTCATTAAAATGTGCTTTGGTACGCTGGTTAATTTTCACTAGTGGAAAAGGCTGTCTTAAATCAAACTCCTTCCCGTCTTGTAAATCCTGTCTCAACTGCTTCCATTCAATACATAATTGGCTTGTAGCAAAAATCATATTAAATTGACCACATGTTCATATGCAATCACAAGAAGGCTGTATGAACTACGACTAGGATAAGCATAATTCGGAGTAAAGAACCTCTGAACATTATATGCTGTGACACACTTTGAAGGATGCATACAGTTAATGACCTGAGATGTGCAAGGCTTTAATTATCAGTGTGGCAATAAAAGGAAAAAAAAACCTGATCAAACATAATAATCCATTGATAAATACATAGATAGACAGAATTGGACACCATATTTCATCTACACGGAGGTGAGCACTTGAGGAAGAAGCTGCTGCCCTATGCTGGATAGTGTAGTGAAGGCTTAAGGTCTTACCGATATTTTGCCATTTGTGCATGGTGCTGCTATCTAGCACATAATGTAAAGCAAGGCATGATCTGTAATCATGGAGAGAAAGCAGGAGAAAGAGAAGGATAGGCCCTGGGTTTGTAGTTGACAAAGATTAAGTTACGAGGTTTTTGTCATTGATTAGGATACTAAATTAATGTTACACGTGTACTTCTACTATTAGGAGTCCAAGCGATCTGGGGGTCTCTTAGGATGAAAGTTGTAGCTAATTGGCAGATGGAGAAACTTAAAAACTGATGTGGTGTAACTATAGACAAAGGTTAACTACATTTCAAATATGTTCACCATTACGCAAAGGGCAGCACCATGGATTATGCATAGATTTAGTGGAATTAATTCAACTAAAATTCGATATGGAAGTTATTACGCCTAATATATTACACTTAACATATAAAATTTCTAAGGTGTATTAGTAGTAAATGATGAAGCACTATATCCATTTGACGCAGGTAAAGTGATTCACTTGGAGATATCATCGGAACAACATGCATTGTGCAAGGCTTTAAGTACCAGTGTGGCACTAACTAAAATTTGATATGAACGTTATTATGCTAATATATTACACTTAACGTATAAAATTTGTAAGGTATATTAGCAGTAAATGATGAAGCACTATATCCATTTGACGCAAGTAAAGTGATTCACGTGGAGATATCATCGGAACAACATGCATTGTGCAAGGCTTTAAGTACCAGTGTGGCAGTAAAAGAAAAAGAAACCTTGTCAAGCATAATAATCCATTGATAGATACATAGATAGACAGAATTGGGAACACCAAATTTCATCTACATGGAAGTAAGCACTTGAGGAAGAAGCTATTGCACTATGCTGGATACTGTAGTGAAGGCTTAAGGTCTTACCGATCTTTTGCCATCTGTGAATGGTGCTTGGTGCTGCTATTCTAGCACATAATATAAAGCTAGGCATGATCTGTAGAGAAAGCAGGAGAAAGAGAGGATAGGCCATGGTTTTGTGGTTGATTAAGATTGATTTATGGAGTTTTTGTCATTGATTAGGACCCTAAATTAAAGTCAGACATAAAAGTGTCCTACTTCTACTAATAATTTGGTCTCTTAATTGTTAAAAGAGGAATCCAAGCGAACTAAAGGTCTTTCAAAATGAAAATTGTAGCTGCTTTAGTACATGGAGAAGACTCCAAAAAAGTTGATGTGACGTAAATATAGAATTTTTAAAATCATTTCTCTCTCACACACTCTCAAAATGAACGGTGTAGCTGTTTTGGTACATGAAAAAAACTTCAAAAAGTTGATGTGATGTAAATATAGAGTTTTTAAAATCCTCTCTCTCACTCACTCACACACACACACAGATTTGGCCCGGTTTTTATTCATTTTCTTATCAAATGCAGGAGCAAAAACATTTCCTAATTCTAGCCTGGGATGGGTTAACGTCAAAGACGTTGCCAATGCACATATTCAAGCATTTGAGATTCCTTCTGCTGAGGGAAGATATTGTCTAGTTGAGAGGGTTGCACACTTTTCTGAAGTTGTTGACATATTACGCAAGCTTTATCCTTCTTACAAACTTCCAGAAGAGTAAGTTTGCTTAAAAACTCTGAATTTCATTATGACCTTGCTCCACCTATGAGCTGTGTTCGACCTCATTGACACAAATTTGGGATGGTGGGAGTAAACATAATGAATGTTTGATCGCCATATGGCATGCTGAAGTGCTGATTGATCCGAATGTTAGCCTCGTATTTTACTGTCTTAGACCACAGTTTCAAATATGCGCATTGCACCTTACAAAAAAGGTTCTTGCATATTTCTAATAAATCAAAGCATCACACTTCACCTGCAATGCTGGATACTGTATATCGATATTACTGCTTCTTTCGTCTGATAAGTTATCATTCCTGGGTTTGTTGAATTGAAGGAATATGATTTAGTTGAAAGCTTTAGCACTTTTTGTCCCCCCCGAAGTAACTCACGACTCTGGTGGCCTCCTGAATTTGAGATAAAGATCAGAAGATGAATGAAAAACATTGTTCTGGACTTCTGCATGCTCTTGCTGTAATAATTTGCCTTTTCTTGTCTTGCAATATATGCAGTTTGCGTTTTGCGGTAGCATTGACTGTGGTCTTACTGAATACTCTCTGCGTACCTATGCATGTTTACATGCAAAACCTCGATGTTGCTTCCTATGATTGATCTTCAACACTTGTCTTCTTGAGATCCGTTTGAAGAAACCTGTTTTAGGAACTTAGAAACTTTTACAGCGGATGATAACCAGCTAATGTTGCATACTGTGTAACAAATGATGCTATCAGATTATATAACTTTGAGATTCCATTGCAGGTGTGCAGATCCTGACCAGCCTTTTAGACCAACATATCAGATCTCACAGGAAAAAGCAAAAACCTTGGGTATTGATTTCATTCCCCTCGAAGAAAGCATCAAGGAAACTGTTGAGAGCCTAAAGGAGAAAGGCTTCTATGAAAGCTAAGCAGCTATGTAGAAAGCAGAGATGCTTATATGCCTTCAACATGCTTGTAATTCATACTAGTACCTTTAAGAAGCGTCCATCTAGGGTGGCACTTAAACATGTAGTCTAGGGCATGAATAAAAATGTCGACCCGAACGCTATCATCGCTTAATTAATGCAAGCTGCATTTCAGTTCGTTTTGCCTCTAGTATCGCTTTTATCGTGGTTTACATTGTAAAATAGCCATGCACTAAACCTCCATAACAAATTTGGATAAAGTTTAAATGTAATGCAGCCACCAAATCAAAGGTCAGGACATAGCTTTTTGCAGGACTAAATTTTTCCCCATACTCGAGTTTAGTTACATTATGTTACAAAAATTCCAAGACCAAATTTTTGGCAATTCATGACATAAGCATGAAATCGGAATCTTAAACAAATATTAAGGAAATAACTTTCTAAATATGTCCCTTCTGAAATAATATATTTCTTCAAAAACTTTCTTTGTTCGGTTGCACTTATAAAAAATTTAGTATTAGCAAGTTAATATTAAAAATAATAGATCAATAATTCGAGCCAAGCTCAGTTCACTTAAATCATAGTATTACACTACAAGAAAAAGTACTTTTAGCGACGGATTTTGTCCCGTCGCTAAAAGTTATCTTTAGCGACAAAATTGGCCGACGGAATGCAGTCGTCGCTAAAAGCACTTCAAACTAATTAACAAAGGGATTTTCTGTCGCTAAAAATTTTAGCGACGGACTTTTGGCAACGGTTTACCCATCACTAAAAATGTTTTTCCCTTTTTTTTCAAAATTTTTTGCCCTAAATATTTTTAAAATATTTTCAGTGACGGACTTTTACCGACGGAAAAAAATCGGTCGCTAAAGTCCTCAATTAAATCAACCAGATCTGCCTTTCTTTCTCTTCCCCCGTTTCTCTCTCTGAAAAATCTCCCATCGCTGTTCTCCTCTGGCGACCAACCTCCACGGTGCCACCTCCGGCAACCTCCACGGTGACCCCTCCCTCCACTGCGGCCGCGTGAAAAGACTGCCACCATCATCGCGCCACCGACGCCGCCGCCCTCTACTGCAGCCGGCTATTGTGCCTTAAGGTAAGTTTCCTTTAGTCTTATTTATTCAATTCTTGTGCAACATTATCCGCATAACAACGATGAAACTCAAATAAAATTGCATTCTAGGGCAAACTACAAAAGTTAGTAGAAAATGTTGAGAAATTTGGTTTAGAAACAGATAAAAAAAAAAGGCCAGCATTGGATGAATGCCCTTGGGTTACAAGCTAGCAGATGAGCTAACCAATGCTATGCCTAAAAGTCAGCATTGGATGAATGCCCCTGGGTTACGAGCCCTTGCCACTCTAGTGAAATGAAAACAAGAAGAAAGCTTCATCAAGTCTTTTTTTATAGCGATTGTGGATCATCTTGCAATTTCATTTCCTTTATCTGATTGGCAACCTATTCAACTATAGGATGCAACCTAATCTTCGACTGATGCCATAGAACTATTCCGCCGATGATTTTGACTTCTTTTTTATGTTATGTTGGTGTTTCTGGAACGATTCAAAATTATGTAAAGTCTAGTGAAAAGGATGGCTCTAGAATTGAATATGAGTGGCGTTTGGTACTGCATCAATTCATGAAAGGCTCATGAGATGCACAGCTACTCGAGGGGAGTATTTTACGTTGAGTTCACACACCTCCACCAAATTGCGTAATGAAAATTAACTATAACGCGGCCATATTTGAGGGTGGGATCCAAAATTACAAAAGCAGTAACAGTACGTGAAGTAATTCAAGTTCCTATAGATCACGTAGCGCTTAGAAGAATGTAGCTAGAGGGGGTTTCCTGATGGTGACTCTAGCGTGGAACAAAGCTATAAGAGAAGAAGTCCATTTAGGCAACTACATTCCATACTGCAAGAGCTCAATGAAGGATTTTTAATTTTTTAAAGGTGAAGTTTGTGAACGAACAAGTAATAGTATGGCGCATAAGTTTGCCTAAAGTGCACAACTTGTGCTATAAGTAGTTATTTGAAAGAAATTTGCCTTGTTATTTGGTCGTGACACTCCTCCTAAAAGATGTATCATCCTGTTATCGATAAAATTAACATAAAAATGAAATTTTATTGTAAGCCTAACTAAGCGCTGTGGGTGGAGTGATCAATCTATGCAGCTTGGCATCCATTTTTTTTCCTTCTCTTTTTCCATCTATTTTCCAAACTACGCCTTTTAAACTGTGAAAGGCACCCTTGGTGCAACCAGCAAAGGGTTGCTATTGGGATTCGGTGAAGACGAGAAGGATCACTAGGCATAGTTATACAAAATACTTCAATGGGCAGGACATATATATTTTAACAATAGTCACATAACACACGACATGTATTTAAGTAAAAAATGAAAAAATGAGTAGCATCTTAAGAGTTGGAAATAATGTTTACTTTCTATCTATGACCTAATGATTATTTTCAAGGAGCGCCACTTGTTTTAGTCAGAGTAATGCTCACTAAAGGAAGAGTGACCGAGAGCACAAACGCTTTTATGGTTTGCTGCATTCACATAACTTAACCCTTTCTCCATTTTCCCTTGGCATGCGTAAAGATGATTTAAATATACGTACATTTGATGCAGATTGGTTTAGAATGTTTCTGATTTGGTGCTATTCTCATGAAATGACAGTAAAAAATGATAGAAACACGCCACGATAATGTATGGGGTTTGTCCTTTGGAGAACAAACCTGAGAAAGCCAATGGAGACTCGAAGAAGAGTGCATAAAGTTAGGGTGCCAACCCCCCCCCCCCCCCTCAACAACCATATTTTAGGGTATTTCCACTACATTCTTGCCATGCATGCTATTTGATATACAAAGTTAGGGTTTCCTTTAGAGTTAATGCTCGTGTGGTCCCCCACCATGTAAGCTACAAAAAGGGAAAGGGTAGAATTTGAACTATGCATTCTCTTATATTACATTTCCCATTTTGCAGTAATGCAATAGCTATTTGAGATATTTTTGATTTAGTTCTAATTATTAGATTTCTCTACATTAAGTTAACTGTGCATTTAGCATTTGAGAATTGAGAATTGAGATTGTTGACAGAGCATGGGACCCAATTGGATTGAATGCGTATTTTTTATTAATTTTTATTGCATTGAGCATTTGAGAATTGAGATTGTTGACGGAGGATGGGACCCGGGCACGGACCCTGTTAGGTAGCACGGACACGGACACGGACTGCGTTGGACTGACGGTGTCGTCGGTACACATATGCCTATTGCCTCGAATGAGATTGTTGACTCAAGATATACATGCTTCTAATCTGATCTTATGGTAAGGGCACTACGAAGGTCATGACTCATGAGCATGCTTAGTTCATGAGGTTTAATTGCCTTCTCGCTGCACAAAGATACTTGTAACAAGCATGTTCTAATATTATCTCCTTTTATCGATCAGTGGCAAGCAAACTTCTAATTTTGGTTCTCTCACTACTATGTGGTGTTGTTTAATTTAAAACTGCCGCTAAAATTTGTTTTTGCTGGGTTGATGGCAAAAATGTAGAAAACTGTGACACTTGATAATACTTTTATAAAAAAGCTAGTTACTTCGAAAGATCTATGTGCTTATTGTGTTCTCTGCGTTTGTTTTATGTGCATCACTTTAACATAATTTAGTTAGTAAAAGCTTAAAGGTCTTATACAGTGTAACATTTAATAGATTTTATTCAGCTATGAAATTGATGCTCATCAATTGAATAATGCTCTATTGGTTTTTCATGTTAAAGTAGGTTAAATGGCTTCTACTTCGGTGAACAGGGACGTTTCAGTCAACAGGCACTTCTTCAAGGTCATGATGCCTGGTTTTCATACAGAACTTGTATGCCATCCCGCTTTCTCTGTGTTTTCGTGTGTGTTAAAAGTTTTATCTTTGGTTAAAAACTTACCTGTCGTACTGTATTATGAATATGTTATACCGGTAGCATTTTGCAGATTGCTTACCACATTGAGATTTGAAGCAACTTTAACCAGCCGCAAGGGGTCATGGCCTGTTAAATGGAAGAAGAAGCTTGGCCAAGAGGAACTTTGCTTCGAAGAAGGTTGGGACGAATTCGTGCAGCAGCATGACCTCCATCTAGGAGACTTAGTAATCTTTGAACACATGGGGCAAATGCGTTTTCAAGTACTCATGTTTGATCAAAGCACTTGTGAAAAAGCTTTCCCCCAATGTTAAACTTTGAGCCGTAATTAGACAATATTTTAAATTAATCGCATCAGATATGTACATTTTGAATAATTTTGTGTTATTTGAACATTGACTATTTGTTTCATAATTTTAGGTTGTTAATTGTGTATTTGATAATTGTGATTATTGATCGATAATTTTAGATTATTAATTGATGATTTTAGATTGTTAATCGTGCGTTTGAGATATTGAGATTGTTGACAGAGGATGGGACCCAATTGGTTTGAGTTTTTTATTACATTAAAAAATTAAAAATGATTTTTAGCAACGGATTAATTCCGTCGCTAAAATTTTTATCCCGTCACTAATTTTCTTAAACACAGAAAATAAATTAAAATAGAATTAGCGACGGATATTCCGTTGCTAATTTAGAAATAAATTTGTCGCTAAACGTTTTACATTAGACGACGGATTTTATAATTCCGTCGCAAAACTTTTAGTAACGGCCTTTTATATGAGGGACTTTTAGCAACGGGGCACTACAAGAAAAAAGGGTTTTAGCAATGGACTTTTAGTGACGGAAGTCGTTCCGTCGCTAAAGGTGTTTTCAGCGACGGAATTTTCGTGGGTAAAAACGTTGTCCAAAAAAATATTTTACCAACGGATTAATCCGTCGGTAAAACCATTCCCGACGGACGTTTAACGACGGTCTTTTCACGACGGTATAAACCGTCGCTAAATGGTTTTACCGACGGATCTTTAGCGACGGGACATGTCCGTCGCTAAATGTGTTCTTAAATACCCAGATTTTCTCTCTCTCTCTCTCTCCCCGTCTTTCCTCCCCACCAGCCCCCACGCCGACGACAGGCCCCTGCCTCCGTCCCTCCCCACCAGCCCCCACGCAGGCGACAGGCCCCTACCTCCGTCCCTCCCCACCAGCCCCCCACGCCGGCGACAGGCCCCCCCGCCACCACCACACCGCCCTTCCCTCTCCCCTCAGATATGCCGTCCCCATTGCCACCTCGCCGCCCTACAGCTACCCCACTACTGCCACAGCCACCTCACAGTCGCACCACCATCGACACAGTTCCTCCCCCTCCGCCGCACCACCACTCTCTGCCGCTGCCTTCCGTGCGCCACTATCTTCATCCGCCTCGCACCACCACTGCCTGAACTCACTTTTTTTCCCGGTTAGAAATTATTTATCATATTGAATTAATCTGTTGTTATAATGTAATTGTATGCTAGAAATTAATCTGTTGTTATAATGTAATTGTATGCTAGAAATTATTTATCGCATTAAATCTATTGTTATAATGTAATTGTAGTTAATCTATTGTAATGTAATTGTATTTGATTTGCTATAATGTAATTGAATTTAATTTGTTGTAAGTAATTAAATTTAATTTTTTGTAGTGTATTGTATTGTATTTAATTTGTTGTAATGTAATTGTAACGATTAAACCCTAATTATCCCTAATTTGTTCCCAAGTAACCCTAATTGAACCAAATTAACCCTAATCAAACCGTAATGATCCCTAATCTAACCAATTAACAGTAATTAACCCCGCGTAACCCTAATTGAACGAATTAACCCCAATTAAACCTGATTAACCCTAACTGAACCAATTAATTGTAATGAACCCCGATTCAACCTAATCTAACCAATTAGCCCTAATTAATCCCGATTTACCCTAATTGAACCAATAAACCCTAATTAGCCCTGATTAGCCCTAATTGAACCAATTAACCGTAATTAGCTCCAATTAAACCTGTTTGAACCGGTTAACCTTAAACCCTAAACCCTAATTAAAGCATAATTAGCCCGGATAAACCCTAACTATCCTTAATTTGTTCCCAATTATTCCTAATCAAACCGTAATTATCCCTAATCTAACCAATTAACAGTAATTAACCCCGCGTAACCCTAATTGAACGAATTAACCCCAATTAAACCTGATTAACCCTAACTGAACCAATTAATTGTAATGAACCCCGATTCAACCTAAACTAACCAATTAACAGTAATTAACCCCGCGTAACCCTAATTGAACGAATTAACCCCAATTAAACCTGATTAACCAATTAATTGTAATGAACCCCGATTCAACCTAATTGAACCAATTAATTGTAATTGAACCCCAAATTGAATGCCCTGATCCAACCGAACCTTAAATTGAAATAATTGAACCCTAAATTGAATGCCCCAAATCAACCGAACCCTAAATTGAATCAATAGAACCCCCTAATTGAACCCTAAATTGAAGTAATTGAACCCTACTTAAACCCCAAAATTGAATGCCCTAATCGAATCGAACCCTAAATTGAATGTCCTAATCGAATCGAACCCTAAATTAACCCTTAATTGAATCCTAAATTGAATGCCCTAATCCAACTGAAACCTAAATTGAACCCTAAATTGAATGCCCCAAATCAACCGAACCCTAAATTGATTCAATAGAACCCCTAATTGAACCCTAAATTGATGTAATTGAACCCTAATTAAACCCTAAATTGAATGCCCGTGATCGAACCGAACCCTAAATTAAACTAATTGAACCCTAAATTGAATGCCCTAATATAATCGAACCCTAAATTGAAATAATTCAAGCGCATCAGATATGTGCATTTTGAACAATTTTTTCCTATTTGAACATTGATAATTTGTTTGATAATTTTAGGTTGTTAATTGTGTATTTGAGAATTGTGATTATTGATCTGTGATTTTAGGTTGTTAACTGATGATTTTAGGTTATTAGCAGTGCATTTGAAGTAATTGTGATTATTAATTGATGATTTTAGGTTGTTAATTGATGATTTTAGATTGTTAATTGTGCATTGAGCATTTGAGATATTGAGATTATTGACGGAGGATGGGACCCAATTGGATTGAATGTGTGATTTTTGTTAATTTTTATTGCATTTGGGGCATTTGAGAATAGAGAATTGAGAATTGAGATTGTTGACGGAAGATGGGACCCAATTGGATTGAGATACCTATTAGTTAGCGCAGACACGGACACCACGTCTGATCGACGGTGTTCGACATTTAAAAAATAAATATTTTAATAAATCAATTAACCCTAATTAATTAGCTCTAACGAGCCTAATTAGTTTTAATTTACCCTAAGAACCTAATGAAAATCAAAGTAGCTGTAATTACCCCAAATTAGCCAAAATGAACCCAATTACGCGCATATTGATTATAGTTAGCCTAATTAGTCGTAATTTGCACTAACATAACCCAATTAAGTCTAATTAGCGCTAATTAGGACTAATCAACACTACTCGGCACAATTAAACCCTAATTAGGACTAAATAACCGTAATTAGGACTAAATAACGATCTTTCTGCAGTTTTGATATTTTGGAAAGATTCTTGCATATGTTATCAATTTCTGAACGCATGCATGCATAGAAACCCTTAGTTCCCGTTCAAAGGTACTCATTACAAAGTAATGCTTTGTAATGAGCCTTTGGATGTCCAGTTTGGACAATTTGGAAAAGCTAATTGTTTATAAAACAGTGTTTTGACTCATGCTTTGTGTTCTATGTCGTGGATATTTGGTACACGTTCTCGTGTGTTTCTTCGGGTGCATACAGATCTGGTTTTCTAACATCCGTTAAACCTTCTTGAGCAAGGTTAGATGAATGTTAGAACACCTAATCGATGTCGTATACTTGAAGAAATGCGGGGAGGTGCTGCCGAATTTTTCACAGACATGGGACTAAGCATGAGTTAAAAATTGTTTTATAAACATGTGCTTTTCTGAATGGGATAGGACCACTACCTGTTGAAGAGTGGAGGGAAAATATGTAGACATGTTGTAACATTCATGCATTCATATTTATCCTTAATTTTTACCGTCATCTACAATAGGTTCAGTCAATGGATAGACCAGTGGCCTCCTGCTTGAAATTACTAGCCGAAGGCCCTAACAAACAAACATCCTGTTACGGAGGCTATATCATCAACGGGTTTAGGTTTAACGTAAAAGATGATGACCGAACAAAACAAACCCAAAACAGTGGAGTCTTGGTCAACGGCGACTGTTATGCCGAGAATTGCATGGATTTTTACGGAGAGCTAGATGAGATTGTTGAGCTAACATATCTGGGTTCCCAAAACTGCCTGGTAATGTTCAAGTGTACGTGGTTCGATGTCACATGCAGTAGAGGAATCCGTGTTAGCTCTCAAGGGATTGTAGATGTCAATGTCAAGTCAAGACTTGCATCAGACGAGCCCTTTGTGTTTGCTAGTCAAGCTGTACAAGTCTTTTACGCGGAGGACGTCGCCAATCCCAAATCTCATTGGTATACAACTATCAAGTCCAAGAAATTGCCCGTGACATATGACAGTGAGCTAGACTCCTTTCAAGCCGACCAACCACGTGTCTTGTTCCCTGTTGAGGTCAACAACGAGGAGGACGATCTTCCTCTTCCAACAACACTTCTTGTAGGAGAAGAAGTCGTAGATGATGACGCGGAAGACATGGAAAGTGTTGGAGATGATGTGACTGAGTCTACTGATGAAGAGGATGAATTAGAAGATGAAGAGGACGACGAGTCCCACGAAGAAGAGGACGGCGGGGAAAGTGATGAAGATGATTCGCAAACTGAAAATGATTGACTTGTAATGTTGTAACATCACGGGAAAAATGTAGTAACTTTTAGAACTTGGTGTTTAATGATGTGTTTTTGCACATCCGTTCATATGTATATATATATATATATATATATATATATATATATATATAGCTATTGTGCCGATGATGATTTTTGCCAAATTATTATTTTTAACGTGTTAATGTCTTTGTAATTTATTTATATGAAGTCAGATATGGATAGGATACGGGCTATTCGTGGCCGGGCTGGACGCCGAGCTGCTTCCTCCCCGGTGGGTCCCACCTCGTCATTGCCTACTGATGACGAGGCACAGAGTGATCGCGGACAGCAGATGGGGTCCCAGCCCCAGCCGTCGCTGTCGCCCCAGCTCGAGCCGTCGCCCCAGCCCGACGCAGATTCATCCCACACGCGCGTGCATTCTCCATCTTCCGTGGGTTCTACCTCAGGTATAGTTGATAACGGTGTTTCGTACATTTTCGCTAGCCTTATATTTGAACTGTATTAATGTCTGTGTTTTGTAGGATCTCGACGAGGCCGTGGTCCGACACGCGGGGTACGCATCGACCCCCAGCGTAAACAGAGAGTTACGCTCACGCAGGAGGGCCTGTAAGTACTAAAAATATCACCTCATGCCTTATATTTAAAATTTTGGGGTGTTAATTTATATTTGAACTGTATTAATTTATTTATTTACTTCTTTGGCAGGATCCTGGAGAATCAGGCGAGGACGAAGATCGGCGTTCTTGTGAAGGGCCGATTCTTCGAGCCACGCCTGTACTGGAAGGACTGGGATGCCGCTGCGAGGGAGGCCCTATGGGAGGAGTGGCTGGTACGGTGAAGTATTTTTTTCAGCGTTAGTAAATGTTTAATTACAGTTTGTTTTATGTTGTTAATTTGTGTTATTGAATGCCTTACAGGAGGGGTTCACGTTTGACACGCCTCAGCAGCAGGTACTGGGGCAGCAGGCTTTCTTTGCCTACATCGGCAAGAATTACCGCCGATGGCTCCACGATGCACGGGACCGGGCGAAGAAGGCGCTGCCCGCGGGTGCCCCGATGACGGACATGACGAGATATCCCCCACATTGGATATCTCACCGTGTATGGGGGGAGATGATAGATCGGTGGGCTGCGGATCCAGGTTGGGACGCCAAGAGTAAGAGCGGGGCTGAGAACAGACAGAACAGAGATCCGACGCACACGGGGGGGTCGGTGCCACACGACATCGTCCGACACATGAACGCGGTCGAGCACCCGGATCTGGAGGAGGATGAGGTCATAGCTCTGACCTATACTCAGACGCACGTGCGGAAGAAGGACAAGGACGAGACGCACCGGGCGGGCGACTATATTTCAGATATTGCCCGGCGGATCGATGTGAGTCAATTTATTTAAGTTGTTAATGTTTTTTCTTTCTATCCTCAATGTCTGTTTCGTTAATTAATGCCCTAACATATCGTTAAACCACTATTTTTGCAGGCCTCGTATGAACAGCTAAGGGGGTCCGAGCAGCAGTCCGGACAGCCATCAGCGTCCACTAGTACGGCTGCGAGTACTGGGGGGTTGAAGCGATGGCTGGATACGCCGGAGGTCGTGAATCGGCCGAAAGGCCGCATACGCGGCCTGCCTAGCACGACTGCTCGTGCCGTGATAGGAGCGTCCTCACCCCCTGCTGCCCCTCCACAGACACCGGCTCCTCGGCCTCAGTTGGACGACGAGGAGATCCAGCGCATTGCTACAGTGGTGGTGAGGATGATCAGGGAGCAGGGCACTACTGGACAGGCCGAGCCGGCCCCGGATCAGCAGGATCCAGATCCGGGACTCGACAACCCCTGATGAGCCCCTTCCCGTGCCCGTTCCTAGCTTCCCCCCCCCCCCGCGCCCGGCTTGTACTCTTCTCCCCTCTCCTAACCGGCTGTATCCGGTTCCCGGCTTGTACATATATGAATTTTTTTTATAATAAATTTTTTTTATAATTGATTATATATATTTCTTTCTGTATTGATTATTGCGCGTTGTTGTTGAGAATTGAAAATTGTATTACAGGTCTGGGTAATTGAAAAATAAAAAAAAATTTCAAAAAAAAAATTGACTTTTGGCGACGGATTAATTCCGTCGCTAAAAGTATTCCTACAATCAGTTATTTAGCGACGGAATATTCCGTCGCTAAATAAGTTTTTTAGCGACGGAATATTCCGTCGCTAAAATATTTTATCCGTCGCTAATTTGACAAAAAAGAAAATAAATTAAAATTCTAAAAATATAATTAGCGACGGAATATCCGTCGCTAATTAAAAATAAATCCGTCGGAAAAAATGACATATTTAGCGACGGATTCAAAACATTCCGTCGCTAAACTATTAGTAACGGGCTTTTATACGAGGGATTTTTAGCGACGGTGAATCCGTCGCTAATTCTTTTAGCGACGGATTTTGGACTTTTAGCGACGGATTTCCCCGTCGCTAAAAGCCTGTTTTCTTGTAGTGGGGATTCCGTCGCTAAAACTTTTAGCGACGGAATCTAGGCTTTTAGCGACAGATTTTTCCGTCGCTAAAAACTTATTCCTTGTAGTGTTAATTGTACCCATATCCGAGAAGTTAGGGTAAAATTACTCGTGTCCTTTAGTTTGAACAAATAACATGATGTCCTTTGATCAATATAATAAGGTACCTAACGATTTTAACAAAATGACTCTATTGCCCTCAAGTAGGAGGATTATATTTCTTTCGAATGACATCCCTCATCTTCCTATTTAAGAACTAACCATAGTGGCACCACACCCTAAGAGCGTCACAATCGACCACACCGCCCACCGTCACCGTTCTACACGGTGACTCCTCCAAACCAAACCTCAATCGCAAGCCCACACAACCCATATTCTCCCACTGCCACCTCTGCAAAGCAACCCCGGCAGGTAAGCCGCCCCTAACCACTGTTAACCAAGAACCACAATGCACTGACCATCACCCCATCATCACCACCATCGCCCATAACCACCACCTCATAGATTTGCATGTCCAGCCCCACATCACGTTGCAGCCGCTACCTCTGCATGGCAGCTCTACATCACACCACTATCCATCACAAGCCAGTTCAAGTCGCGGCAACCACACATTACAACCTTGTTCATGCAACCCATTTATCGCCCAGCACCACTCACCCACATCAACAAATTGTAAATAACACCGGTCTAAATCCAAATTCACATCAACCATCGCAGTCACAAATCCATATATTCACAATACAAATCCTCTTCATCCAAATCCCAATTCAATCATCCCAACCCTTAAATCCACCGCGTCATCCATCCACCACCGCGTCAATCACCTATCACCACCATCGCCCACCATCATGTTAACCACTTATCCCCACCACCACAAAAATAAAAATAAAACCCACCACGAACAACCGCCATCCTCCTGCAACTACCATCAGCACAGTTCCAGTTCTATTGCTACATGTATCACAAATCAATAAATCAGCCGCTGCCATGTCCCCCCGACCCTTTAAATCACAAAAAGCACCAGAGAGCCCCCAAAAGAAATACTTGATAACAAGCAATAGTTTTCACTCTACGGGGTGGTGGCTGCGAGTATGCGAGTATGGAGAAGAAAGGGAAAAGAGGGAGAGAGAGTATAATTCCAATTTAGAAATTAGGGTTTGAAACTATATAGTATATTCATGTATATATTGTAAAAGTTGATTTTTAAAAATGAATATTGATGACATCAACAAAGAAGTCTACTTTTGTAATTGATGAACGACGGATGGACACGATTGATACATTTTTAAAGTTATTGGTTGGTCATGTTTGTTACATTTTCAAACTTATTGTCATTGACTATAATTTCACCTTAATATCAAGGACATGAGTGTAATCAATTCTTATAAAGATCTAAAAAGTATATATATGCATAATATATAACATGGGATAGGGAAAAAAAATAACATCTTTTTAAAGCCATTCCTACTTTCGAGTCAATACATGATACACTGTCATAAATAATCTACCACATACTTGACTACTGCACTATATATTACCTATTCATTTTGGACTTCGACTTATAGAAATATACTGGTTAAATCAATGTCATTGAACCTTAATTCATTTTGTTTTCTTGTTTTGTTTTTAGAAGACTGTTGCAAAAAGTCGCGTACAATATAAGAAAATATTACTTAATAGGACATGTAGGTATCAAGAATTCTTTAATATTATGATATCTTGTATAAGTTTATTAATGATTATAATAGGGATGAGTTGGCTTAAATTTAAGGCCGCAAAGATCATGATGTAGTTATCCATATGGTAGGTACAGTATGCAATGATAAAATAAGATGACATAATTTTTAGGTTTGCAAAATAAAATACTTTCATATATTTGATGGTGATAAGAAGGTGTTAAGAGTAAAAAAAAAAATTTCTGGTTATAATCGCTAGATGCATTGGTTAAGTAAAAATGAACCTTTTGAAGTTACAATGTCTTGTTTAGTGTGATTTTAATATTTTATGATTATAAGAGCCTATGTCCTCATTTTGGAGTCTTTTTGAGGTGTTAATATAAAATTATAAAGTTTGAATTATCAATTAGTCAACAATGTATTTTAATAATTTTGAGTGATGGATATAAAACTCTCAAATAAGCATCCATGACAACCTCATGCAATCTCAAACCTTGTCAGTTTATTGTTTCTATGCATTATAACTAACAGAGTAGTTACACATGAAAGCTCGGATCTTTCTCCATTAGCTTATTATTATGGAACTTGATTGATAAGGAAATTAAAACAGGATTAAGACTGTATAAAGAAACATTGCATGTCTTCTCTTTTCTTGATATTAAACATATATACAAATATTGTTAAGTTTCTACGTTAATGTCAAACGGAAAAAGTATATTTGCATAAATTTCTATAACGAAGTTTGTTTTATATACAAGTTAAATACTCGAGTTTTCATTTTCAATTTAGTAAGGGGTAGACAATGAAAGACAAATATATGAGGATAACAGAGGTTTTGATGAGCAATATGCAGATGGGCATCAATTTCGTATAAAAACTCATCGAATTTTTTTTTTCAATAATTCGTTTGCTAACATGGTTGATTATGAAAATGAGGAGATAACACTTATTAATGCTCATAAACGTTTGTATAAAGTATAGATTATATTTGTTTGGGTTTCCATTATTCATTTTTATTCTAACTCTTAACTCTCAAATCAGAATTTCTTGGGGCAAATTACACAAATAACCTCTGAAGTTTAGTTAAATTACACTCAGCTGTTACTAACTTTTTATTACACCACACTCCATGAGGTTTGTAGTATGTTACATAAAATTTCATTCCATTAAGCGTTTGTCAATAAAAATTAGAGAACTACATAACTTTTTGTGCTCTATTGAAACTGCCCTTAAGGTGTATGTCCTTTCTTCAGCCACCACCACCGGTCACCACCACCACCACCACCACCACTACTGACGCAACAAACCACCACAGCCGACGTTGCAAACTACTACCAAACATCATCACATGCCCCGAACACCACTACCCTTCTCTCCACACACGTATATCTGATCTCTCTCTCTACCCCCCCCCCCCCCCCCCTCCATATACACCCACACACACTCCAACCGCCATTACACCCGTAACTCAAGCACAAACCCACCGGTAACCACCAACTCAAGCACAAAAACCATCACTAGATTACACCTAAATCACTGCTTAGAACTCAATCAAAGAAAAAGGGCAAAATCAGAGAACTAACTACTGAATAAATGGTGAGCAAGAAGACTGACAGAAGAAGAGATGATTATGTGCAGTGGTGAAACAGATGAATTGGGTTCAATTAATTAGGTGACAGTGAAGCAGAGAGGTTTGGCGGCGGTGCTGAAATGTCGTCTATCAAGAAGCACAGGACCAAGCTTCGGGACAGCGGCAGTATTGAGTTCGTTTTCACCGGTGTAGATCCGGTGGTGGTGGATTCATTTTTGATGGTGCGCGACAGGGTGGGGGTGGTTGCGACTATGAGCAGTTTAGAAAGGAGGGGTTTTGAGGCAGTGGGTTCGTTTTCGCGGATGTAGATCCGGCGGTGGTGGATTCGTTTTTGGTGGTGCCTGACGGGGCTGGGGTGGTTATGAGGGTGGGCAGTGTGGATCGGAGGGGTTTTGGGGCGGGGGGTTTGTTTTCCTCGGTGTAAATCCAGCAGTGGTCAATTCATTTTCAGTGGTGCGCGACAAGGCAGCGGGATGGTTGCGATGGAAGGCAATGTAGATTGGAGTGGTTTTGGGGCGGTGGGTTCATTTTCGCTGGTGTTAATCCGACAATGGTCGATTCATTTTCGCTGGTAGGCGACGAGGCAGTGGGGGTGGTTGCAATGGTGGCAGTGTAGATAGGAGGGGTTTTGGGGCGGTGGCGGCCATTGTTCAAAGGAGTGAGCAAGGGTTTCGGAAGGACAGACACACACAACTTCGACGGCGGCAACACTTGTTCAGAGAGGAATGATCGCGCTAAAGAAGGGGAAGATAGCCAACGCAAGGGAATAATGGTTGGGTGGGTGTTATTTACATTAGATTTTTTTTATAAAAGGGTATTTATTTTTAAAAACTGGTGGTTATTTGACAGAGTTTATTTTTTCAAAAAATAGAAAAGAGCAACGGACAACTCTTTGGGTTTATTTTTTTAATATATATTTTTACATAATTAAAAGTAATTAAGCAACTATATTACAATGTCTTACAATTTCTTAAACATAATTTTTCAACATTGCAATGATTAACAACCAACATTATTAAACATAATTAAACCAACATTAGCTCATTTGAATCCTAAACAAGTTTAGATTGACCACCGGCGCCAAGACAACCGGCGGACCACCGGCGCCAAGACCACCGGCGGACCACCACTGCCACACTACCACCAAAGCTGCACACACCCATAGATTCACCCCATCATCACCGCTCTCATCGCCACACCACCGGCACCCAGATTCGGCCATCGTTGTTCGCCGTCAGCGGACATCACAACTGGCGATACAAACCCACGGCATTTACTCCCTATCGGCAATACCCGTCAGCATCACCCATCAGCAACACCGCCGGCAAACTCGCAACACCCACCACCGCACAACAACCTACAGCAACCCACAAATCTGTCCGCCATCTAGAGCACTACCGTTGTCCTATTTTAGCTAATACCCAGCGCAAATAAAGGAGATGGTGGCGGCGGCGCTGCAAGATCGTGGCGGTGGCCGGTGGACGGTGGAGGTGATGGAGGCGTTGGGCTGCGGAGTCACGATGAATGGTGCGGCCGGTTGAGCAAGGTGAAAGAGATGGAAAGAAACCCTAGTTTTTTGGGTTTTATACCAGCAAATTATATATGCATTTGTTGTTGCTACCTCGGCTTGAACCCTCGACCTCATTAAATGGGTTCCTCGGACCTGTGTGAAACATGAAAAAAAGAGCAAGAGGAAAGAGCTTTTTGCTCTTTTTAAAAAATGGCCCATCATTAAAAAGGCCTGGGCCCTTTTTGAAAAGGCAAACCCAACTAAACACCCCAAACTTCTTGCTCTTTTTCAAAAGATAAAAATTGGGCCTAAAAAGAGCAAAAAAGAAGAGCGTCAAATGACCTCTCAGTGTAATAAAACTAGTTAGTAGGCACCACTGGCATTATTTATGTAATTTGCCCAATTTCTTTCTCGGGAACTATAGGTTTTGTTTCCACATTTACATATTCTTTTTATGAATATAATAATCAAAATTAAGTCCTAGTACTCATGATCATTTTGTTTACTATACAAGTAAATTAAAAGTAAGAGCCTTTTAATTGGATGATTGTCCATCAGAAATTAAAATAGTTATTGGTTTATATCTGTTTACCATAGCTTTGACGGGTATACATGTTTCACGTATACTTCTTTTTGCTTTGATCAAGACTAGGTTTGTTCAAAAATGTAATAAGGTATTTATTCTACTCAAAATTAAATTATTTTCTTCTAAATCACATATGTTATTTCTTTCTAAATCTTGTATACGGAATATAATAGCAAACATTAGGTTCAAGTGCTTACAATTACTTTCTAACACTAAACTATTTCTACAAGACCGGCTTATTAGCTTTATTACTATGGCAAATTTAGCTAATTCTAAAGGCATAGCCAATTTTTGTTTTGTAAATCTCATGCAAAAATTATGCCCTTTATTTGATTTGTCATAAGAGTAAAGAAGACTATATATTTTACTAAAAACTTTTTGAATAGATTATGAAAGATATGTTGACAATATACTAGATAAAATGATCTTATCTATACTACTTATAATGAGAATTTTTTTTGGTGTAACGCTTTTTTGGTGTACACCGAAAGTGATTCTGGTGATGATACGTGTCCAAAATGGAGATAAAATCGTAAAATACTTTTTGGTGTTACATAACTCCCTACCTAAATGGTAACAAGTGGCATTCCAAGAAAATTTTTAAAAGTGACATAAAATAAAAATCTTAATTGTCAAAAGTTACCTATAAAAACATTTTTAGCTTTCACAATAAGTTAAAATTTATCCGAAAATATAGTTAAAAAAATTTAAAGATCATGTTTGATACGATAATAATATTTTACTAACTTATTTTTGGACACGTATGGCTAACTTATTTTTCTGTTATTTAATATTTATTTTACTGAATATGACAATAAAAACGTATACGTAATATTTGATTTTTTTTTTAACAAAATTTGTATTATTAATTTCATTTTCACGCATCGCGCGTGCCACAGTGACCGTATTAATTATGACAGTCTTTTTCTCCTAAATTTTTATGTTATTGTTTTCTAGGTGTATGAATTATCATCTTTATTCTAGAGAGTGTTCTTAATAATACAATAGTCAAAATTTAGGTTTGATACGCAATTTAGGTTTTGAGTTATAAATATACTTATTAGATATTATGTGCACCAAAAGAATTTTAAAAGATGTCTATCATATATACAATTTTTTACACTAATTATAGTAGATATTTATTAGAATAAATTAAATTATAATCCACTGTAACATCATTTTTTTTTTCTCAATCCCACTGTTTTTCTTCTAGCTATATGAATGCTTATTTCTTTCATAATAGAAATGCTTTTAGGCATATCATAGTAAAAAGAAATAGTTAGTAACGGTTTTAGATCAGAATTTTTTCAAACTTTATAAGTCTTACAAAGATAGATACCTTTGGCGACGCTTGTACATTTAATAATATATTTTTTTTATAAATCTTGTTTTACATGAGAAACATAAAAGTGGTAATGTGTTTCAAAACTCCTATAAGAAAAAACAAGATCATTTTTTAAACAGACTTTTCAAAATAGGATTTCCCATGTAAAATAATTTCAAACTGCATTTTCTTGTGTTTCTCCGCTACTATTTATACATGTATATACAGATATTCCGCAAATCATTTAACTGCGCCCCCAAAAAAAAAATCTAGAAAAAAGAGTTATCATTTTGAAATATGCGCTGGTAGCCCGTCCGTTTAGTTAGTTGAAGATAGGCAATCACCTAGTTCAAATTTATCCTCTTAATTTTTGTTTTTTTGTAACTAAACTGTGCTGGAGTTATCCTTTTTTTCCCCCCTTTTTTTAACGAAATCATGGTGAAACAGAACTCCTCTCACTCACAATTCGGATTGGAATTAAATTCTAACACATCCATGTGTTTTAGCATTTTTTTTTCCCCCTATAAAAACCACATTATCCCCTCGCAAAACCCTTCTTCTAAGCAAACTCTTCCATCCCAATCCAACAGAAGACAAGAGTCCAATGTCGTCTCAGGTGTCCCAGTCCCAGACTCCAACTATGGAGGCTGATCAGCAGCAGAGCCAGTCGCAACGCACGGCCTCTGTTCCGGCGCACGACGAGAACCCACAGCAGCATGAGCAGACTTTGAGTATTATTCCACGACCACCAAGCGGCAACGATGACTACGTTAGCAGCGATGACTACTTGGACTCGTTCCCGCCTGGGTACCGGTTCTGCCCCTTTGACGAGGAGCTCGTCGTGCATTACCTGAAGAAGAAGGTCTCGAACGAGGTGCTGCCGCATAATAAGATCAGGGAGGTCAACCTCTACCACCACAACCCCGAGCGGCTTACGGGTACGTTCGTCTTTTTGCTATCAGACTGCGTACATCTAACCTTTCGATATGCCTTGTTTGATCAACTCGTAGCGGTTCCTTTTGATCGCGTCCGCGTTATTCAAGTCAACCTTAGTTTAGTTTTCAAACAAAATGCAGTACTCTGATGATTAAGGTCTAGGGTTTTCATAATTTGTTTTGTTGGATGGTTTTTAGGTAGCTTTACTTATGTAGTTACTATTGTATTTTTCAATAAGTTTTGGTGATCATAAGATCTTTTGTCATGGTTCATTGATCTTTAGTTAATCCTTCAAGGACGAAAAGCTTTTTTGTTTTGATAATCTCGTATAGTCTTGTTAAAAGCTAAGAGATGTATTGATCTATAATTGCTAATTCAATCCAAGCTTCCTCGTACATCAACACCTATTGTGCCATACCATTGCTATATTGTTTTAGGTATTGTTGATCCAAATGAGAAAACTTTTTTGTTGCTCCTTCAATGTATGCTTGATTTGCATGTTTGTCTTTCTAGTATAATGGTTTTGCCTATCTTTCTTTTGTACTTGTTACTTTCCAGGAATTTCTACCTGCATTGATGTACTTTGTTTCCTCCTAATCCTAATCTAACAGAGAAGTACCGAGGACTGGGGGAGAAAGAGTGGTACTTTTTCACTCCGAGGGACCGAAAGTATCGAAATGGAACTCGCCCCAACAGAGCAGCCGGTAATGGTTACTGGAAGGCCACGGGAGCCGACAAGTCTGTCAAATCTAAGGGTGTCACTGTTGGGTTCAGGAAGGCATTGGTGTTTTACCAAGGAAAGCCACCGAAGGGGGACAAGACCAGCTGGATCATGCATGAGTATAGAGTCAATGAACCTCCTAGAACCAGAAGATCAGGAGGAGGAAATGACATGAGGGTACGTTTTAGACTTTTCAAATGTACTTACTTTTCAATCAACTTACTTTCGTAATGTGATCAGTGGCATCTTCAACTGTTGGCTATTTAAATCTGTCTATCCTGTGCAGCTAGACGATTGGGTTTTATGCAGGATATACAAGAAAGCTGATAAAGGTGGTAATAAGCCTCGTCCACGAGACCGAGAACAGGAGGAAGACTTTGAGCCTGGTAGGCTCTCTGCGAGTGAAAGTTCACCCGTTGTCACGAACGACAATTTCCCTGCGCAAATGAATTGCGACTACGTTTTTCATCCAGGAGACTCGGCTGGCCTCCTCAACAACACATTCGATGACTATCACCATCAACCTTTCCCAGTTGGTTTCCCTGAAGTTCCTCCTCAGTTAGACCCAAATGCTGCCTGTTTCAACAGTGGGATGCGACCTCTCCCTTTCCGGCCTTCGCCCGTTTCTTCTGACAGCATGTTCAGGCCCAAGTACTTGAAAGAAGATCCTTGGAGCTTTAAGCAAAGAGGGTTGCAACAAGATCTCTGGGGCACTCCGAATATTGATAATTTCGATTTCGCTTCGCAGATCGACTTCTTCAGCATGAGTTTCCCCGACCCGTACTCAAACCTCGATATCTTGCCGAGCAACTCTCCTCCAGAGAATCCTCCAATCCAATGTCGCGACCAAACTGATCGGTGTAAATAGGTCGCAAGCAGGATGGATATTGGAACTGGCAGCTAGTCTTTAGCGGTAGAGTAGCTCTTTTGTTTTCTTTTTTCTTAGTTTCTACGGACGCGTAAACGTTAGTCCTTGGCACCTTTGAGTAGACGATAATTCGACATGTGACCATTCAATATATATTATAAAAATTCGATCGCTTCACACAGAGGTGCTGGCGACTGTTATAATTGGCATGATTCACTGGGTTGCAGTCAAGTTACGGCAGAGCCACCAAATAACATTTGAGTAGCAGAATTGTTGTACATCATTTAATGACAAAAAAATTGTTACTGAAAGTATTTTATCACGAAATTAATAGTAACAATTTTTTATAGCGCTAAATAATATTAAGGAGCCTTTTTTTTTTTTTTGGTATAGCCGACTAAGCCACAGTTGACTCACCGAATACATCTTTAACGGCACACCCACCTTCGAACCCTAGATAAACAACAAAGGAAGCTGAGCCCTTTTCGCGGGGCAGGTCTGCCACTCTTGAATGTCGGATCAACACGGCCACCATCATTATGTCCATCCCAATGCATTGCATCTGCAGGATCTGGATCAAACTAATCTACCCTTAAACATAAAAAAGAACAAAAATCAAAACTTTATAATAAGGGGCTTGACCTCTTGATTAGGTGACTCCCGAAATAGAGAGAGCCCTAATTGAACAGGGACAAGAAAGTGAAAGAAGAGGAAAGAGAGCCCCCCACCCACCAAACAAAAGGAAAAAAAAAAGGTTTATTTTCGTTTTGTGGCGGTTAAGATTTTTCTCCTCATAGAGTGTGTTTGTAATCCATTTCAAAGCGAGTTCTTGCTTGTGTTAGAGAATTATTAAAGTGCAAACTTCAATTGAGCAGTATACCCAATGGATAGATCTTTCTCAAATACATTTGCCCCCATATAACCACAAATATATATATATATATATAGGGGGCCGATCCACACCCACCGGTGGAGAAATAACAATTTCTCCACCGAACCGCATGTAAGAGCAGCGGTTGGGCCACGTGGACGAAAAAGGCGAAAAAGGCGTACGGCCACTGCATTAATGGCGAAAATGGCACGAGAAATGGTGAGAAAAATGGTGAGAAAATGGCGAGAAGGAGAAAAAGGACACCAACCGCATGCACAACCAGCGGTTGGCATTAATATGCCCTGCCACGTGCCGTCCCCCACCCCTGCCACGTGCCGTCCCCTCCCCCTGCCACGTGGCCCAACAGCATGGACAACCGACGGTTGGTGCGACGGCCCTGCCACGTGGCATCCCCTCCCTCTGCCACGTGGCCCAACCGCATGAACAACCAGCAGTTGGGGCGATGGCCCTGCCACGTGGCGTCACCTCCCCCTGCCACGTGGCCCAACCGCTCATACCACCCGCGGTTGGTCCCCTCCCCTCATCCGCAGGGCCCAACCGCTCATACAACCCGCGGTTGGTCCCCTCCCCCTGCCACGTGGCGTCCCCTCCCCTGCCACGTGGCCCAACCGCTCATACCACCCGCGGTTGGTCCTCCTCTGCCACGTGGCGTCCCCTCCCCTGCCACGTGGCGTCCCCGGGTGATGCCCCACCTGGTGTCCTTCCCTCGATGCCACGTGTCGTCCTTCCCTCCCCCATGATGCCCCCCACGTGGTGTCCTTCTGCCGAAATTTTTTTTTTGCCGCAGCCTTTGACCGCATAAACAACCACCCTTCCTCACTTTTTTCTGTCTTTTTTCTTCTCTCTTCCTCACTTTTCTCTCTTTATAATCCCCTCCCCCGAACCCTTCTTCTGCACTCTGTCATCTTTTACCAACTTCCTTCGTACTTCATATCTCACCTACATAATCTCCATAACAATACAAACCAAAAAATTTTAAGCTAGAAGATCGGTAGATTTTTCTTTAAATACATCAAGTCACAACAAGTAAGTATTTTGAATTTCCTTATAATTCAATGTTAGGTTTATACAAATCAGCGTATTACATTTATAGATTCCAAAATAGCGATTTTTTAGGGCGCCAAATATAGACAGTTTTTCACGAATTTATAAAAAATAGCTAGAGCTAGATTTTGCCAAAATGCAAAAAAGAGACCCTAGTTATTCTTAAAGGATCTGTCTCAGGTTAAAATTTCAGATTTTTCCAAAGACTGGAAAGGGGTTAACTGATACGGGGAACCTTGTAACTCTGCAGTGTATTTTAAAATATCAAGCTAGCGCGATTTCGCGCGAAAATTTTATGAGAACCCTAGGATGTTGGGAAGTTCCATTCCCCAGGAATTCGGGCCATTCCGAAGCCGTTACCTATTTTTTTGGCCGAACGGCCCTTTAAGCGCTTGATCCGGACACCGGTTCGGGATTTTTGGGCGAAACCTCCGTAAAATACTTTTTATGTCAAGAATGAATTCAGGGAGCCTCAAGTAGCATTTCGAAGCACTTTTGATATTTTTCGATGCCAGGGGGCATTTCGGTAATTCGCCGCCCCGAGAGGGGTATTTCGGTAATTTTACAGTGCTAAGTTTTTCGACGGACTTTTTAGTCCAGAAATGTAATTACAAAACCTGAAATGTTGTTTTGAAGCTGATTTGGCGCGCGTAGGGGTGTTTTGGTAATTTTCCCGCGCCAAGGGGTGTTTTGGTAATTTTCCCGCGCCAAGTTTTCCAAACGACTTTTTAGTCCAGAAATGTAAGTAAACCACCTGAAATGTTGTTTTGAAGCTGGTTCGGGGGCGTTGGGGTGATAGTGAACGCTCAGGGGCATTTCGGTAATTTGCCGCTGATCGGGGGCTATTTTGCTAGGAAGGATCCAGCTTAAAATTCATACCTTAAAATAACTTTTAGTTCAGGAAAGGGTGTGAGACACCCAAAAACTTATTTTGTTCCGGATGTTCTGAACCTTGTGACGCACCGGCGATGACTGCCAGGGGATATTTTGCATAAGTAGCGGGTGTTTTGGTAACTTTCCCCCTTTAAAATTTTTCCTGATATATTTGGTATATAATTGACGTAATACATTTAAAAACTTGACTTTAAAGCGGTTTTGAGGTGTTGGGGGTGTAGGGGCCATCGGGGGGTATATTGCTATATAACCACGTTGGCGCTAAATTCAGTGGGAACTAGCGTAATTAAGCGTTCGGAGTGGTGGGAAGTGAGGATTTGTTTTAATACATTGAAATAATGACTATTGCTAATGTGTTGGTAAGCTAGGTTAAAGATCCAGTTATAGTTTTGGAATGTAAATATTATGGATATTATGGACGCTAAGTTGGTTTATAATTATATTTTGTTCTTAAAGGTATGAATTTCAGCTCTGGACCTCATGATACATCAATCCTATACGATGACGATGACCACGTCGCGAGGCACGTATTTGACGGTGTCGATAGGGGTGTTTTGGAAACAATTCAAAGCACAAGGCACCTTGAAGAGTGGGTACTAAACAAGGAACAAATACAGCTATTACACCGTCAAAATTTAACCCTGTTCACCGATTGCGGGAAATGGTCTCGACACGACGATTGCCTTATATCCGCTCTAGTTGAACGATGGAGGAGCGAGACGAACTCATTTCACTTCCGGTTTGGTGAAATGACTGTTACGTTAGAGGACGTCGGATTTATACTTGGAATCCCATGTCACGGCAGACCCGTTACTTTGAACGTGCCGTCTGCATCCATAGCGAATATGGCTATGCAGTATTTTCCGGGAATTCCAAGGGCAGCGCTTACAACAAACGGCGTCAAGCTTAAATGGCTGAGAGAGCAGTACGGCGTGCTACCGGATGAATACACTCCTCAAGATTTCGTGACGTATACGAAGGCATTCCTTCTGTATATTATTGGAGCTATATTACTTCCGACGCATTCGAAAAACACGGTGCATCCGAAGTATATGGTGTTCTTGGAGGATCTTGAGGAGGTATACTCCTATTCGTGGGGTTCAGCTGTCCTTGCGCACCTATATCGAGCACTGCATAAGGCTACGAGAAACGGTGCCAAGTCCATTGCCGCCTGCCTGACTCTATTACAGGTATGAGCATTTATTTTCTTGGTAGGATCCTTAGT
The DNA here is from genome assembly GCA_033070095.1 of Escallonia herrerae. Taxonomy (NCBI): domain Eukaryota; kingdom Viridiplantae; phylum Streptophyta; class Magnoliopsida; order Escalloniales; family Escalloniaceae; genus Escallonia; species Escallonia herrerae. The sequence continues at coordinate 7,173 of JAVXUP010000504.1, read as the reverse complement.
CAATATATTCGGGATTAATTACTAATTCCATATAATGTTTGCATTCACAGGTTTGGTCTTACGAGAGGCTACCCATGGGTCGTCCACAACCGTTGGTAGATTCCGATGAGACGTGGCCTAGGGTGTGGGCCTGGGGGCCTACGACCAACCGGAGGAGGAGACGGGTAGACCCTCACCACCATCTAAAGTTCTATCGGGGGGAACTAGAGATACTAGATGCATCCCAGGTGACGTGGCAGCCATATGGCAAGGTGATGCATCTGTTGGATGAGTGGTGTTGGCAACTTCCGGTGTCGTACGTGCTGGCAGGTTTGGTTCGGGTGCCGCTCATTCACTTCGAAGAATGTGAGTTTCAGATGCCCGATCGAGCTATGAAGCAAGCTGGCTGTCCACAAGGGATACCAAAACCCGCTGTAGACATGCGGCCATACAGGGGTGGTCGAGGGCCGAACTTCGAGGTGGCTGATGCCTTGATTTTGTTGGGTGACGAGGTGCACCAGTGGAATACCTGGCAGGAAACGTATGATAGCCTTGTATCGCTGAAGCACGACGGCATTAGTACTGAGGAATACTTACAGTGGTTTCTCAGGGTGACGCGCACGAGGGTGAATCGCCCTTCCCAGGTGAAGAAGACATCGTATGCGCCACGTGAGGTCTATGACCAGTTCTGGGCATTGGCCATTGTAAGTCATGCTAGTGTTGTTTGATAATTTATTTGCGCACCTTATCGACCATTTGTCAAATATGATTAGCCATATTTTCTATGCATGTTTTTTAGGTTGACCAGGGCATTGAGGTGTTCAAGCAGCTGGAGTCGTTTGACTGGTTTGTCGCGCAGGCTCCTGACAATCTCAAGAGGTCCATTGAGAAGTACAAGACTGAAGTTCAAAACTTTAGTCTTGCGTACCGGGGTTACCAAGGGGAGCCGTCTAGTCGCCCTCGTCCTGACGCGTACGACTATCAGCCCCAGAGTCAGGTGTGGGAGCCGTCTGGTCGCCCTCCTCCTGACGCGTAAGACTATCAGCCCCAGAGTCAGGTGTGGGAGCCGTCTGGTCGCCCTCCTCCTGACGCGTACGACTATCAGCCCCAGTGTCAGGTGTGGGAGCCATCTAGTCGCTTGCCTCCTGACGCGCCTTCATCGCATAGCTATGAATTCTGGGAGCCGTATAGTCGCTTGCCTCCTGACGCATACGACTCTCAGTGCCAGAGTCAGGTTCCCCAAGTAGGAATCCAGGCCTCGCGCCCAAGCTTTCGGTCGGACAAAGGACAAGCGACGAAGCCATTGAGGTCGGACAAGATGGCTTGGATCGACCGGCACTACTTCGGGCATGAGCCTGTCAATTCAGCAGACTTTCCCCTTGCGACATTCCTAGGTCATGAGGATATCAGAACGTTGGCGCCGGAGACAGATCTTTCAAATTTTGTCATGAACGCTTACATAGAACTGCTCCGGATTAGAGAGCAACGTTTTAACCGTTCTGAATATTTGAAGCTTAACATGTATCCCACTCATTTTGTGGAATTAACGGTGAGAGAATTCACAGAATGGAGGCGAGGGGGCGGTAGGAGTAAGTGGAAACCAGGTCGAAACGTGTTAGGCATGATGAACGCAGACTATCAATGTCCCGCTGCTGATGCGAACCTTATCATGATACCCTGTCATCATGCAAACCACTGGTTCCTATTAGTTCTCCATCCAGCGTTCAGAACGGTTCACATATACGATAGCCTAAGGGAGGACGAGCCTGGACAGCTGCTGGCACAGATGTACAACGAGTACATCACTTTAGTGGTTAGTTTTTATTTTTTGACCTTGGCTCATAGTATATTGTTCTTGTTTCATAGGCTTGATTCTCGTTTTTATTGTTGGATGCAGACTACTGTCCTCTCGCTAGCATGCGGACGGCCACAGGGTGACCCTTGGACGGTCGTGATGATAAAGGACCGACCAAAGCAATATAACGGTCACGATTGCGGGATTTACGTCCTCAAGTACATGGACTACATTGCTCGCTCGGAAGTGCTCAAACACTCCTCGTGGACTAGGAAGGATGCCTTGACGTTTAGGTATAGGATAGCCTGGGAGCTGAAAAAGAATGAAGCTAGACGCCTTCATTACCATTATCCTGACGTGCGTGGCTAGCTGCTGTGATGTTACAAAAAACTGTACCAAAAAGAAATGTACATAATTTTTCGCATGCTATGAATTTGGCGCTAAAATGTGCGCGAATATACCTTTCATATGACGGCATTCGAAAAAATTACGCGTCTCGCTTTTCGCCGAAATTCATAGAAATGGGCTAACTAGCGTGCATGAGGTGCAATGAGCGAAAAAAAAGTGACAAAAAAATTACAACTTTTTTCGGAAGCTATCAAATGGGGCCTAAAGTGTGCCCGAATAGGCCCTTCCTAGGAAAACTCAAAAATTAATGTGTCTCGTTTTTCGCCGAAAGTCTTACAAATGGGCTAACTAGCGTGCCTGAAGTGCAATGAGCGAAAAAAAGTGACAAAAAAAATTACAACTTTTTTCGGAAGCTATCAAATGGGGCCTAAAGTGTGCCCGAATAGGCCCTTCCTAGGAAAACTCAAAAATTAATGTGTCTCGTTTTTCGCCGAAAGTCTTACAAATGGGCTAACTAGCGTGCCTGAAGTGCAATGAGCGAAAAAAAGTGACAAAAAAAATTACAACTTTTTTCGGAAGCTATCAATTGGGGCCTAAAGTGTGCCCGAATAGGCCCTTCCTAGGAAAACTCAAAAATTAATGTGTCTCGTTTTTCGCCGAAAGTCTTACAAATGGGCTAACTAGCGTGCCTGAAGTGCAATGAGCGAAAAAAAGTGACAAAAAAAATTACAACTTTTTTCGGAAGCTATCAATTGGGGCCTAAAGTGTGCCCGAAAACGGAGTTACCAAAAATATCAATAATCCACAAATCAAATCACAAATTAAAGATTGCACAAACCAAATCACAAATTTAAACATTATAAAAGTTCAATTTATACAACTGAAACATTAACCCTAACACTCTTCCTCATCATCGTCCTCCTCGACCATACTGCCAGGTTCGATACCTAACACTTTATAATGGTTTCTCTTGTCATGATCAGTCATCTTATTACACAACGCACACTTTCGTAATTTTTTTTGACCCGTTGCTTCTTCAATCGGATTCTTCATGCGTATTGCTCGTTTTCGCCCTTTTGTTTGAGAAATAATTGGATCAAAAATGTCGTCCTCCTCACCTTGTAGGTCAGTGCCGTCAATGACTGGCTGTTTGGCTCGATTGAATCTACCGCCTGGAGTTGTCCGAGTAGTCGGAGTGTCCACAGTTTCTGGTAATGCCATCCTAAACTGTGCATGCTTAGCCTTATCCCGTGCGGCTGCTTCAACTTGATACCTGTACCCATCAAATGTCGACGCTGCATCCATTGATAAACCGTGCATGATGTTACAAAGGTGATTATATCGCAGCGACTCAGATTGCTCGAAATCAACTGAAACATTGGGCACGTAAGGAATGTGACCGTGGACTCTGTTGGCTTCCTTCGTCCACCGTTCCAAGATATACGGTGGAGGGATTTCACTAGCATTCTTGGCGCTCAAAACCCTCAACGCGTGTCGACAAAGTATACCTTTATGCTCAAACAGTTGACAGTTGCAATTAACCAACCCGGTGTCCTTACAAACTGCTACGGTAAAATGTCGTCTGGTCCTCGGAGCCGACGAAGAGCACGGATTGGCGAAATTCGTCACATTTGTCAAAGCATAAACCTTGATATCTCTGGTGGAATACTCGTGCAACTTTGTCATGCCATATTGATTCGACTTTAGTAGTTCCTCTTGAAACTGTCGAAACATTTCCTTGGTATAGACTTGAGCCGCATGAGCCTCTAAAGGTGAATAAAGTAGTATAGCTCTTTCTTTGCAAACTGTAGCCGCGTCGGCTTCTCTCTCACGGTACAATTGCCTGTCAACGGCTTTCTGCATCTCTAGTACGAACTCCGCTATACTTGAAGACTGGCCTACGTACCCATCAAAGAATGAATTCATAGCTTCGCTTCTCGAGGTCGTAGTCATTCCGGCTGCAAAAAACTTCTTGGTGTAGGCACCGACCCACTGTGTCTTGATCTCATACAACGATTGTAACCATTCATGATTGTGCAAATAGTAGTCATCCATTAACGTGGCCCACCTCTCCTCGAACACGTCTACCGTCAACGATTTCTTCACACATGTATTAAAGTCAGTCTTGAATGACGGATGGTTTGCATATACATGGTGAAGCCGTTCGGGATATTTGTTGCTTATGTGCCATGTGCACAGGCCATGGTGAGTATCTGGAAGGACCTTAGCGATTGCATTTTTCATTGCCAGATCTTGGTCGGTGATGATGGTCTTTGGAGGAATATGATACATTGCTTGAAGCCACGTTTCAAATAACCACGTAAATGACTCCTCCGTCTCATCCCTAAGCAGGGCAAAGCCAAACGAGATTGACTGATAGTGGTGGTTCACCCCGGTGAACGGAGCAAAAGGCATAGAGTACTTATTGGTGCGGTATGTGGTGTCAAACGTCACAACATCCCCAAAATTTTGGTAAGCAGCTCTAGAACGGGGGTCCGCCCAAAATATAGTACTAATGCGGTTCTCATCATCCAGTTGGAGACTGTAAAAAAATCCAGAATTCTCACTCTGAAGGGACCTGAAGAGATCAAGTGTAGTTTGAGAATCACTCTTACCGAAAGACTCTCTCCTCTGAGCACGAAGTTCATTTCGAAGGTCTACTTCGTTGAAACTCAACTTGTCAATCCCCCCAGCCTGGCTTGAGAAAACCCCCATCATCTTAGAAGGTGGAATTTTAGCCTCGGCCATTGTAAAAATTAGTTGTCTGTGTGCCGCGCTTATTTCTCGGTGTTGATGAATTTGACCAATCTTACTAGGGGTCATCAACTGATGATTATGGCTCAACTCCACTCCTGTCACAACCCAATGGTTTTCATTTTTTCGGTGTACTGCATACACATGGGCCTTGCAGCCGGTACCCGGAAATGTGTCCCGTTTTCTTTGTCTTGTTGTCCCTTCGTCACTGATCCGAACGACCGGAGTTACATGCGGTGCTCCTCTATGACACTCAAATAGTCTTGCACAAATTTGATCTGTATTCGCCCGTTTTCTAGTCGTCTTAGTTCTAATACCGAAACCTATCGTTTTCGAATATGCTCTATAGTATGCTTCAACTTCGTCCAGTGCTTGAAAAACTTGACCAACGTAAGGTGGATCAGAACCTTCACAAAAATTATTTCCTCCAGTTGCATCCATATTTATACTGGAATCTAAAAAATAAAAATTATATCATTCTCAACAAGTCATAGATTTAAATAAAAGAAGAATAAAATTTATTTAAACCACCGTCTTTCGGGAAATTTGGTATAATGTAAAATTAGCAAAATAGCCCCCGATGAGCGGCAAATTACCGAAATGCCCCGGGGGTTCATTATCACCCTAACGCCCCAAATCAGCTTCAAAACAACCTTTCAGGTGCTTTGCTTACATTTCTGGACTAAGAAATCCTTTGAAAAACTTAACGCTGCAAAATTACGAAAATACCCCTATCGGGGATGCGAATTACCAAAATGCCCCCTGACAAAAAAAATCTGAAAAGTGCTTTGAAACGGGATTTTAAGCTTCCTGAATTCACTCTTTAAAATAACTTTTCAGGTGTCTCACACCCTTTCCTGAACTAAAAGTTATTTTAAGCACAAATTTGTGTAATGTAAAATTAGCAAAATAGCCCCCGGGGGTTCATTGTCACCCACGCCCATCAAACCAGCTTCAAAACAACCTTTCAGGTGTTTTACTTATATTTCTGGACCGAAAAACTTTTTTTCGAGAAAATTACCAAAACACCCTCGCGGGGTGGCAAATTACCAAAATGCCCCTGGCTTCAGAAAATATCAAAAGTGCTTTAAAATGCTATTTTAAGCTTCCTGAGTTCATTCTTGATCTAAAAAGTATTTTACGGATTTTTCGCCTAAAAATCCCGAACCGGTGTCCAGATCGAGCGCTTAAAAGCCCGTTCGGCCAAAAAATTAGCTAACGGCTTCGGAATGGCCGGAATTCCTGCAGAATGGAACTTCCCAACACCCTAGGGTTCTCATAAAAGTTTCGCGCGAAATCGCGCTGGCTTGATATTTTAAATTACACTGCAAAATTACAAGGTTGTGCGTATCAGTTAACCCCTTTCCAGTCTTTGGAAAAATCTAAAATTTTTACCTGATACAGATCTTTTGAAAATAACTAGGGTCTTTGTTTTGTACTTTGGCAAAATCTAGATCTAGCTATTTTTTATAAATTCGTGAAAAATTCTATTTTTGACGCCCTAAAAAATCGCTATTTTGGAATTTTTCGAATGAATACCCCGATTTGTCAAAACGTAATTTTGACGCCCTAAAACGAATTTTAGACTATTGTAAGAACAATTTAAGTGTAACACAATTTAAACAATCAATTGGTCAAAGTATTGAAAAATACCTTGTTTTAACTTGATATATTTCAAGAAAAATCCACCGATCTTCTAGCGGTTATCCACCGATCTTTTAGCGTAAATTTTTTTTGTTTGTATGTAGGTGAGATAGGGAGAATGAGGAGAGTGGAAGAAATGATTCGGGGAGGAGGGATTTTATAGAGAGAAAAGTGAGAGAGGAGAGAAGAACCGTGAGTGAACAGCAGGGAGGGGGATGGGGGAATGACACGTGGGGGTGGGGGGTAGGGTGGTAATGACACGTGGGGGAAGAGGGGGTTCACGGGTGGGGGAAGAGGGGTTCACGGGTGGGGGAAAAGGACATAGGGTGGGGGCCACGGGGTGGGGGGCAAGGGGGGTGCGGGGGCAAGGTGGGGGTCACGGAAGGCAATAATGCCAACCGCATGTAGGAGTTGCGGTTGGGCATTAATGCCACCATTTTCTCACGAGTTTTTCATTTTCTCGTGATATTTTCGTGAATTTCTCATAGTATTTTCGTCCTTTTTCGTCCCTTTTTGCGCCACGTGGCCCAACCGCTGCTCTCTACCTGCGGTTCGGTGGAGAAATTGTTATTTCTCCACCGGTGGGTGTGGATCGGTCCCCATATATATATATATATATATATATATATATATATATATATATATATATATAT